>OY744469.1:6420620-6645872 GCA_963556145.1 Hygrocybe punicea
GTCTGAAAAATCTAAAATTAATTCTAGGAGTGCTAGGTAAGGTATACATTGTGTTCCAGACAAGTGCCTGGTAGTTGGTGGTGCAGGGAATGTGTTGTAGCCAAAATGGAGTTGGATCTTTGCATTGTGGCTAGACAATCAAAAGTCCGTATAAGCACACACAATCATGAATGGAATGTGAGGGACAAGTTCATCATATTTTGGCTACAACACATTCCCTGCACCACCAACTACCAGGCACTTGTCTGGAACACAATGTATACCTTACCTAGCACTCCTAGAATTAATTTTAGATTTTTCAGACGTGTACTCGCAAAGTTAGCTGTTTAAGGGTCCAATTTTGGCAGAGGCATAAAATATATGGTGAATATCTCCACATATAAAATGAAATAAAATACATAAACTCCCCTCGGGGTAGTTGCATCATACCTACATCTCTTAAGGGTTTTGCCCTGGCCATTGAGGTGTTGTAGTACATGTAATAATAATAAGAAAATCCAGCCACCCTTCCCTATATGGCAACTCGACCCCGTTTGGGACATCGGCAAATTCCGGTTGAAAGTCTCGTGCACGAGTTCAACAAGACTTGTCGTTTTCAACAACGACGCGACAATGGGTGCGGATGCCAGAGCACCCCAGGTAAGTGGTCCATTTATCCTTTTCATTTATTCTACTAACTACTTAAATACTTTTAGGTTTTTTTGCTGCACCCTCGTGCCAAACAAACGCGAACAAAACAAGCAGACGCGGATGCGGGCGACAAGGAGGGAGGTCACAGCCCAGAACGGGGACAACCCAGGCCCACCACGACAACAAGAACGGGGACGACGAGAATGAGGACGACGGGGTAAACGAACGAACGCGACCATGGTGCGAAAGGGGAAGATGACGACGGGAACCGGGAACCATGACAACGGAAAGACAACAACGAAGACGAGGATGACGAGTAGGGCAGCGGGCATGGGGACCGGGACGACGACCAGGAGGGGGAATGGGACGACGAGGACCACGGAGCCCACGACAACAAGGACCACGGCAACGGGAACGACGAGCACGACGGGGACGACGACCAGGCACACCTTGCATCGGATTTTCGACCTGTAACATTGGGGGAGCCCATGAGCTAAACCCCCAATCCCAGTGGATGGGCCGAGATGGGCCGAGATATTATCCAGACCTATAGGATTGGATGGGCCGAGATGAGCCGAGATATTTCTGTCCCTTGGTATTGAATTGGCCCATAAAGTTAGAAATAAAGATTGCCCACTAGAATTGAATGGGCCGAGATGGGGTCAGATATGTATTTCCCACTGGCATGGGATGGGCCGAGATGGGGTCCGATATTTATGTCCCATTAGCATTGGATGGGCCGACATGGGGATGGATATTTATGTCCCACTGGCATTGGATGGGCCGAGATGGGGTGGGATATTTATTCCCCAATTGCATTGGATGGGCGGAGATGGGTTCAGATATTTGTTCTCCACTGGCATTGGATGGGCCGAGATGGGGTGGGATATTTATTCCCCACTGGCATTGGATGGGCTGAGATGGGGTGGGTTATGTATTCCCCAATTGCATTGGATGGGCCGAGATGGGGTGGGTTATTTATTCCCCAATTGCATTGGATGGGCCGAGATGGGGTGGGATATTTGTTTCCCACTGGCATTGGATGGGCCAAGATATTTGTTCCTCACTGGCATTGGATGGGCCGAGATGGGTGGGATATTTATTCCCCAATTGCATTGGATGGGCCGAGATGGGTTCAGATATTTATTTCCCACTGGCATTGGATGGGCCGAGATGGGGTGGGATATTTATTTCCCACTGGCATTGGATGGGCCAAGATATTTGTTCCTCACTGGCATTGGATGGGCCGAGATGGGTGGGATATTTATTCCCCACTGGCATTGGATGGGCCGAGATGGGGTGGGTTATTTATTCCCCAATTGCATTGGATGGGCCGAGATGGGGTGGGATATTTGTTTCCCACTGGCATTGGATGGGCCAAGATATTTGTTCCTCACTGGCATTGGATGGGCCGAGATGGGTGGGATATTTATTTCCCACTGGCATTGGATGGGCCGAGATGGGGTGGGATATTTATTTCCCACTGGCATTGGATGGGCCGAGATGGGGTGGGATATTTGTTTCCCACTGGCATTGGATGGGCCGAGATATTTGTTCCCCACTGGCATTGGATGGGCCGAGATGGGGTGGGTTATTTATTCCCCAATTGCATTGGATGGGCCGAGATGGGGTGGGTTATTTATTCCCCAATTGCATTGGATGGGCCGAGATGGGGTGGGATATTTGTTTCCCACTGGCATTGGATGGGCCGAGATATTTGTTCCCCACTGGCATTGGATGGGCCGAGATGGGTGGGATATTTATTTCCCACTGGCATTGGATGGGCCGAGATGGGGTGGGATATTTATTCCCCACTGGCATTGGATGGGCCGAGAGGGGGTTGGATATTTATTACCCACTGGCATTGGATGGGCCCAGCTGGGTGTGATATTTATTCCCCACTTGTATTTGATCCCACCCATCTTCTTATCCAACCCATCTCGGACAAGCGGGCTATTTATGACACAGTACGACAACATCGGCAGGATATTAGGTTCCCATTTCCATTGGATTGGCTGACATGGGGGCACCAATCACGTTAGCCCATCTACCATGTGTTGGATATTTATTGCCCAACAATATCGGATGTGCCTCATTGGACATGATGTTCATATGCAATGAGCATTAAATAAAACCAATATTTGACTCCGAAAGAAATTTGCCTGTTACTATTCAAGAACATCCACTGGAAAACCCTTCTTCGCCACTTCTGCAAATCTTTTCCACATTACAACTTGCTTCTCAGCATATGCGTGATGTCCCCTTCCCTGCCTTGAAGACTGCAGTGCTCGTCTCACTCTTTCCTGCCACAGTCGTTGTTGAAACCTATACCATCTTATGGTAAACTTCATCTCTGCCAACACCGTTGTTTCCTCTTCCCCTGCTCTCTCTGCTCTAGCCTTCGCTCTCAACCAGTTCACTCTGTAAACTACTACAACTTCAATGGTGTATTGTGGTAGATCTCATTTGATAACTCACATTCTGACATCCAGTTGTCCTTCTGTTCCTTGTTCTGGTCACCCATTCTCCAAAACCATGCCAATGCATCACTCTTTTGCCCAAATCTGTTTTCTTCCACAACATCTCCACTAAGCTTCAAATCCTCTCTACGAATTTCTTGGTAATGTGCCAATGTTTCGTTGTCCGCACCCAGGTTTACCAATGCCCTACGAGCTCGACCATAAGACCTCACACATTCACGCAAAGCCACATCTGCATGACGAATGGCTCCCCAAGTCCGTGTCTTGGCCTTTTGTCCTTTGGCCTTCCTAATCCTTGTTCGATAAAGCAATGCTTTATGTCCCAGAGCAAAACGTATTTTCTCCAGGGACTCGTTAGCTTGTCCTTTTCGAAGCTCCATTTCTTGTGAAGCCATTTCAATCCATCCCACCCTTTTACATACCTCCTTTCCTATTTTAGAAGGCAAACTGATACGAGCGTTTTCTGCTAGGATAGGATCACAGTCTTCTTCATAATCTGTTCCTTCCTCATCTGATGCGGAATCTTGTGAATCATCGGACATGCCAACATCCGGGGATGTTTTATCCTTTTCCTCCCAATCCTCTTCCTTCACGTCATGCCCATTGAGTAGAAAGGTTGTCTTCCTCTGGAAGGCATCAATCCTGCTTTGTAACCGTTTTCGTTGATCCATAATCTTGTTTTGTTCCGCTATGGAAACGGCTTTTTTAAGCTTTCGCATATCATGAGTGAGATTGTCCCTGAAATTCAGAATTGTGAACAGGAAAGTGATGATATAATGTGAGGAACATACTGAGCTTGTTCAATATTTAGCCCAGACACTAACCAGGCCACTGCATTGGAATCTCCTGCTTCCCCCTTGGCATTCCTCCCCAATTTCAGACGTATTTCCGCCATAGTTGGTGCTACGAACTGTTCATTCATCACTACTATGGGGAGGAAATATCACTGACCTTGCTTCAAAGCAACTTGATAAATTTTCAGTGCATCCCCACGCTGTGATTCAGCGAAAGTTTGGCTTTCACTCCACTTTTTCACCAATTTGGGATCCAATGAACTTGACAAATCTTGATATGCCTCCTTGCTTTCTCGTTTGACCCTGATGGCTGTTTTATGTTTTGCTATCAACATTTTTACTGTTCAGAGGATGAGTATCAAACCAGGAGAAGGGTGATGGTTGTTGCTTACTCATTCCAACCAACTTTTTCCAGTTTGAATGTCTCATCATGTCATCCAAAATCTCCCGCCGGTGAGCCTTGCTCATGTACTTTGTGATGCGTGAGATCAACTCAATGATCGCCCACAGAGTTTCCATCTGTTTTCCACCCAGCTGCCCAGCACCACGAATAAAGTTGGGTGAGAATTTTGGAAAGCAGTCATCCTTGTGAGCATTTAAATGGAATTTTCCGATACCAAAGATCAATTCCATGGTAGGTGCATCCAAAAAACTACTCTGCTTCACACGTCTACCAAAATTCACCGCCCACTCACATATCACATCATAGAACAAGAGAGCTTGCCGCATGCCTTCGGTGTTGTACTTGAGGGCTTCACATATTGAGTAGTCTATGTTCATTTGCCTGATGAGGATTTCAGGTCACGTCAAGGACATTCTGACCTGACCTCATTACCTTTCACCCTTCTGAAAATCCACCATGCTGTGCGGAACGAAGCATCCATGCCTCGCACAGGCACAGGCACCAACCCCTGTGGATTCCAGGTTCTTATTGTTTGCATTGCTCTGGGTGACTGCTCTGTGCTTGGAACATGATGATTTCTAATGCAAGTTTGAGTTTGGAACCTAAGACCACAACAAATGAATTTTGCACCTGTTTGACCTCCACGGCTTCCTTGATGTGCTCTTCATAGGAAGCTCTTTGCACAAAATACCCAGTTCCATTCGTAAGCTCCACATCATCGCCGGGATTCCTCATGTGCATGTGTTCCACAGTAAAATTTCCATCCACCACGAGGCTTCTCCGATACAACCACCTGTGAAAATGTTACTTTCAATAAACATTGGCAGGTCCATTTTACTAACGGATTAGGCAATTCCTTCCAGTTATCAGGGAGGTTGATGCCCGGCTGTGGGCATGCTGGGCAGAAGAAAGCGAGGTCGCCATTGCCTGGTTCTTTGTCGGTGTCGTGGCCATAACCAAACCATTTCCGAACTTTGATGTCACGCCATTGCCGTGAGACCCTCATGAGCTCTCTATAGCGGTCCTATTTGACAGGTCCATTCCACCATCACCATCCATAAATACAGCCTTTAAGATGGAGACTCACCGATACGGTGTCAGGAAAGGCATTATTTGTAAGCCGGCGCAGTTTTGAGTAGAAATTGTTGGCAGAAGTCTTACATTCAACCTGATCGACATGAAAGTAATTCAGGACTTGAAAGGTAAATGCCGAGCGAGGATGTTTGAATGTTGCCGGAAAGAGACCGGTCTTGAACAATTGCCATTGTGGCTCGTCTTTTGACGGACAATGACACCAGCGAACACGGTGCCGGTGGATTCCGGAAATATCAACCATAACCAGCACACTGTCATCCGAGTTGTTATCATCATCTTCCTGGTTCAAGTCAACTAGCAGCTGATCATTCTCGATCTGTGACATCGAAGATGAGCCTTCCCCAACATCCTCCCAGACATCTTGAACGGAATTGGAGGGACATGGATCACCACCATGCCCAAGATGCAAGCAGAATCCTATGTCATGTAATGAGGATGGGGTGAAGCAGCTTCCATTCCATGATTCAAGTTTGTGGAATGGAGTCCCCTGGTGGGAGATTCGACAACATTCTTTACAGAATAATGGACGACCGAGACAGCTCAAGCAGCGAATGGGGCCACCTTGCTTCTTGCAGATATGACAGGTGGCAGGAATAGGAGGAGCTTCCATGCTCAACATCTCCCTCAGATATTTGTTGCGAAGTGGAATCCACTCCCTGAGGTAACAATTTTGGGTCTGCCAATAATTCAGAGTGACTACAAAGCAGGTAAAGGAATAGCTGACATTGCCTTTCACCGTCTTGCGCTTTGGAGGTTGCGGTGTACCTGAGTCGGGAGGCACATCTGGGGACATGCTTTGCTGACGGTTTGAATCCAAAGGTGACTTTTTTGGACTGGATTTCTGTGGACTTTTGGGAAGCTCGCCTGCGACTGGTTTAGATACCCATTTTGTGCGATTTTTCATCTTTTTCTCAACAAAGATGACTTCTTGAGCTGTCCTCTTCTTCCCATGTTTCTCTTTGGACAACTTGGGCATTGTTGGGAGGTGGTTGATGTTAAATTGGTTGATGTTTACAAATGGTTGATGTTGATGTGACACGTGATGTGTGATGTGTCACGTCCGACGAGTCGGCGTGACATGTCACATCATGGCTCTGAAACACATGTCACGTGCTCCCATCAACTCTTCTGCAGGTCTTATGGTTCGCAGCCATGCCTGACAATACTGACAACCACCTTGTTTTCTCATACCACCTTGTTTTCTCATACTTGCGCAGATCAGTGTTACCCCGCCAGTATGGTCAACCAGAATACCAGTCCCCACCTGCACCGGTGTGCACCAACCTTTGGAACGATGTTATATTATCCACCTTTGACCCCCTGGCATATACCAGGCGCAGTGCTTTTGCAGCATGCAAGCGTGAACTTGAGACAACCAAGATCAGACCTCCCTTTCAGTGCCTAGATACGCAATTGAGATGCTCTCATTCCTGTTATTGCAACTCAAGGTGGACAATCTGAACTATAACCTGCTGATAGGCTGATGGCAATGTTACAAAAGTAATATTTCGTAAGTTCAGGACAAGGGTACATATTTTATGAATGATGTTTACGCTGCTACATGTGCCGAGTTTTTAATACCCAATTCACGACATTTCACCTCTGGAATGATGGTACAAAACTCTTTCTGCTCAGACCACCCTGACAATTCTACATTTAGACGCTCCAAGACTTTTTTCCTGAGGAAATGAGCATAGCAAACTCGATCCCCACCACTCCAGTCCGTGACTTCGTGTCTGATGCTGTTGCCACATAGGAAGACGCCAGTTCCGGGCCCGTAATCGAGCTGCAGTCCAAGGTCGGGCATATCAAGAGTGCAATCATGATAGTCTCCGATACCCAGGAGGAAGTCATACCAAGGTGGCATACCATTCCCATCACGATGTGCCAATGTCTTCCAGTTGATGATAACCGCGATCCCAGTGAAATGGGATGTCCAGGATCCTGCAACTTTAGCCGTCAGGTTGGCCGACCTAAGCTTGTCCAAAGCTTCGCTGCCGATTTGTTGCAGTGATGGATGAACCATAAAGAAGACCCGATTGATGAACGATTCTACGTCAGCTATTGAAGACATCCATTCTCCAGTACCCCGCTTAAGATGGTTCGCAGAAGGCTTCAAAGGGTCACTTGGTCTCTAAAATGTGAATGAGCCCAGCAACCGGAATGTTGGCGGATTTCGGAACTCACAGTATGAGCCTGTGCGAACCACCCTGCCGAATACTCATCACTTCCTGGCAGTAGATTCTGATCCACAGAATCAAAACGAAAATGTTTTGGGTCGACTCGCCAATTGACCTTCCCGCTTGTTTGTTTACGATGAATCTTTTTTGAGCCGATGACTTGTATGCTTTCACTGCCATTCAGCATAACATCCTAATTTGTCTCTACTATTGAATTAAACCTCCTAGATCATGACACGACTTACAGCTTGCTGGGCTGATATCAACCCTGGAAGATACCAGATTATTATTCGTCCACACATGTCCACCACTGTTGCGGGTCTATTCACCCTGCCGAGTTGGGGATTCGCGAACTTGCGCTGTAATTGGGCGATTGAGGCCGGGGTACCCAGGCCTTTTTTGACGCGGGTGGCGTAATCCTCGAGGTCCCACTGAATATAAACTACAATGGAGAAACAATTAGATTGGGCCATTGGAATCATCATGACTTACTCGGATTGAGCAGAGCTTCTGTGACGATCCGGGCAGCTCTTAGGTCATCTAATTGTTCACCTGCACCCAACTGGGCGCGGGTGACCAAAAGAAAACGTCGTCGCAATCTGCATGCATTACATTCAGATTGGATGCCAAAGGATAAATTTAATAAATACCTTTTGCACAGACTTGGTGAACCTCACTTGCCAATGCGCCGCCGCGATTTTTGTGAGTTTTCGTGCTTTGAGCCCATAGGTTTTGAGGAGACCATCTGGTAAAAAAAGTCCTATACAACGATACACGTCACACAACGATACACGTCAATAGAAACAAACAACACGATCAGCACGAGATCACATGTGAAGAACGTGGTGGAGTGGTACCGAGGTACCACTCTGGGGGCTCACGCAGGACTCGAGGGAAAGGTCGACTGGATAGAAAGGATCGACTGACTACTACATCTGGAAGGCTACTAACTAGGTCAAACCGTGGGAACCTGATCACGTGACTGACCAGGCACAACTACTACAGCGGTCACCTGCAAGCAAACAAGATCACATGCTTTGGTTGATTGCCATAAAAGGTAGGCATGTCATCTTTCGCGACCTGATGCTTATCAGCCATCATCAACCATCATCACTGGGATGTTTTGACATGAATCGCGACATGCCAAAAGACCTCAGTGAATGGTTGAAATTGGTTACAATTTCATAAGCCGATAAGTCTTCCATTCTGCATATATCTTTTGCATTACTTACTTCCGCAATTTCTAGCTGCTCGCCAACAAGCCCACTTTTACAGCACCATCATTGGGTACTGGGGGCTTGATCGGTGTCTGCCAGCATCCTGCGCGGCGTCATTGGGTACTGGGGGCTTTATCGGTGTCTGCCAGCATCCTGCGCGGCATCATTGGGTACTGAGGGCTTCATTGGTGTCTGCCAGCATCCTGCGCGGCACCATTGGGTACTGGGGGCTTGATCGGTGTCTGCCAGCATCCTGCGCGGCATCATTGGGTACTGGGGGCTCTATCCGCGTTTGCCAGCATCCTGCGCGGCAACATAGTTTGGCAGAGGTCGCAAAATCGTAAGTTATGCTTAAAACTCCTTTTCACACTAACACTTTAGCTTCAGATTGACTTCGATTCGTTTTTGCAGTCCCTTTCCTTGCCATTTGCCTCAAATTCAATGCCCAGCAGGGTGTGCTCGTAAGCGGCTCAAATTGGGACCTGAATTTTCAACTTATTGTTTGCTTTGATCTTGTAGAACACCAATGTATCAATTTCGGCTTTTGGGTTATCCGCTAAGCAAAATCCTTCTTTTCTTTGCCATTTAAATGGATGCTTATCATCGCATCTTTGTTTTTTCCAGAGAGCTTGAATTTGCTGTGAAGTAGGGGCCCCTACAACGCAGCAACATTCAGACTCTCTTCCAGGTCATCCAAATTAATGACGCCGAATCAAGATCGATGGGAAACAGCTATTGGTTGGTTGGGGCGGGCCTGCGGTTGAGGACTTCTTTAATTTACTTTATTTTGGAAATAATAAATGAAATTATTTTAATTTTGAATGATTACATAATTGGATAAGTCAACCTTTGGAACAATCGCTGGATGACGGGATTCCCGGCTCCCTATGATTACATAAGCGATCGATCGATCGATCGATCTTTATAGTAGTTCTAATGATTAGCATGTCCATTACAACACAAAAAAAAACTATCAATATGAACATGCCAATAAATATTTGGAGGAAAAACAGATGAATGAAGCATTTAAATGTTAGATACAGGTCCTAATTTGTTATATCTAAGTAGTTCTTAGCCTCTGGAAGAGAGACTATGGAAATATTGAGACTTACCTCAAGTATTCAAAACGCCCCTCCTTGCATGGTAAACATGCAAAGTGGTGACACGATATCCTTCTCTTGTGTAGAGCCGGACTGTCGTATGTAGCAGTTCGGTCCGGCACGTCCCGCCATAATGCGCCGGACCACTATGAGCAAGTTAACAAGCACTAAAAAAAAGTCATCAAGTCATGGTGCATTACCGGATTTCCGCCCATTCAACCCCAGACGCGCCCCATCTCTGGCGGACCACGGCAGCCTGCACATTGCGGATGACCCTCCGTTTAACGTGGGGTTTGTTGGCGTAAACTCTGATGTCGCGGAAATATACATGGGGATGTCTGGCCATAACTATTGTTTGGGTTGGGGTTAAAATGTCACGGCCGACTAATCAGCCATGACATGGTCACATAGCTGCCTGAGCGTGAAGTCCGTGAACACATAAATAGAACAGAGAAAGTAGATAATCTGACTAGAAAAAATTGTTAGAAAAGATTCCTACCACCAAAAAGGAGTGGCGCATGGGAAATCAATTCAGTTGCAGGCGAGATTCAGCGGATGAAGAACGACAATTGAAGTCCATGCCATTTGAAACCAGAGAGGGTTTAAAATGTTGCCTAAAGATGAGAGCGTAGGAGGAGAAAAGAAGATTGGAGGGTTAGCTGAGACAAAATGCAGGGAGGATTGGGCATAGCACCACAGGATGGAAGAGGTTCCAAATTAAACAGCAAGGTTTTAGATTGGAGAACAAGATGTGTTTCTGGACAACAAGTGGAAAATTCGATGATCGAATTGCCTAATTCGGTTACAGTTGCCAAATATGGAAACGGCTTCCAAAACGTTCTTGCTGTTCTAGAGAGCCACAGAATGGCTATTGGACCATTGCAACAGTCCCAGAACTGAATGTCAACTGGTAGTAGGATGTGAACAACTTGGGGTATTTTTGGTGCAAATATATGGAGCGATATTCATGTTTTGTTGACACCCCTCCGCCAAAATAGGACCCTGAAACTTATATATCTCTCTTACTCCAGCAATAAAATGGCAAAAAAATCCACGCTGGCAGCTTTGGACAGTTATGATGCATTGCAATGCATTCTTCATGTGTGCCTTGAGTTTGCAAGCTGACCTGGTTACAGTTTGGCCATGGATGCCAAATTATCAAAAGTCAAACAAACGTGATGATCATGCAAATTCCAGGTCATGTTACCTGCCAATTCATCATTCGCTGTATATAACTTCACATGTCATAAACCTCCAGGCACACATGAACAGGGCATTCCAATGCATCACACCTTTCCAAAGCTGCTACCTCGGATTTTTTTGCCATTTTATTTTCGGTGTAAGAGAGATATATAAGTTTCAGGGTCCTATTTTGGCGGAGGGGTGTCAACAAAACATGAATATCGCTCCATATATTTGCACCAAAAATACCCCAAGTTGCTCACATCCTACTACCAGTTGACATTCAGTTCTGGGACTGTTGCAATGGTCCAATAGCCATTCTTTGGCTCTCTAGAACAGCAAGAACGTTTTGGAAGCCGTTTCCATATTTGGCAACTGTAACCGAATAGGGTAATGGTCAATAACCTCGTCACGGCCGATTCGTCGGGTGTGACCACTCACAAAGCATGTGACCTTGTCCTCAGGTTCGTCACAGGTTTCTCATGAACCACGAATCATTCTTTCACATGTCTCCCCTCCCTGTCAAGCATTACCATTTGGGCGTAGGAACACCGATTTTAGTCAAGGAGGGGGTTTTGACCTATGAATGGGTGTCGTCCAGGTAAATTTTAAATTATTCATTACATGGTCCCTGGCTGACCATAATAGATGTCTCCTAAACTTTGAGACTGACAAGTTGTCTCTGGAACTGAGAATTGAATGTGAGGTTTTGTCATGGAGGGTAAGTCCTGCTGCTATATAACAGGATATCATGCGAAAAGTTGATCGCATGCAGTATACTGATCCTGCGCTGGATAGCCCAAGACAAGTCATCATTCAATTAGATTTAGACATTGCGAAACCTTGTGAATGGCAACTTGAGTATGCAAGGCTGAAGGGAGGCAAAGCGAGTTAGTGCAGGTGAACTTATCCTATGCAGGAAACTGAGAGAACTTCCAGCAGAGATTTTGAACACCACTGTGTCATTTTCATTTGACTTTGAACACCGAGAGTGGTCTCATGATGAATATGCTGCATTGGTGGAATCATTGTCTGATGCATTTGCTCCTAGCCAGTCTAAAAGGCTAAAGTAAGTTGTCAAATTTTCTTCCCTCCGTTTCATCTGTCAATCTATAATGTATCAACAAATAAATAGTGCACAGGAAACCACTCGGGCATGGAATATCTGCACATTCCAAGCTCTAGTAGATGAATAGTTTATTTAATAGTTTAATAGCGATGCTGCCATTTCCACATTTGGTTTTCCACGTGACAACATGTGACAACACGTGATGTCATGACGCGTCAATTCAACATTTTAACCACCAATATTTTCTGTTCAAACATGTCAAGCAGTGGCAGCCAAGCAACTGAAGCCTCTTCCTCAGCGTTGGCCATATCTTTTCGACACAATACTGCTCTCCTGCGTGATTTTCCATGGACCAATGGCACTCTCCTTGTTCGAGGTGCTATGAAGGATCAGCTTCGCTTGGCTCTATTAGGTTCCAGCTGCCCCATTTCCCAAGGCCAGCTGCTCTTGGTGAGTTTATGATTCTGTTCGATGAGCAATCAACCCAAAGTTGAACATGAACCAGAACATGGCGCAAAGCCTTGACGCTTTTTCACCACATCGAGTGTATGGCGACAGGGTTACAGGATTCTTGAAGGAATTCTTCAATCTGAATGCAGCATGTGGACCTCATGGTGCTCTAGCGACTGTTGGCAATCCCAGAAGATGGTCATCTTCGCCAGCAGTGTACATCAGCGCCACCGCAGAAATTGTGAACCGATATTCTCTTCTGGACCAGCTTGCGGATGCAATGGGAGTGCCAGCAACAAGAACGACACCAGTCATATTTCGAGGAGCAAAGCCCCATGATTTGCCAGTAAAGTTAACACAGGTATGCCCATGAATGTTCGTATTTCAATGAAAGAGATCAGCGCTGAGTTGCCCCTAATAGCTCTTGACCAAACTCGATGATTGGACTCAACCCATCCTGGATTTGCGGACCCGAGAGAGAAACGCCCGGCTTGGTGATGGCTTTGGGGCGAGTTTGGCGAAGGCCAGGTTGTTCGCGAATGCTGAACCTGAGCAGCTCAGTCATCAGCAGTCGCTGCTGAAACAAGGGGTCATGAGTCTTTTGCGGGCTGGACAACATATTCATGAGGCCAAGTATACCCAATTGCTGGTCAACTTGGAACTCATGTCTTTCGCTCTGTGCTGGTTTGGCTTGGTAAGTTATCTTGCCCCTTCTTGGCATCCATGTTGGGCTTATAAATCCAATATAGGGCAAGGATCGGCTTCCGGAGAACCCACAGACATTTATCTTAACTTTACGAGGGTAAGTATCATTGAGATTGGTAATATGATGTTGACGCTGACTGGAGCCATATTGAAGCCGGGCAACATCCCTGGGAATGCCTTTGGATTCAGATTTGATTACGCTTTTTGAAAAC
Source organism: Hygrocybe punicea (assembly GCA_963556145.1). Lineage (NCBI taxonomy): Eukaryota > Fungi > Basidiomycota > Agaricomycetes > Agaricales > Hygrophoraceae > Hygrocybe > Hygrocybe punicea. Next base: position 6,434,138 of record OY744469.1, read on the forward strand.
ATGAGTTCTGCAAAGGCCATTCTCTTGAGGATGGTCAATCTGTTCCATCTTGCAGTCTCCATCTCTCCCATCATTGCTCTACTTCCCCAACAGTTCAACAACGAGCAAATTCGCAGGGATCATTTGATCACAGTGAGCACCCTTTTACGGTTTTCTCAATTGTCTAACCTCATGACATAAAGATGAAACTATTGCTCGGTAATCATAAGCCCTCCTGCCTGATGCAAACGGAACGCTGTCTTTGGCAAATGTTGCTCCGAATGTCGACTGGTTCCAATGCAAAGACGGAACTCCAATTGTTCCTACGAGAATTTGAGCAGCTCTCCCTCCGTTACAAGGATGAGAACATGCACTTGGATTGGTATTCTAAATGTATGTATTCCATCGTGTCTTCCCATTCCTTGACCCAGGATTTAACTCCAACACAGGGCCTGTTATCTCAGTCCCTAAACATCACCAAGCAAATCAGAACACAGCATCCACAAGCAGATCTGAGGAACCTGTCATTATCATTGATGATGACAGTGAGTCAGAATTGGACAACGGCACCAGGTGGCGACATGAGAAAAAGCAAGAGCAGCCAGCCGAGCCGGAGCCCAAGGGGAAAGAGAAGGAGCAGGGGAGTGTTACATTTCCAACTCCGCTTCCGACCCCGATGCCCATTCCAATACCTACCATGACGATTCTACACTGCCACCTTCCTTTTTTATTTCATTTTGTCCTTTGTCTTTGTTTCGATGTCATTGTTTCTTCATTCGGACATCCTTGTACTTTCTTGTTCTTGTTCTCTTTTTGTCCCACCTTCTAGAACAATCCAGACCGACCATGGACATATCCACGTGACCTTGTTGTACCCGAATAGTCTCCTTGCCGATGGATGTCACCGACATTGTCTTTTCCCTTCGATATCTTGTTTACGCTATCCCACAACAAACCGATCACAATGGCTGTACTCCCAACACAGCTAATTACCGTAATCATCATTGGCAGCATCGCCATCACCTTCCTGATCGGTTTTTACCTTGTTATGATCTATCTTTGGCATCGGTACCGAAACCCTTCTGCCATCGATACTTCCGACTTCCACCTCGACAATATATCGACACGTAATTGACAATTGCCATACCTGGATATATGGTTTCCACTTTCGTACCCTGTGCCCACCATTATCCTCCCTGACGATCCGACGACATTCCTCACCTGCATGCGAACTCTGAACAATCCCCGATCACAAGACATTTCACTGTTCTCTCTAATCCGACCATCGCCGAAGCACATTCTGTTGGACTTCGACCACAGACCATACGACTTCCCAAACAGTGAACCAACCCCTATCACATATTGTTCACACGACATCACTTCATTGCAGTACCCGACGACTTGTTCCCACAGCTTGTCACCTGTGCCCATGACTCGAAACCTGGACCCACATTCATTTATCCTTTGCCATCTATGATCTTGATACCTCCCACACTCGTTTACAATAATACCCTTTCTTGGACGAATACCGACATCAGGTGGACCTTCTTGTTCCACAGACAGGACAAGACATCGCTCCTCGATATGTCATCAACACAGACATCGTCATCTGGTACAGCTTGTGCTGTTCACATGTCTGATCTCGACTAGCCCACCGTCCTTGTTGGTTTTCCTTCCGCACATTCCTTTGTTTTCTTTCATGCCGACTTTGCTGTTACATCCACACCACCTCAAGACATTCCCTTCACCAACCCCACACTGGACGATACCCATCTTCGACCCGACCGTGCAATGCACTTGCCAAACTGCACACTTGCCCGTTACAGCAAGTGTAGACCCCGAATTGGCAATTCTGCATGTCACATGATCCGATGACAAATCATCCGAGTCATCCGGACCTCTTCTATCCTCAACGACACCCGGGCCTCCAGTTGGATCGCGAGAACATCGACATGAGGATGCCTCATGTACGCCTCATGGTGAACACATGGTAGAGTTGGACATGTTGTGGCTTCATGGTTGTATTTCTATTTACCTCCCCTCAAGACCAGTCACTATATATACTGTTCTTGTTGTTGGTTCGGACTTTTTCTTCTTTTCCTTTCTTTACGTTTAGTCTGGTTCTTGGGGCAGACTCATCTTGTTTTGGGTAACCCCCACGGCTCGCAATGACATTAGACCTTGACCCCCCCGTCTTAGCAGTGTTGTCTTAGCTGTAAGCAACAATGAAAGCTGCTGTTCTCCCCTCTGGAAGCCGATCCCCTGTTAAGTTGATTGTTGCCGGAGCCCGCTGCAGAAGCGATCCGTAACAGGGAGCAAGGAAGACGCCGACATGGACATGGAGGAACCAACGGCAGTGGATGTCGATGTCGACATGGATATCGATGTGGATATCGACATGGGTGCAGAGCAGCAGCAGGGGGAGAAGAAGCAGCGCCAGGAGGAGGAGGAGGAGGAGGAGGAGGAGGAGGAGGAGGATGACCCCGTCTGGCGGCCAGGGCAGACAAACTGGTCTGACTACCAAGACGAGCCTTGGCAGAGGAACAACTCTGCGGGGCAGCGGCCGTGGTGGATGGAGGAGGAGGAGGTGGAGGACCTTTTGCACCCACCGGGAGAGGAAGAGCAAATGAGCAGTGAGCCGCCACAGCCTCAAGGGGACGACCAGCGGAGGGGGGAACAGCTGCAACACGATGAAGGGGAAGCTCACGAACAGGACAGGGAGCAGCTGCAACCGGTTGGGGAGGAAGAGCAAATGAACAATGAGCCACTACAGCCTCAAGGGGAGGCCCAGCAGAGTGAGGGGGAGCCACAACCGGCGCAAGGGCAGGATCAGCAGGGGCGGGGGGACGAACCACAGCCAGGGGGGGAGGGCCAACCTGGAGAGTGTGATGAACCCCCACCGGCTTTGGAGGGTGATGGACCACAACCAGCAGTGGAGGGCGATGGATCACCGGCGGAGGAGGAGGGCGATGGACCACCACCAGCGGTGGAGGGCGATAGACCGCCACCAGCAGCGGAGGGGGGTGGACCACCGCCAGCTGTGGAGGGGGATGGACCACCACTGGAGGTGGAGGGCGATGGACCACTGGCGGTGGAGGGCGATGGACCACCACTGGCGGTGGAGGGTGATGGACCACCACTGGCTGTGGAGGGCAATGGGCCACCACTGGCAGTGGAGAGCATTGAACAACCGCCAGCTGTGGAGGGCGATGGACCACAAGAAGCGGTGTAGTAGTTGTGCCTGGTCAGTCACGTGATCAGGTTCCCACGGTTTGACCTAGTTAGTAGCCTTCCAGATGTAGTAGTCAGTCCATCCTTCCTATCCAGTCGACCTTTCCCTCGAGTCCTGCGTGAGCCCCCGGAGTGGTACCTCGGTACCACTCCAACGTGGTGATGAGAGTGACCTTCGACCCACGGATCTCTTCTTCTCTGCGTCTTCCTCTTTTTTCTCGCGAAACGACTTTTTTCGGCCTCACCACCCACCGCTGCGCAACTGCGGATTTTCCCTTCATTCACGGCCGTACAACACTCCAGTTACCCCCCGGCATTCGTGTTCAGCCCAATAGGGCCCCGCGTCGCCCCCCGTTGACCCAAAAACCCGGCCGCGACCCCTTTGAACACCCAAGCAGCAGGCCACGTCACATTTTCAACCCCCCCGTTTTTCATCATTTCTTTTGTTTTCTTTCGTCATTTCTAGCCCCAGGCAGGCTCATCCGACCCTACGGACCCTCGTTCGACGTACCGGAGCTCCGCGCTCGCCTACGCCACCCCGAATCCACGGTCGCGGACCTTTTCAGTCGCGCCACGGATCCACCACGTTTTCCCCGTTGGACCCCCGTTTCTTCGTGTACACCAGCCCAACCCACACTCACTCGACCTCCCGTGCCCGCGTTCCACCGGCCAGAACCACCCGCTGCGCTTCGTTGCCCCAAACGAAGCTGCCCCGCCCTTTTTGGTCAGACCACGGATCCGCCACGTCTTCCCCGTTGGACCCCCGCTCTTTTGCGTACCCCAGCCCCAGGGGCATTCATTTGAGCCCCGGACCCTCGTCTGACGCCCTAGAGGCCCCCCGTTCACCGTCGTCACCCCGAACGAGCCGTCCCTGGCGTTTCATGCCCACCCAACGCCCAACACGCACCGTGCCACGTCAGCATTCCGCGACCCCGCTTCCCGTGGATCTCCACCCCAACCCACGCTCATCCAACCCCCGGCACCCACGTTCCACATGCCAGAGCCCCCCGTTGCGCTCCGTTACCCCAAACGAGACCGCCCCGCCCTTGGTGACCCAACGACCTCGCCACGTCACCATTGCGCCGCCCCGTTCTGCCAGCACTACCGGCCCCGGGCCAACTCGCCAAACTCACGGCCCACCCGTTTGCAACCCCAGAACACCTGCGCCCATCACCACCCCACGTTCCCACCGCTTTTCGGGCCCCACAGCGTTTCACCACCCACAGACCGGCTTCGTGCACCATACCCGGCACCGGCTGCCCTCGTTCAGCTCCCCGCGGCCTCGTTCTCGACCGTGGCGACTGCCCTGGACCCGTAGGAACCCAAACGAGTCACCCCAGCCCCCCACACGCCCTCGTTTGGTCGTGTACCACCCCGCTATTGACCCCAACAGCGACGTGCACCCCCCACGGACCCAAACGAATCGCCGCCGCGACCACCTACTCCGGCAACCCCACCCCACTCGCGTACGTTCGTTAGGACCCCCAGCCTCGCTCCCTGGCCCTCGCGACCCCTCGCGACCGTTTCCCAGAGCCCATGTGAAGAGATCCCTCGACGCCGGCGCCAGCTCTAGCGCCCAAGTACATAGCTTTCCCCTCTATTTCTTTCTCTGTTTCCTGTCCCCGGTTCCCTTCCTCTCTATTTCCTTTCCCTCAGTTTCCTTTCCCTCGTTTCCTCTGTCTCCGTCTCTGTTTCCCCCACAATTCAGTTCCATTATTTTTTCTATGCCCTCGATCTGTCACCTGGATACCAGACGCTACCCAACCGAGTTACCCAACGAGTCACCAGAACCAAACAAGCACCGACCGAGAACTGCGAACCCAGAACCTGCAATACAAGAACCTGCGATACGAGAACCAAGAACCCACGATACGAGAACCGAGAACTTGCGATACGAGAACCGAGAACCTGCGATACGAGAACCAAGAACCTGTGCTACAATTATGGATCAGTTTGGTCATCTACCACCACCGTTTTCGATGGACGATATGGTCCCGCCTCACGTATAAGGCCCGGGGCATCGTGAGGGACTGGGAGTCGTGACTGGAGAATTTTTTTCTTGGTCAGTTTTGTTTTGCTTTTTGTTTTCTTTTAGTAGCAGTATGGTGACGAGGACGTCACCATGAGGAGGAGGGGCACTTGTAGTAGTTGTGCCTGGTCAGTCACGTGATCAGGTTCCCACGGTTTGACCTAGTTAGTAGCCTTCCAGATGTAGTAGTCAGTCCATCCTTCCTATCCAGTCGACCTTTCCCTCGAGTCCTGCGTGAGCCCCCGGAGTGGTACCTCGGTACCACTCCAGCGGTACAGAGCGATGGCCCACCGCCAGCGGTGGAGAGCAACGGACCACCGCCAGTGGTGGAGGGCGGTGGACCGCTGCCAGTGGCGGAAGGGGGTGGACCAGTGGCGGAGGGGGGTGGACCACCGCCAGTGGTGGAGGGCGAACAGGGTGAAGGTACCAGACCACGACCTGAGGGGGAAGGCGAAGAGGAGGAGGAGGAGGAGGAGGAGGAGGAGGAGGAGGAATCAGAAGAAAGCGAAACTGAGCTAGGAACCCAATTGCGCCCGGTAACGCGCTCGCAAACCAATGCTCTCAAAGGGAAGACGACACAAAACGGACCTCCTGCTGGGTACCAGACCTACTTCACTGCAAGCAAGAAACGGCATGCACCAGCTTCGAAATGGAACAGCCGCAAAAAAAGGAAGCTTATGGACAGAAGTCAGATGATTTCATCAGAACTGCCCGGTGAAGTGAGTATAACTTTGTGACCAATCTTTCAATGCACATGAGTTAATGATGGAAATTAGTCATTCAATGGCACTCCGGTCAAAAACCTCGAACTTCCTGAAGTCAGTTCGTCTCTAATGCCCGAGATATCAACTAACCAGAGCAACAGATGTCTGAGGATCATGTGCCTCTCAGGGTTTTTGGAGCCGACCGAAATGCAGAAGCAGCTCATTTCACATTTCAAAGTAATGCGGGCTCGGTTAGTCCTATTTCTAGTTGTTGGTTTGATTTATTTACATGGACAACACAGGATGAATGTGAATATTGGTGTTTACGAACCATCCAAGAGGAGGTGGAGGCCTTATATGAAGATGGAAGACCTCTTCATCACCTACCATCCGCTAGCAACCCAGAATTTGATCCGGATGGTTCGAGTATTTTTGTAGTGGCATATGATCAGTACCTCCAAATGGATACCTCGACGATCCAGGATATCTTTGAACAAAGACATATCCTGGTCCATGGAGTCCCGCAGCAGGAACGTCACCAGTTTGACCTGGAAGGTCTCTCCAGACTTGGGAGTCTCAAACATGAGCGTAATGTGCAGGGTTTGTCTTGTCCTTTTACTGATCCTTGCTGTTACTCACCAAATGACAAAGTTGGTTCCTTTCGCACCCAGAAAAGTCATGGAAAGATGCTGCATGTCAGGACTCTGCAAGATTTGTATAATGCATCTCTGTTAGAAGGACGAAGACACATCTGGAACATGCTGGACTTTCCCATGGGTCATCTCACGGTTCATCCACCGCCCATGTACCGGTATGATGCGAAATTATCTATCCTCAGTTTTCATTTGACAAAGATGCTCTCCTCCAGCTCGCTGGCATCCCATGAGCAGGCCATGTCGGAAACCCGGGGACAACCAGGTTATATTCCAGGCAAAACATTTGCAGATGAACTCTCGTGGGGGACTGCGGCATTGCGGGGTGCAACTTCTTGGCCACATGCTGATGATGATGGTTTTGCCACGGTTGTAAGGGTAATGACAGGCAGCAAGTATTGGGTTGTCATGCGCCGCAAGAAAGAGACACCACCCTGGAATAGCAATGGAGACATGACGACTCGTCATGCGTTTGGAAAGGGTTGGGGTCCCCTCAGTCCATCCAAAGGCATCTGGGAGAAAGAGGGGGTGCTGTTGACGCCAAATGATGTCTTGTGAGCGTTATTCATTCCATCACAGACTTATCTAACAAATGATGCCAGTTTCCAAAGGCCGAACACAGTCCATTATGTAGTCACCCTGCAGGACTCCATCGTATATGGAAATCACTTCTATGCCACATCGTCGATCAAGGACACCTGTTTTGGAATCATCCACACCTTCGTCATGTCCTACTCCATCACAAATACTCAACATAATACCACCCGGACCATTCTGAGAAGAATGATGGGTATGTGGCATGAACATTTGTGTGTCAATGAGGCTTCAGCTGTCGGTATGTCGTTGCTGTTCATGTTCTCATCCCTCTACCTAAATCATGATCCTCAACAGGTGTAGATCGTGAACATCACATTCCTGATGTGTCGACCCCTGCTGGCCTCTTGGATGTGGTGATTGTGGGCAATCTTCTGGAGATGGCGGAGGTGATCAATCGAAACCATTACAGTGGTGAGATGGATGACTTGGAAGAGGAGGAAGAGACCTTCGCCCGATTGCGATACTGCCGATTCTGCACCTGGTTTGCAGGAGAATATGTGACGATTTTGGGTGGGATATGGGTGCATCCTTCCTACATCTTCAAACGTGCTCTGCTTCAGTTTTGCCTCTGCCTCATATTTTACAAACGCGAGAGGCAGGCACAATTGGTGAACATGCCCTTGACAACCGGTTGCACCTCCCTCAAACTAGAAAGGAAGATCCTGGCGCATTTCGAGACTCAGTGGCCCGAATTGATGCCCTTGATGGAAACCCTGCTGGATGATGAAGCTCCGATAACAAGCGACACTTGGAGTTTCAATTGGAGCGGTCCAATGTTCAAGATTGAGTGTAGGAATTCTGATGCGGCAAAGGCATTAGCTTTAACATCCACGGAAAAGAGGGATTTCGCTAGGGAGCCGATTTACAGCCCTGATGGCAATATGGATGTTGCCACTGCATCCTGAACCAAGTAGGTGTTCTGCTGTTCGTTAGCAGAATACCGGCTCATGCTTAATCAATCATTTACCAGTCGCGTCTGCCTCTCATTATTTATCATTAGATTTTCCACTATAAGTTTCCATCTGCAAATGTTGTCATTGTCCCCATTGTTGTCAGCTTTCAATTCTGCAAATTTTGTATTTTATGTCTCGTTACATACATTGCATTACTGTATTTTTAGTAGTCGTCAAAATGTATCTCATGTTTGTGCAAAACTTAAAGGTTGAATCCTGTGCAATACATGTGATGTGACATGTCGCAGCAGGTGAATCGGCCATGACAGGTCACACAGGTCATGTGACCGTGATCCAATCCCTGCATCACATGATCGTGTTTGGATGGTTGAAAATTGTTTCCCCCTTGCTCATCCCCCTTAGCATCACGTCAAAATTATCCCCACTATCATCCCTTCCACTATGAGTTGGGTCATTCCCGAATATCTTGAAATCCTGAAAAACCATAAGCAGGATTACCAAAATGCCCCTGACAGGGACAGCAAGACAGTGATCATTAAAAGAATTCGTTCGGAAATAAAGAAGAAGAGCAGGGAAGTTGTTAAGGATGGTCACATTGAGGGTTTGGCCAAAGTACTTGAACTTCGCCTTATAAGCTATACTCACATATAGGCTGACATCACGTTCTATGTAGAAAATCATCATATGGTTGAAGAATCACAAGGATGATGGACATGAGGATGCTGGCAAAAAGAAGACTCGAGCGAAATTTGTCAGAACATGGGACTTACGTGCTGTTGTGGTGGAGAAGATGAAGGAGGAAATAAAAGAGAGAATCCAGGAGCTTTCAGGTGGAAAGCCCGGAAGCAAGGAGTTCATCGCCGTATATAAAGATGCTTGCACCTGGGTCATGGAGAAGTTGACCCCCGAAAGAAGGGCAGAGTTTGAGGGTCTCGCTGCGGAGTGGAATAGTGGGAAACTAACAGATGAAGTGCGGAGTAGGTAAGTGAAAACCTTGTCTCACATCGTTGTCTTCTACTGAAGCCTCTGGGGTAGCAATGCGGAAAATTCGATGAGCAAGGTGGTTAGCAAGTTTGTAAAGGAATTGGATGTGCAGATGGGGGCGAAGGTGCTTGTCTTGGTTGGCTGGAAGGATTGGAAAGGCGTTGCTCAAACAACGAAGTAATATTTCACCTGCTGCAAATTATTTGAACTCACCCAACATTATCGGTAGATTTGAAACCCACAACATTCAAGGGGAAATTTTTTCAAAAAGCAAAACTTTCCAGGACGAGGTGATGAAATTATGGAATGAGTGGGTGTTTACCGAATATGGTATGTTCAAGGTATCATCAACATTCACTTCTCTGATCATACATTAGATGAGCAGAGTGATGGAGAAGAAAGTGATGTCAACAAGGGAAAGGGTCCCAGCCTGCCCAGGAAGGAACACGATAAGAGCGTGCCATTTGTCTTGCAAGTCGACGAGTTTGGTGCACCCATCCTCCCTGACACAAAGGGGATGTCACTGCCGAAGAAGAAGGATGTCTTTAGGGCATTTGTGACAATGTCCTACCGTAAGTTGAGCAGAATGACTGGAATAAAACACGACTCACCATATGTTGCAGGCCAATATACGAACAACCAGAATGCGACAGTCCCATGGTTGAGGATAAGAGATTCCCTGGGGGAATTTATAGATGCTGAGTATCTCCCCAATGGACAGCAGATAATGGAGCCGACAAAGATGAAGAAGGACCAGCTGAAGCTGGTCTTTGACCACTGGGAGAACCGGCAGGCAGGCGGGTTGGTGGCCCTCAAATTCAAGTCTGCGAGGGCCTCAGATACAGAGAATCTGTTGAAGAACAAAAACGCCAAGAAAAGGAGATATGTGGATATTTCTGATGATGACGACATCTCGGACAACGAGCCTGGACCTTCAACACGGATTGAGTACGGGGCTGCAAGCACATTGCCAAATCGATCGTAAGTGATATGCATTATCTGCCCCATGTGCATTTCCATTTGTTTATCTGGTTGTTTAGTCCAGCCGCAGTCGGCCCAGACAAAGAGGCAAGATTTGCATATTTACAAACCTTGAACGACAGTAGGCAATACCTGAGTTTGGTCAAGTTTTGCTATGACCATTATGTGAGTAATACATTTCAAGAATACGTGTTGAAATGAATAACCTGGGTCAGGAATGGGACGTCAATAATCCTGAACATGCCTGGATGTCATGGAGTTACCCCGGCCAATTTCTGCCGCCTGAGTTCCATGATGGCAATGCTCTAGAAGAGATCATGGTATGGATGGAGACGTTGCAATATCCGGCTGACATTGCAGTTATTCTATTGGTCATTGGCCTGGCCTTACGAGAATTTGCGGCCGCTCACTTCACCGAAGGCGACTTCGACTCTACCAGGGGGATTCCCGAATATGTGTGGGGATCTTCGTACACCGCGGAACACACTCACAAGTTGTTGGAGAGAGCAGATAGGCTGAGGACATTCTTGGAAGAGAAAGAGGAAGAGCATGAGGTTGAGGATCCACCTGGACCACCCAGTGGGGACAAGGGCAAGGGCAAGGGCAAACCGCGCCATGGCGGAGGTGCTGGGGGAGCATCATCAAAAAGAAAGGACAAACCCAAAAAACCTAAGACTGGACATGTGAGGACCAGTGAGAGGTTAAGGAAGTGATATTCTCTGGTCTGGCTGCAAGCTTGGTCTTCACATCTGCAATGCTCCAGAGTCAATGTGTTAATTTTGTCATTGTTTCCTTGTCCTGTCTGCATGATGTGATGTGTATCATTTGCTACATTGAAATGCATAATGTTTCAATACAAATATGGAAAAGTGAGGTCCAGTAAGAGGTGGAATGACTGGTAAAAATGTGGTTATTAAAGTTCAGGGAGGCGAGAATATGTCCTGATATCTGCAGCGTATATCTACAGAATGTCAGGAAAGAGATTTCGTTATCCTCTGGATGTGGATGCCAGTGTAGAGTAAATATTACCTTAATCTTGGCCCATCCAATGGCAGTGGAAAAGAAATCTCCCTCTCTGCCAGGGGACAGATATATCGCATCCCCACGTTTGGTGGGAAATGTTGGTCCCCCTGATGTCAGCCCATCCACTGCTAGTGGGGAATAAATATCCCACCGAAGCCAGTGCCAGTGCGGAATAAATATCCCACCCCATCTCGGCCCATCCAGTGCCAGTGGGGAATAAATATCTTACCCCACCTCGGCCCATCCACTGCCAGTGGGGAATAAACATCCTACCCCACCTCGGCCCATCCACTGCTAGTGGGGAATAAAGATCCCACCCTATCTCGGCCCATGCAGTGCCAGTGTGGAATAAATATCCCACCCAATGTGGGCCCATCCACTGCCATTGGGGAATAAATATCCTACCCTACCTCGGCCCATCCAGTGCCAGTGCGGAATAAATATCCCACCCCATCTCGGCCCATCCAGTGCCAGTGGGAAATAAATATCTAACCCCATCTCGGCCCATTCAATTCTAGTGGGAAATCCTTATTTCTAACCTTATGGGCCCATTCAATACCAAGGGACAGAAATATCTCGGCTCATCTCGGCCCATCCAATACAATAGGTCTGGATTTTATCTCGGCCCATCTCGGCCCATCCACTGGGATTGGACCTTTAGCCCATCGGCTCTCCCAATGTTACTGGGAAAGATACGCTGCAAGGGCTCGACCAGGACGGCAGGGACAGCGGGGACGGGGACAGGGACAGGGACGAAAACGGCGAGGATGAGGGCGACGGGGACGAGGACGAGGACGACGAGGACGGGGATGGGGACGACGGCGAGGACGGGAACGGGGACGAAAATGATGAACACGAGGACGACGGGGACGGGGACGACAACGACAACGACAACGACGGGGACGGGGACAAAGACAAGGAGGGGGACAAGGGCGAGGACACGGAGGGGTGTGGACACCAGGGAACACCAGTGTGTAATTTTCCCCTCCTTTCCCCTCCCCCTCCTCCCTCCTCCTTTCCATTCTCCCCCTGACTGTCTCCTAGTCTGTCCCTTCCTAACCTGCCCCTTCTCCCCTGCCTATCTCCTGCCCCCTGCCACCCCCACCTCCCATCCACCTCCCATCCACCTCCTGCCCTTCTCCCCTTGCCCACCCCCTGCCATTGCCCCTGCCATTGCCCCCTCTCCTGTCCTCTCCTCCACCTCCACCTCCCTGCCTCTCCCCTGATAAGTAGAATACCATGTATTTAGGTAAAATAATTATTTGATTTGCTATATCTATTTTAAGTAGTTGCTAAATGTAAATTATTTAAAATTATGTAAGATGTGGATTGGAATGATTATTATTGTATGACTTAGCAGATGCTGAGCAAGCAGGCAGTCCCACAAGCCTGTACATTGGGATGTCCACACCAGGTTGTGGGACATCCCACAAACTGACTGTGGGACATCCCAAAAGCTAACAGGGACGTCCCAGACAAGGCTGTGGGACATCCCAAAGCCTTGGTGGGACGTGCCACAAGCTGAGAGGGATGTCCCGGACAAGGCTGTGGGACATCCCACAAGCTGGCAGGGACATCCCACAAGCTGGCTGGGACGTCCCACAAGCTGACAGGGATGTCCCAGACAAGGCTGTGGGACGTCCCAAAGCCTTCTTGGGATGTCCCACAAGCTGGCAGGGATGTCCCACAAGCTGACAGGGACGTCCCAGACAAGGCTGTGGGACATCCCAAAGCCTCAGTGGGATGTCCCACAAGCTGGCAGGGACATCCCAGACAAGGCTGTTGGACGTCCCAAAGCCTTGTTGGGATGTCCCACAAGCTGGCAGGGACGTCCCACAAGCTGACAGGGACATCCCAGACAAGGCTGTGGGACATCCCAAAGCCTCGGTGGGACATCCTACAAGCTGACAGGGACGTCCCAAACAAGGCTGTGGGATGTCCCACAAACTGGCAGGGATGTCCCAGACAAGGCTGTGGGATGTCCCAAAGCCTTGGTGGGATGTCCCACAAGATGACAGGGATGTCCGAAAGCCTCAGCGACAGGGACATCCCAGACGAGCCTGTGGGATGTCCCAATAAAGCCTCTGTGAGATGTCCCCTTCTGTCCTCAAGACACACTCTAATTTCAGATCTCTCCTCTGCATCTGCTTCCCAGTCAGCCATTGTATGCACAGCCAATAATGTAATAACCACTGATATCCTGATCAAATGCTCTTCATAATACACGTGTTTAATTTTCAGCTCAGCCTCCTCTGCATATGTAGCCCTACTTTTCTTTGTATATCATGCATGCTCTGCTCACTTACTCCCCTACAAGCTTCAGCTTGCCACATGCACAAGGGATTGGTTTACCAGAAGCACACCCTCAATCCTCCCCCTCTTTCCCATCTCATTACCCAACATCTCCCTCTCCCACTCCTTCTGTCTTTATATGTTGAAACAACTGCTGTATCTCCACACCCTGCCACTGACCTTGAAGGACAATCAGCTCTGTGACTCTCAAAAGAATAAGTATGTACAATCTTATACTATGCTATAGCACCCATGGTACCCATAGTGGCCATGACAAGGCCTTGAAATTTACAACTAGATGCTATCATCATCCTGAGGTTTCTATTAAATATCTAGAGAAGGGACGTCCCAAATGCCCCCAGACACCCCCTCTGTGTGGGATGTCCCATGGGACATGGGACATCCCACAACACCAAATGTCGTCCCATGGGCCATCCCATACACCGGACCAGGGACAATGGGACGTCCCAACGTATCGTCCCAGGGACGATGGTTTCGTCCCAGGGCTGCCCAGTACTTTTACCAACATGTAGATGGTTCAGTACTAGAGGTGAGTTGTAACTAGTTGTTCAGGTTTGGGGGTAGCCTGAAGTGGCATTGAATGATAAATAGCTCTGTCAATACCTCTTGGATTGAGATACTTGTATGGAGTAAAATGTTCATTTTTTCAATGTGAATCTGCTCAAACACCGGGATTTTCAATGTTGAGCATTTTCTGAGTGCAAGTTAGAAATATTGCTAGATTTGAATGGGATCAAGACTATGGATTTAGAATCTGTAAGTATTGGAAATCCTGGTATTTGAGCAGATTCACATTGAAAAAATGAACATTTTACTCCATACAAGTATCTCAATCCAAGAGGTATTGACAGAGCTATTTATCATTCAATGTTCAGCTGCTACTCTATCTTATTATGCTTATAACTCAGCATACCTCACAATGTGAGGCCCAAGCCCTGATAGGGAGGCATTTGAGGATGGAAGAGCAGAGCAGAGTTACAGTTTGGTCATCTACCACCCCTAATGATCTTGCAGGACAATATGGACCTGCCACATGATGTAAGGCCCTGACATTGATTCAGGGCACAGTGAGGGACTGGGAGTCATGACTGGAGAGTTTAGTTTTGGTCAGTTTAGTTTTGCTTTTGTTTTCTTCTAGTAGCAGTATGGTGACAAGGATGTCACCATAAGGAGGAGGGGCACTTGTAGTAGTTATGCCTGGTCAGTCACATGATCATGTTCCCATTGTTGCACCCAGTCAGTAGCTATCCTGATGTAGTCAGTTCAGTCCAGCCTTATCCAGTCATGCCACCTTGAGTCCTGTGTGAGCCCTGGAGAGCTACCTCAGTATTTCTCCAGCATGACAGATGCTGAAAAGTACAACTCCTCCAGATTGCAATATATCCACAGAAATTATATTAGAAATTCATTTTAGAGGTAGGCAACTGCAGGGGTAATCCCAGGATACATTTGTCTGTATCCATACTCCCCACAGATACGGATACAATATCCATGGATTTTACCCATGGATTCCTGATCAAAATGAGCCTGAGATCACCCAAAACGGTCCAGAATTGACTGAGATAGAGTCCAATCAATGTTTAGTCTCTATCTCAGTCAATTCTTGATCATTTCGGATGATCTTAGGCTCATTTTGAAGCCCACAGATACGAGAATCTGTATGCATACTCATACTCTCAAGAGTACGGATACCTGCGGATCAGGGATTCCTGCATTTCCCTATTTAGAGGTCATAAATGTATAAATACCAAGTACCTAAGGGTTCCATGCGGCAGGGACTGGGTTATAGTAGGTGTGCCAAATAGAGAGGAGCACTGAATCCCTCATTGGTCATAGTATGCCAGGTGAAAGTTTCTCCTCCATCTACAAATCATACCTGATGGATTCTATACACAACAGACCCAACATTTCAACTTTAACAAGGTCTCACCTTTTGTCTCACCAACCAAATGTCTGTCAACACCACTGCAAGTTACCTACCTGAATGCCCACCATGTCCCCAGTGCAGCACATATGCAATGCCTCCGCAAAATTAGGAAGCTCATGCTTCCAGCAATGTCTTGTGTACTTCTTAATTTTTGGGACTCTCAAAGCATACATACAGTTTATCATATTATACCAATTCTACATATAATTTACTTACAGCCATTTTTGAAATTCTTGAGACTTCTCATGGGTGTTGAACAGTTTAGGAAATTGAGGACTCAGAAATATTTCAGTCATGTAGATATGTATTTCAAGAACTACTCCAGGGAAATGGGTGATTATATAGGCAAAGATTATCTACATTACAAGGGCTATCTATCTGTGCTGTAATATCCAAAGAATATATTGTGTGTGCCAAGTTATAGACCAAATAAAATAAATCTACTACTCAGACTTGTGTCAGGTATGACTCACTGAATATAGCTCCAATTCACATTATCTGAGAGAGTGAAATATTCTGTTTATCAAGGAGAATAAGTTCATATACCATGATTTTTTATGCTGCTTTACTTGGAGTAGAAATTCATGGTTTGTTTGAAATTGAGAAAGGTTATTGTTATTCAAGCAACATCAGGATGTAGCTAAAAATCATGGTAAATGAGCTTATTCTCCTTGATAAACAGAACATTTCACTCTCTTAGATATTGTGAATTGGAGCCATATTCAGTGAGTTATACCTGACACAAGTCTGAGTAGTAGTTTAATTTTATTTGGTCTATAACTTGACACACACAATATATTCTTCGGATATTACAGCACAGATAGATAGCCCTTGTAATGTAGATAATTTTTGCCTATATAATCACCCATTTCCCTTGAGTAGTTCTTGAAATACATATCTACATGACTGAAAATTTTCTAAGTCCTCAATTACCATTCATTTCCTAAACCATTCAAAATCTGTGAGAAGGTCTCAAGAATTTCAAAAATGGCTGTAATACCCTGGTGATGACCTCAAGCCTCAGTTTGATGTTAAGGAACATCACATAAAATATTGCTTTACTAGGACTGTGTCAAGTACCAGTACAATCACTTGAATACGGAGCTTATACAATGTGGAGTGTCCTGGGTCCTAATGACCCTGAAAATCACGTTACGAAAAAGGGGTGTTGCTTTCCATAAATGACTTGTGTAGTTGGGCTTGAGGCACATATAAAATGACTTACTTTTGGCAGATTCTGACCACACCAAATCTAGATCTGGCCATACCAGTGTGTTGCATTTCAAACAAGCGGGTGTTGGTTGATGTGCTGGCAACTCCTATCCTGCTGAACAGATATTAACATGGATGAGTCCAATATTACCCTAGCGAAGGTGCACAAAGAGAGGAGCATAGTGCGCTTCTGTTACCTGTCTTTGGTTCTAACAACTGAGATATTGTGTAGAAGAATGGACTTTGACAGCTTTCTGTATTCAGATCAGGCTGTTGGCTCTCACATTGGCGTCAGCCACCCCACAACTGGCTCCACACCAAGTGCAGCTGATGTTTGGAACTACCTCACCAAGTCCGAATTTGACATCATGTTACGGATCGCTTCTGCAGCAGGCTTTGGCAACAATCAACTTAACTGGGAGGCGGTTTCCAGAAGAGAGAAGCAGTTTCATTGTTGCTTACAACTAAGACAACACTGCTACAAGTGGGGGGTTCATGGTCTAAAGTCATTGTGAGCCGTGGGGGTTACCCAAGACAAGAGGGTCTGCCCCAAGAACCAGACTAAACGTAAGGAAAAGAAAGAAGAAAAAGTCTGAACCAACAACGAGAACAGTAGATATAGTGACTGGTCTTGAGGGGAGGTAAATGGGAATACAACCATGAAGCTACAACATGTCCAACTATACCATGTGTTCACCATGAGGCGCACATAAGGCATCCTCATGTCAATGTTCTCATGATCCAACTGGAGGCCCAGGTGTCATTGAGGAATAGGAGAGGTCCGGATGACTCGGATGATTTGTCATTGGATCATGTGACATGCAGAATTGCCAATTTGGGGTCTATACTTGCTGTAACAGGCAAGTGCACAGTCTGGCAAGTACATTGCATGGTTGGGTTGAAGAGGGGTATCGTCCAGTGTGGGATTAGTGAAGAGAGTGTCTTGAGGTAGCGTGGATATAGTGACAAGGTCGGTATGAAAGAAACCAAAGGAATGTGTTAGGAGAAAACCAACTAGGATGGTGGGATAGTCGAGGTCAGACATGTGAACAGCATAAGCTGTGCCAGTGATGATGTCTGTGATAATGTCATATCGAGGGGTGATGTCTTGTTCTGTGTATGGAACAATGAGGTCCACCTGATGTTGGTATTCTTCCATGAAAGGGTATTGTTGTAAACGAGTATGGGAGGTATCAAGGTCATAGATGAAAAAGGATAAATGAATGTGGGTCCAGGTTTTGAGTCATGGCACAGGTGACAAGCTGTGGGAACAAGTAGTCGGGTACTGCATTGAAGCGATGACATGTGAACAATACACAATAGGGGTTAGTTCACTGTTTGGGAAGTCATATGGTCTGTGGTCGAAGTCTAAAGGTGTGTGCTTTGGTGATGGTTGGATTGGAAGGAACAGTGAAATGTCATGTGATCAAGGATTGTTCAGGGTATGTGTGCAGGTGAGGAATGTCATTGGATCATCAGGGAGGATAATGGTAGGCACAGAATACGAAAGTGGAAACCAAATATCCAGGTATGGCAATTGTCAATTATGTGGTGAGATATTGTCAAGGTGGCAGTTGGAAGTATCGGTGGCAGAAGGGTTTCAGTGCTGATGCCAAAGATAGATCATAACAAGGTAAAAACTGATAAGAAAAGTGATGGCAATGCTGCCAATGATGATTATGGTAATTAGCTGTGTTGGGAGTACAGCCATTGTGTATCGGTTTGTTGTGGGATGAAGTGAACAATATGTCAAGGTAAGGGAAAAGACAATGGCAATGATGTTCATCAGCAAGGAGACTGTTCAGGTACAGCAAGGTCACATGGGGATGTGTCCATGGTTGGTCTGGATTGTTCTAGAAGTAAGGGTAAAAAGGAAACAAGGACAAGAAAAACAACAATGTCCAAAAGAAGACAATAGGCAAAAGGGAACAAGAAAGGAAGGTGTGGTAATGTGGAATCATCATGGCAGGTACCAGAGTTGGAATTAGTGTATACCACGGGTATGCTAACCCGTGTGGGTTTTTTCCATGGGTGGGGCTGGGTATGGGTACAGGTAAGAAATTCCTTACCCACAGCAAACCCATACCCTTGACCCAGGGTACGTGGGTTTTGCCACGGGTCTGCCACAGGTTTTACATAGGTAGCGTAGCAATATACTAGACCCAGATTCTCCCTCCCATTCTTTACCATGGCTGTTCCAAAGAAGAAATCAACTGTTAGAAAAAAGAAATCCACTGCTACCAAGCCTGCCAAGGCGGCCAAAGCTGCAGCTGCCCATCATATTAGCCAAACGGTGTCCTTAGCGACAACACCTGCACCACTGTCCTCATCAAGGGATCAGTCTCGACAAGCTAGTGTTAGTGATGAGGAGGACGATACCGCTTCACATATTGGGGAAGTTCTCGAGGATGATACTGATTTTGTAATGGAGGAGGTTGCTTCACCAGAAGCAATTGATGTTGATCCAGAAGAGGAGGATGTATCTGAGAGTGAAGAAGAAGAAATCAGTAAGGCCTGGTCTTTGTATGCCCAACAATTGACCATCACACGTACCATAGAAAGACTCTCGAAGGACTGGACATCTCTGATATATGCCCTTTTCAAGGCCATACCCGATGTCAAATATGTCAATAATCGCTGTTGCCATAGCTTTGTGTGCTTTGCAAAAAGCTGTCAAGCAAAAACAAGGGCAATGAGGTGATTTCTCGATAAGAGAGACTTGAAGTTGACCAGCAACATGCGCAAGCATGTGAAGAAATGCTGGGGTGCCGATGTCGTAGCTGATGCCGATGAAGTGTAGGGCACAGCACGGGTACGGGTTTACCCGCGGTTATTCCAAAATGGGTAATTCGGGTACGGGTACGGTGTTTCGGTTTGCACACCTTGTCAAAACCGTACCCGTTATCCGCGGGTGACGGGTTTTCACGGGTCTGTCAACCCAAGCCCCAGGTAGGTTTTTTCTTTGTTATTTCCTTTATTTTCACATTAATTTCTTTACTTTTGCTAAGTTCGCGTGATATTTGCTACCACAACCGTGACAAGCGCAAACACAACAACAACAACAACAAGAAAACCCACAAACAACAACAACAACGACAACCACGACAACCCCGCACGCCAAAAACGAACCACCAAAGTCGCGACGGCGACGACAACGATAGAAAGGAAAGCCGGGAGGGTGGTGCGCCCACCTACCGGCCCAGGTACATCCCCCCAATCCAGTCCCAACGACATCGGCTAACGAGGGGAATGGACGAGGCGAGGACGAAGACGGACACAGCAACAACGGTCCCACCTCGCGAACACGCTCCGGCCGCGTCAATTGACGTGCGGATGCCCATGGAAAGTCCCCGGCCCCATCCAACCTCGCGAAAACGGTCCCACCTCACGAAAACGCCCTGGTCGCGTCAATAGACGTGCGGACGCCCATGGAAAGTGCCCAGCCCCATCCAACCTCGCGAAAACAGATGGAGCACGTCAATTGATGTGCTCCCATTGTTCGCGAGGTAGTTAACACGCGGGGACGCCCATGGAAAGTCCCTGGCCCCAACCCAACCTCGTGAAAACAGATGGAGCGCGTCAATTGACGCGTCCCCGTTGTTCGCGAGGTAGTTAGGATGGAACACGGCGGGTACCCGCAGATAACGGGTACGGGTTGTACCCGTCATCGAAGCGGGTACGGTTTCTGCGGGTACGGGTGCGGTGTCGGGAATTCTGACCCGCGGTATACCCATGCCGTGCCTTAATGAAGTGAAATCAGCACAAGATGTGTGAGCAACAACTGTTCAGGGAATACTGCAGCCCATGGTGATTATAGCAGCATTTGCAAGGAAAGGAAAAGGAATGGTAACGTACTCGCACTGTCAGCATACAAAAACTGAATCCCGGGCTGAAATTGTGCGCTGGGTATCAGAGAGCATGCGGCCCTTTAACATTGTGAAGGATCACGGGTTTCAATCGCTGATGAAAATGGGGAGGCCAGGGTATTTCATACCTTCGCCATCTACAGTATCTCAGGATGTCAGACTGGTCTTTGCAAAAACTCATGAGCAAGTCGCAAAGATCTTGCAGGAGCATGAGGGTGCACTTAGCTTCGGGACAGATGCTTGGACATCTCCAAACCATAAGGCATTCATTGCCTTAACAGTGCATCTTGAACACGACAGCGTCCCACTTTGCATGATACTCGATGTCGTCGAAGTTGCCAAGTCACATTCAGGTGCTAACTTGGCCTGTGCATTTGCACAGGTTTTGGAAGACTTTGGAATATTAGACAAGGTCAGTTCCAACAGATTATCGAACAATGCTCACCGATGCATCCAGATACTGAGCATTGTTTGTGATAATGCCTCTGTGAACAACACCATGATTGACTTGCTCGCCGACCTTCTCGAGAGCTTCCCTGGTGCTGCAAACAGGATGCGTTGCTTTGCGCATATCATTAATCTAATTGCCAAGAGTGTGATATGTCAGTTTGACGTCCCAAAAGGTCAAGTTGACAAAGCCTTGAGCCAGGCACAATGCGAGTTGATGGAGCTTGCAGTGGGGATTGATATGGAGGAAATGCTGACAGAGGCGGAGAGATACGCTGATGATGACAATGACGATGATAATGAGGATGGATGGGTTGATGAGCGTGAAGGCCTCTCGCTGGAAGACCAAGAGACTTTGGATAACAGTACGCGACCGGTGAAGCTCGTTGTCGTTAAGGTGTGTTCCGTCTCAAAATCTATAGTGCTTACCTGGTTCACAATCTCCCAGCTACACAAGATCACGTTTGCAATTTTGCATTCCACAACAATCTTGCTGCCAGAATGGTTTGAAACGTTAGAGAGGCTGAAACTTGCAGCAAGGAAAATGCCGCACAACATTGCAACCCGGTGGAACTCAACATTTACTATGCTTGAGTTTGCAGTTGAATACCAGCGGGCAATTGATGACATAACAGGAGACAAGACCAGCGGCCTACACAAGTATGAGCTAAATGATCAAGAATGGGTGATTTCTGGCCAATTGTGTCGAGTTCTCAAAGTAGGTCTGTTTCTGGACTGATCTTTCCCATCTCATGTCATGGCTTTCAGGTCTTTAAAGACGCTACTCTGTTTTTCTCTTGGGCAACACCTAACCTCGCCACTGTGATCCCAGCAATGGATCACATTGATGAAGTCCTTTCCACAGAATCTCTCAACCGAATGCTCAAGCTGTCAATCCGTGCTGCCCTTTCACTCAGCAAGAAAACACTTAACAGGTACTACAACATGACGGATAGCTCAGAAGTCTACAGAATAGCAATGGGCGAGTCTTTTAGAATGATTAAGCACTCACACTGAACCCTCTTCTAGTATTGCATCCCTGGCACAAGCTACATTACTTCAAGCAAGCAAACTGGGAGCCAGAGTGGATTAAGACGGCAGAGTCAATTGTCCGCAGTGAGTTCCAGCGAACTTATGCTAATGAAGAGGAAAGCACAGATGAACAAGACGAGACATCACTCCTAACAGTACGTGATATTCCTACATCATTGTCTTTACTGATGCTTGGGAAATGGCACTCACAGGAGGGAACCGCTCAAGGGAGAGACAGTGAGCTCTCAAAGGGGGTTGAGATGACAGTGGCGGAGCCTTGAGCAAGTGAGGGAATGGTGTTAAATGTAGGGTGACAAGGGGGAGCCTGCACTGGAGGGAGAGAGCAGGTTAATGGGGAGAAAAGGTTTCCGAGGAAGAAAACGGCACTTACAGGAGGGAGATACTCAAGGGAGAGTGATGGTGTTCATGGGAGGTGAAGAGGGCTCTCAAGGGGGAAGATGACAGTGGCGGCAAGCCTCGAGAAGGTGGGGGGACAGCGCTAAACGGAGGGTGACGGCTTGGAAGTTGGGACCAAAATGGAAGCTCAGGGAGCCTGCACTGGAGAGAGAGGAAGTCAGGTTCTTGGACGGAACTGGCAGACCACACTCACGGTATGAAGATGGGAGCCTTGAGAGGGTGCAAGGTAGCATGACAGGGAGAAAGGGAGATGGCTTAGGACTATGATGCTTGAAGCTTGAAGGACAAAGACGATGAGCGTGTGACAGAGGAGCATTGAGAAAGTCGGAGACGTCGTTGAGGAGACAGTGATGGTGATGTGGGGAGCAAACTGCAGGTCATGGGACTTGTGGGAGCCCTATGCCCATAAATTGCCTAATTTGGAACTTTGAACCAGTCAGTCCACGGTTAACCACGGTCTGGGACCGTTACCAATGGTTCGGTTAAATTTCGGTCTGGTCCAAATGGTCCACAGTCTTTAACCAGACCGTGGCAACACTAGAGCTGGCCAAAGGTTTTTTTGGTTGCTTCTTGGAGTGAATCCAATGATGGGATGGGTGTATTTAAAATTTCTGACATGTTTACAGCTGTTTGCATAAACATGCGGAAACTGAGAAAAAAGTCAAGTGTGGCGCAGGCCTGATGCCGCACGGCATTTGACTCTGAGTTTCAAATCTTTGCAGTGTGGATTTTTGACGTATTAGGAAAATATAAGGACTTGACAGAATTTTATGTGTTATCTCATGACATACTGAATAGATTTGGGTGGTTGTAGAAGGAAAACCTATCTATTCAATCAGAGCTAGCTGCTCCTGTAATTATATCCTAAAAATAATTAAGACAGTTACAGATGAAATACCAATATTTAATCAGCCAAATCCATATGGTGAATAATGACACAACAAGAGCTCAGATTAACATGATTGTGGGAAGTAAATTGGTTGGATTTTTAAGAGTTCAAAATACTTTGGGATTTTGTTCATGTTAACTTTTTGTGGAATTGTTAGGTGTGTATTAGGTTTGTGTCTAGTTGAAGTAAATACTATCAAAAAATTAACAAGAACAATCCCAAGTATTTTGAATTCTTAAAAATCAGACCAATTTATTTCCACAATCATGTTAATCTGAGCTCTTGTTGTGTCATTATTCACCATATGGGTTTGGCTGATTAAATATTGGTATTTCATCTGTAACTGTCTTAATTATTTTTAGGATATAATTACAGGAGCAGCTAGCTCTGAGGGAATAGATAGGTTTTTCTTCTACAACCACCCATATCTATTCAGTATGTCATGAGATAACACATAAAATTCTGTCAAGTCCTTATATTTTCCTAATACGTCAAAAATCCGCACTGCAAAGATTTGAAACTCAGAGTCAAATGCCATGTGGCATCAGGCCTGCGCCACACTTGACTTTTTTCTCAGTTTCCGCATGTTTATGAAAACAGCTGTAACACAAGCTTTCATCAGTAGCATAATTTCATAGCACAATTCAATTATTTCTTTCTATTTTTGGATTTAACAGAATTATGGCGAGCTTAGTTTACAAATATTTTTTCTAAGCCACTGCTGAGAGGGTCAAGAGGATTAAGACTTCTGACTTTGAATTTAACAATGGCGGAGACATAAATTTCAGAAGTTGCCTGGCCTGGCCCATGCATTGCCTTGCCCATGCAGTGGGAAACTGCCTCTCACCCTCTCAGTGTCAGCTTTGTAGGAGCCTGCCTTTTTCTGTGCTTTTCATGAGCAGTTTGACCTTTGCAAGGGAACCTAGCTTTAAAAAAGTGAAAAATCTTGTGGAAAAGAGTAGTCCTTTTGAACCTGTTTGCAAGAGAAATCCTCTTTTTCAAGAGAATCACCTTTTCTAAGCAAAGGGACCTAGCTTAGAAAAGGTGAACATCTTGAGAGCCTTTGCGAGCTTGTGCACCCTTTGGCCTCTTGCAAAAGGGTCTCAAGGTGTGGGGAAAGGACCCCAGAATGTGCTGATGTAACTTGAATGTGAGCATACAAAGTAACACTCCATGAGAAAAACAATTTCAACTGAAATTGAACCCACAACTTCTGAAATGATATGTACCCATTATTCCATCATGATTATACTAAACAACCTTATTGCTTTCATGAGAACTTATCAATATATCAAGGTCTGGCACTGTCACACTTTGGCTTGTTCCAGCCAATGGCTTTGTTTGCCAATATTTTACAACTCAAAGTTCCCCCCAGGCCCAAACATCAGTAAATTTACATCCCCTTTTTTTGGCACTTTTGACACCTTGACCTTTTTCTCAACTTTTTTGCCAACTTTTTTCAGGCTTTCCACCTTTTGGTACTTTAACAGCTTGAAAAAAGTTTGTACTTTTTTTTTCTGTCATACCTTTTGACTCGTTTTCTTGTCATAACTTTTTACAGCTGTTTGCAGCAAGCTTGACACTAACTCAAGTTTTTTGAAGTTTAGAAAAATAAAAGTAATTCAGCTATATCTCATGAAGTACTGCATGGATTGAGATGGTTATAGAGGAAAATTTGTACTATTTCTAAAGGGCTATCTACTCCTGTAATTATATTGGGACAATGTTTAGTGTATGGTGAGTTGTGGATGAAATAGAAGGTAAACCAGTTTTTTTTGACATCCAAAATGATATTGTCAAATTATGGCATCAAATGAGCTCCTATGAACAAGATTGTAGGGAGGAAATTGTTCAGTTTTCTGAGGGCTAGAAGCTCATATACCATATTTTTCTTCATCTTTGTCATTTGAGCCTATCATCATGATTCTTGTAGGGTTTCAAGCCTCATGCAGAAAAACATAGTATAGATGTAATATTTGGCTCAAAGGACAAAAATAAAGCAAATCACAGTATACGTACTTCTAGCTTCCAAAACTGAACAATTTTCTTCCTACAATCTTGTTTGCAGGAGCTCATTTGATGCCATAATTTGACAATATCATTTTGGATGTCAAAACAAACTGGTTTACCTTCTATTTCATCCACAACTCACCATACACTAAACATTGTCCCAATATAATTACAGGAGTAGATAGCCCTTTAGAAATAGTACAAATTTTCCTCTATAACCATCTCAATCCATGCAGTACTTCATGAGATATAGCTGAATTACTTTTATTTTTCTAAACTTCAAAAAATTTGAGTTAGTGTCAAGCTTGCTGCAAATGGCTGTAAAAGTTATTTGG
This sequence comes from Hygrocybe punicea, assembly GCA_963556145.1. NCBI lineage: Eukaryota > Fungi > Basidiomycota > Agaricomycetes > Agaricales > Hygrophoraceae > Hygrocybe > Hygrocybe punicea. Next base: position 6,459,681 of record OY744469.1, read on the forward strand.
ATTACCTTTCGACACTTTTTCTCTGCTTGTTAGTTATAGTCCTTTTTTTTAAAAAGTTACTTAGATTGAATGAATATTGAAATAAATTATATACAGTAATTCGAAGTGCCCTTGCCAGTCTTTCATTGCAACTGTCATCGTCATCGTCATTGTCTCGCTGAACACTGCCACTGCCAGTGGGTGGTCACAGTTGTGGTCATGGTTGTCGCCCCACTGCTGCTGCCAATTGTGGCACTGTGACATCCTGCTGCTGCTCCTGCCAGTTGGCAGTGGTGGCCAACGTCATCCTGCAGCCATCGCTGCCAGTGGGTGGTGGGTCATCATCGTTGTTGTCCTGCTGCTGCTGCCAGTTGGCGGTGGTGACAGTGGTTGTCGTCGTTGTTGCCTTGCTTACTGCTGCCAGTTGGCAGTGGTCATGGTTGCGGTCATCGTGGTCATTGTCGTCATTCTACTGCCAGTTGGCAGCAGTGGTGACTGTCATTGTCGTCTGGCTGCTGCTGCCAGTGGGCAGTGGTTGTAGTGGCCGCCATCCTGCTGCTGCTGCTAGTTGGCAGTGGTGGTGGCGTCATCTTCTAGCCCTGGTTAGTGGGGATTGGGGATGGTGAGGCAGTTGGGTATGTATCTTATCAGCCTGGGTGTTCTCACACCTCTCCTTGTCGTTTCTTGTCGACGCCATCTTCCCTGTTGCTGTTTTGTCGTGTCTGTGGTAAAAGGTCAGTAACTGGCGAAAGTCTGTAAGTCAGAACTTACTGAAAGTGGCAAGTGACAATGTTTGGCACTCCATTTTGCCAAACTTTGCCAAATGGTCCATGCGCAAGCTCAAAACATATATAAGTCCAACTCAAAAGCTATTTTTCACACTTGCTTCAGTTCATTCCTCAACAATAAGAATGTATTAGTAATATTGTAAATATATTATAATCTAATCAAAATTATTAATTATTTGCCTCATGTGATGACCCAATGAATAATTATTATATAATATAGCATTCCTTCACCTTGTAAAATTTTCCACCTCGACCTCACGTGAAACCTTGCTAATTAGCTTGCCATTGCCCCCCAATATGGCAAGCTAATTAGCAAGGTTTCACGTGAGGTCGAGGTGAAATTTTCACTGAAAAAGATTTGGATTGCCTGCAAAAATATGATCACCAGTACAATTTAGAGAACTTTTTTATGTGCTTTTATCTACTTTTACGAGAGGTTTGACCTTTTCCAGGATAAGGGACATGGCATGGAAAAGGTGAAACTCTTTTCACCTTTTCACCTTTTTCCCCTTGGAAAAGGTGAAAAGGGCCCAAAAAGGGGATATGTAGTTTTACTGATGAACCCCATTTGCACATAATTTGGGCCCGAGGTCATAAAGGGGAAAACACCTCCCTCGAAACCCTCCTCGAAACAAATGGCAGTTTGAAGGGAACTCATGAATGACAGAAGCAAGAGACATCTATTTTAATTCTTCTTTGCTACTCGGATTACATGTAAGGAGGCGCAAGAGGTGTGTAACAAAAGATAGGTGAGGTCATAATGTACAGCTACCGGCGAGGTTGAAACTTGAAAGGCAGTCTTAAGCAACATCATAGATCCAGACGTGTCTTCACACCATTCACACTGCTGAATCCATCACGAGCAATTTTGCCTGTTCGGTTCGCGGGGTAATCACACACTTGAAGTCCTTGGGTTTACTGGGAAGAGTAATCACCAATCGCGATGATAAATCGAAGATGAAAATAGAGGAGGGAATCGTGAGCAAATAAATATTTCGCTTGAGAAAAATGAAACGGAAAACCAACGTACGCCCCCAAACCAGCAACGAAAGCGATCTCCGGCGTAATCTCCCGCCCGTTCTCATCCTTTGCTTTGGAGATGGTCAAGGTGGACAACATCATCGCGAGTACGATCCAGATGCTCGTCTCTGCTACATGTCGCCCGGGACAGATTCTATGCTCAGAGAATCAATTGAGAACATCGGTGAATCGCCCCCCCACATGTTAGTCAGTCACTCACCGTCGTCCGAAGCCAAAAGTACCAACAGGATAGGGTTCCTCATTCCCGCCAGCAGATTTGGCCAAGAACCGCTCTGGATGAAACATGGTAGGATCAGCGTATATTTTGTCATCCCATGCCATGCTCCTGGGTAATGGATAAGCAGTCAGCCTCTACAGGAATTTAGTCAAGAAGAGGCACATACAAGGCATTGGCGATGATGGTAGAGCCTTTGGGGATGAACATTCCTTTGTAAACATCGTCTTGGATAACTCGGTGTGGGATGCCTGAAAATACACCGTTATGTATGTTAGTGCTTGTCAGCACAGCAGGACCCGCAGCAGGAGAATAGACTGACCGAGGGGAAAGACAGGATACCATCTGTAACATCTGACATGAAACTCTGGTTGACAACACGTAAGGAATCCATTACCTCAAGACTTCTTGAACGACGGCCTCGAGATATGGAAGCGAGCCCCGATCGCTGAACTCTGGCAGTCGGTCGAATCCAACAATGGCGTCGATCTCTTGCTGTGCTTTTTCCTGCTTGTCAGGGAAGAGCGTCATGGCCAAAATGAACATCATGATAGTCGCCCACGTCTAAAGAGGCCGGTTCAGTTGGAATACCTGGGAACATCCACTTTGAGAATGAAAACTAACAGTTTCCATTCCCCCTAACGGTGTGAGATCAGTTGGCAAGAGACAAAGACAAGGAAATCAGGCATCATCTCATACCGGCATAAATTGTCCCAGCTGACCCTTTGATGTCATCAACGTCATCTTGGGTTGTTATCCCTTCACGTGCGAGCGCGGCCAGATGGCTGGCGACGAATGACGGCTGTGCTGTCCCATTTTCCTGTTTTTACACAACCTCTGTCGAAGACCACACTTGACGATGGTGGTGAGAACAGACCATTTGTTTCCTGACTCGGTCGAACGGAATGTTGAATAGATCCTGGATTGCAAAACTCCAGTCCCGGCCATACTGGGACCACCAAGCACCAGGAACCCATGAAGGGATGTGTCTCACTTGTATGAGAAGCATATTTCAGTCATCAACACACTACCGAAACGAGTGAGAACGCACAGAAGGGCATGACATCAGGCGGTGTCATGCCCGGACTTCCAGATCCACTGACAGCAAGCGAAGTGTTCTCCGCAATCGTTATGTACTTGTCATCATCGGACCGAATTTCGTGACCGTATGCGAACTTCATGACAAGTGTCGTAGCATACCTTTGGGTAGCAAACACCTCAGCGGTAAATTTCGCCAATTGGGAATCATGCTAACCTTCGGACCAACCGATCATACGACTCCGGAGTCTGAGCCTCGATGAGACTCTTGAGGAGAACGCGTGCTTCCTCCGTCTGAGTGTGCTCAAAAGCATGGATTTGACGTCGTGAGAACACGGAGTTGAACAATTTGCGGTGCTTCTGGAAACGCTTGCCGTATTCCAAAAATGCGAGAGTACGGAAGAAGCCCAATCTGACAGACAGTTGAGATGTGTGATCCTTTCAACGAAGAGAGCATTGGACGGAGACTCACATGTTCACGAACATTACGAAACGGGGCCTGTCGCTGTATATCGAACTTCGTTTTTCCAACAGGTCAGCAGCGGCTTGAGCACTGTTCAGGACGACGATCGATCTCCCAAGTGCTTTGAAGTATATCACATCGCCTACATGTAGTTTGGCAAAGATGATCGTTGCCGATGACAAGGTGAAGCATACCGTAATTCTTTCGCTTCTCGAGGTAAAACTCTGCTTGACCTTTGAGGGGGATCAGGCGAAGATGTCCGATGAGCGGTTCCGCTGGTGGACTAGGTGGGAGCGACGGATATTTTAGAGTCCTGTTGATGATGACAACGACGACAGCGATAATGAGGGCAGCCACGACGTAGAACAAGGAGGAACTCATTGTTAACGATTCGGATCCATTGCCTCTCGCTGTCTTTTGAGCCCATGGGTGTGGGGGCGCGTTTCAAGATTGAGAGTCCCCAGGTCGAGTCCATCAGTCCGACCCCACCGCAACTCTGCTTATCTGCCCTGTTCCTGTACAGATTTTGTAAACCGTCCAAACCACTTTCGTGTTTGCTTCGCGCTAGGACATTTACGACTTGGAAAATTGCCGTTCCTCTTCACAAAACAATCGTCGTGCGATGACCGAGCTATCTAGAAGATGAACCGGCTCTCACCACTCTTAAGCGTACCCGACTGCCTCATGAACGCCGAGAACCCTCAAGCCACCTGCCGCAACGACAATCGGCGGAGGACACAGCCATGTCTTGCAAGAGCGCCATAGTGGGTGTACTTCCTAGAGTTTCCGTGCACCTGCTGGAAGCACGGGACATGACCAAGCAACTTCTCCACGGTTGGCGAACCTGTCGAGCAGAGTGGGTGGAGTCTGACGCCATATCGCATTTTAGAGTGGGAATTGGTTCCTGATATTCACGTCATACGATTACTAAGCCGGGAACGGAAAGACGGGCTAGCTTCTACTCGACTACTCGCTTCCTCGTATGTCGGCCTTGTCACCTCGTCCGGTTTCTAGCTCCGCAATCGTCCACCGGTCCACCAGGTCCAAGAGTACGGGCTAAGATATTCTTCGTGAAGAGCGTCGTCCCCGGCAGCGCTCATGCATTAGCTCTATGGTGTGGAATATCAACTTGATCTAGTCAGAAGAAATCAACCCAAGGCAATAGAAAGGAAGTATATGTTCACGTTCTTCCAGCGGCATGTTTTAGACGTAGATCCTACCCCCCCGACGACACATCTTTTACAGCCGTAGAACTTTCTTATCGCATCGAGCTCCTCCTTGGGAGGTCATGGGCCATTGTTCCGATCGTCATGATGAATCCAGAGCTACACCAGTGGTTGCTGTGAAAGAAGGTCAAGACGTCGACCCAGTATTTGTTTCTGGTTTTGTCACTATTGGCATTATCTGGCTGCTGCTGGCTTACGATCCGACTCCGATGAACCACCTTCATCCAAGAATGTTACCTTAGCGGGTTCTCAAATTTTCTACTTGCTGCAAAATAGCAGCCACAGGGCAAGTTCGCGCCCAGCTCCTCTCCGGGTCGCAGACTTGAACATGAGGCGGGTGTACATCTGGGTGGTGAAAAGGGGGGATGCGGTGCCGGCGACGGCGGCAAATTTGGCAGGAACGGCGAGTAAGAGTCAGTTCGAATATATGGGTGGGATTTACGGGAGAAACTGCCCGGCGAGGGCAGAAGATGGGTATGGGCCATAGCTATGGGTTGTTAATAATGAGGTTTTATAGGACCATAACATGCGTCTGTAAGGTAGGTGTAAGGTAGGACTGACCAGGCTGGAAGATAGGTCGAGACCGCGAGGTAAATCACATAAATAGACCACGCGAACAACTTGATAGAAAACACATGTATTTATCAGTACAAATGAGGGAGGTAACATAGAAAGGTGGACCTATGGTGATGCTCACAGCCTGCCCTAGTGAACGCAGTCCAGGCGTAAATGAGCATACTGAGCGGAAAGACAACGGCTGCAACGCAGGCATGATAGAGAAGGAGGGAACAAACCGATGTATCCGCTCCTGACAGAAATTGGATCCGAACCCCAGGAGGGGACCCATGCTGTATACGACATTGGAATCAGCCAGATTCCACCACCTCCAGGGTACTGCGAGAAGACACTCACACTATGTAGGCGAAAACCGATCCGACCTGTCCTTGGTTGAACTTGTGCAGCTGCCTGAAGGCCGGTACTACTGTACGAAGGAATAGAGGATGCCCCAGGCGAAGCTAAACCAGAGCTTCACGCACACATGTCAGACCACTGAGGGTGGGTAAAGTGAAGGGATGGAGTCAGACACTGAAGCTCGCCATCACTGGCTCAGTGAACACCAGACCTAGAGTAGACGGAATGAGCTATAGAGAATCCTTTTGGTTGCATAAATACTCTTACACAACGGCCTCCTACATGAAATATACACACGCCTCCTTAGGCTGACAGTCTGGTCCTCAGACCAGGCTCTGTGCGCCTGGATTCCTGAGTCTCTCTGCTTCTGCTGTGCGATACGTTTCAGGAGAACCGCGGAACGAGTCTCTTGAAGATTGAAGAACATTACAAGGAAGTACACACCCATGACACTTATGCGGTAAAGATTAGATCGAAATGTCGAGGGACAGAATGATCGCGGTACGCACATGAATTGTATCCGCGGGATCCAACGCCAGCCGAGATGAGAGTTCATCTCGACCCAACCAGCAATAAGTAGCCCAATGCCCCGGCTGGCGACGCCCGCTACGGAGAACGATGCCATCGGAATCCCACGCCTTTCAGAGGTTAGAAAAATGAAATTTATATGGGGAACAGCGCAAAGGAGAGGCTCACTGTGTCGGACTCCAGATGTCTGCCCCCGACCATTGTAGGCCCCGTGGAAGATGCAGCGCCAGATATAAAACGGAAAATAATAATGACAGACTGAATGTTAGACGCTCTGGAGTGTATAAAATTCAATCATGTTTATGGAGAAATATGAACAAGGTGAGACACACAGGGCGATTGCGAGATTCATCAAGGTGAAGATCAGGGCCGATACGATGTTCAGTGGTTGCCAGCCAAAGTCTTCGCTCAGCGGTGCTGCGACCATGGGTACAATGCCGAAGCCTGCAATGGAACATAGGCAAGCTATATTAGGCAGTAACTTACCAAGAGCATATGTGGCAAGACCTGCAGTAGCTTGGAAATTACGATCGCGAATTATGGACGGGTAGCCATCGCATGGGAAGATGTAAGTGCTGCTTGCTACACCCTCAGCGTAAAGAAAATAGAATCCGGTTGCCAGAACACATACTGGATAAAGCAGCGAGCAATAAAGTGGTAACACTGATGATCCATTTCCGCGTATTAGAGAACTTGGCTGGGTTGCGAGGATCGCCCTCCCCCCAGTCGACCTACGTTCAATGGAAGATATAGTTGTAAGAAGCGTGTCAGGCTCACTGAGTCACTGGACGAATCACCCTTTTGTGTTCCGACCTGGTTTGCCTCTTTAGACGATATTAGAATAGAAGAATAGTCGACGCGCAGTTTCCAACAACACGGATAGTTCTATCTTGAATGGTGAGGTTGCAAATAGTGACCTGGGACATCGAAGGCTTGTGTAGAAAGAGTAGATGAAACCGTGACACCATGCAAATCGGAGACAACAAGACAGCGGCGTGTGTTGACACACCTGAACTAGACCTTCATGTCTTAACTGCTTCCAGCCAGTCCAAAGCTAGAATTGCATGCCCTGATGTTTGGGTGACTATCGAGGTACGCCTGCTTTCTTCTTTCCACAACCTTCATTCCGGGATACCAGACAATATTTTCATAGTTGTAAGCAGTTGGTTGTATAGACGAATCAACTGGAGATTGTCATTTAGCACATATTCATCTCCATTCACTTTATACGCACCAAGAAAAGGATGATCACGAGCGGCAGTCCTCAGATCATTCTTGATTTCACACTCATCAGCTTCCAGCGACTGTTCATCACCTGGAGCCATTTGGTGAAGCATGTCACAGAGCCAACGGTCAGGTTGCAGTGCCAACGCATCAGGGTTCCTTTGGCACGAACGAGGGGGTTGATAAGTTTCGCTGTCATCGCCGTCATCTCTGTCGTCTCCTTCTACATTGTCTTTATCATCATCACCGTTTCCGCCTCCGTCCTCGTGGCCCGTTCTACTTGGACTTCCGCCGCCACTTTTACCTGGATTCGAACGCTTTCCCTTTGATCCAAGAATTTTGAACTTCTTCGGGTCCAACTGCAGCTCTTTGACGATCTTCATCAAAGCCCATGCAAAACGAGCATATAGTGCCTCATGAGATAGATTGTGTTTGTGATCGAAGGCAACGTTGTGAAACTGGTTGATGTATTCTGCACTGTTTCGAAGGAAATGAACGACAAGTTTGCCACTTTTCGGGACAATCGCAAAACAGGCTCGATTGAATAGCGGAAGGTGCAAGTCATATCGAAGACAAAACAAATTTCGCTGAGATTGGTGAAGTGGCCAGTCGACAAGGTAGTAGTTCATCTTATTCTCTTGGAGCTAAAAGTTCTTCGATTAGGCTACAACGGATTGGAACTGCGGAATCTACGCACCCAAGCATCGTCCTCCTTGTTTACAACATGGGCAGTTGTGAGGGCCTGCGTATGTCCTGAGATGAGACAAACGGTGTCTCTAATCTTAATTCTCTCGCTCAATAGTGTCCAGTCGGTAGGCAAATCCAGAGTGACGTTGGGCTCCGCCACCCAGGATGGGGGGATTTTTTCGTGTGGAAAGCTCCAATTTTGGAAATCATCGCAAATGGGATACAGTTTGCCAGTTTTGGAGATGTCATCAACATGATAGTAATAATTACCTGGGAGGAGAGCTGAATCCAAGGGCATATGAACATGGTCGACATTACGGCGGCGGGATTTGGAAAGGTAACCGGGGTGATTACAGGCAACAATCATGCATGCGGTGATAACCGTTTCATAATGAACACCGAACTGAAGTTGCTGACCAGGCAGTTGGTCACACGCAGGAAGTCGAAGGAACAAGAAGTCATTGGCAGGATGAAATATATTGAGAAAATTCGGATTAGAAGGTGGGCCATCCGGACAATGGACAATTGTTCGTCGTGAGCGGATGTTGCTTATGGTCACGGTAGTGTCGGAGGGAAGAGGCAAAGTGGCGGATGTCGAAGGGATGGCAGATGTACCGACCTCGACACGACTCGTAAATTCTTCTTTCTGCTTTTGTTTTCCCTTACTGGAAGTATGGATACCAACCGAATCGTCGGCTTTCCGCCTTTTCTTTGGTGGAGTTCTCGTTGACTCGGAGGTAGGGCTCGCGCCACCAATAGGCGGAGGCTGCTTAGACATTCGACCAGAGGGATTCCGTGTCCGAAGTTAGGGATACCGTTAGAGGGAACACGTGATTAGAGGATAATTGCAGCGAGGTGGATCACTATCCGAGTCTGAGATCTCGTCCCGCGCCTTCAATTTGTGGACTTGGGATTTTCGTATAATCGTCAAGCTTCAAGCTTCAAGTTTCAAGGTCCATGCATAGGCGATGGAAAATGCTCCAGTCAATTTTAATACTTAGCGCGCCTCGAGACCTTCAGATTCTGATGTATATGCTGATGGTCAGCCCTCCGAGTCAGGGTCGGCTATTACCTGGGCGCCTACACGTAACGCCCAGGGGTTTCAACTGGGGTTTTCGGTATAAAATTTCTTTTTGTAGGGTTTGGAGAGAGGTTTCATCATTCTCAACAGTTTTCTACACCACCAAACCTACATTTTCTATTGTACGTTTGGCAGCACCCATGGCGTCCAAGGTTAAATTTTCCGAGTACCAGCCCCCTTTACTTTCAGATGCTCAGCTTGAAGAGTTGACTTCGCAAGCCACGACATATGCTCTCTCCCATGGATTGATGTACCTACTTCCGACCGGGTCCCAACCCTCCGCCTGAACACCCCCAACCCATGCGCCGCTAACGCTGTTCCCGTCGCCTTTTCCTCAAAAACTTTTTCAGTTAGCTCAGCGACTGCAGAGGATTTACAATGTGCTATATGCCCGAGTCGCACTTGATCAGGACTTTCTAGATGCAATCCTGAGTACCCATCAAGGCATTGGCAAAGCCGACGATTTTATTGGTCAGCTTTGGACTGGCTGGAAGCAGTTAAGAGATGAAGGTCTAGTTCAGGTTTGTCAACTGGATGATTTGGTCCTGTCCATTATTTATGTCTTGGACTGCCTACCATAGTCAGAATATTCGCTGATAAAGTGGTCCTTAGCCGATTCAACTGGGCATCTATAGATCGGACTATCTCCTCCATGCTCCCAGAGCAGCTTCAGACAAAAAATTGTCCTTGAAACAAGTCAAGTTCAACACCATAACTTCCTCATATCCCGCTCTTTCTGAACGCACCGCTGCAATGCACAGGTGTGGATGTCGTGCTCTTATTGTTCCTTTGTCGTTGATATGCAGTTGTGAAGGTATCTCCATAAATCCACGCAATATTATAACGCCTTGTATCTCAAAGATCCAAATTTCCCTATTAATAACACCACCGCTGAGGTAGTAGAAGCGTTGGCTAGCGCCCATCAGGCCTACGATGTAGATGGGTGACTCGCACTTCATTCCTCATTATCTCACCTATCCTTATCAATAGCAAGATCTCAAATCCTGTTCGTTGTCCCCGAAGGCGAATGCAACATCTTCGACCAACGATTGCTCGAGTATGAACTCCTACAGAAGTACATAGCAATCCTCATGTGTTCATTTCCTTCAAAGCCACAATAGTCTTCCTTCAGGCACTCGATCCATGTGGTGCGACAATCTTTGGATGTCCTAGCATATTCTGCAACACTCGATCCGATCACGCGAGCTCTACGCACCACAACCCCCGGACAAGAATGTACTATTGAAATATCGACAGTATACTACCGCACTGGAAACAATCCCAGGGATTATCCCACACCAACCCATTACTCAACTCGATTCTTTCTCGAACGCTCTAAAGCCATACAGTGTCCCTCCATCGCCCTTCAGCTTGCTGGGTCTAAGAAGGTGCAGCAAGTGCTCACCCAGCCTGGAATGCTGGAGCGTTTCTTGTGCGATGAATCCCGATGGGGAAAGGTCATTTTCGATCAAGAGCAGTTAAATGACATTCGGTCGAATTGGATGGCGATGTGGGCCTTGGATCTTGACGAGAGATCCGATTTGGCCACTGTAGATGCCGCTGCAGCTGCAGTAAACGAAGAAGGATCGGGCATGCGTAAAGCCCGGGAGTTAGCCTCGTCACTCGTTCTCAAACCGCAGCGTGAAGGCGGGGGTAATAATATTTTTAGGGACGACATTCCGGCCTTCCTCGACATGCTTCCGCCGGCCCAACGGCAACTTTGGGTTGTGATGGAGTTCATTGTTCCCCCGCAAGGCCCACGCAACTATATGATCCGTGCAGACAAGACGGAGAGCGAGAGCCAAAGGGGAGTGGTTGTGAATACAGACGTGGTTAATGAGCTGGGGATATTTGGGTGGGCGCTATTTGGGGGTTTGGATGGGGAAATGATAGAGAAAGAGGCGGGGTGGTTGGTTAGGACGAAGGCAAGGAACACCAACGAAGGTGGTGTGCATGCTGGATTTGGAGTCCTGGATTCACTGGTGTTGCTCGATGACTGACTATTGATTCATTTCCATAAAATGGTAAACAGATGAGCGTGCTTGCTGAAGTCATCTCGAGGGAATGACAGAGATGTAGGATGTAGAAAAGCTTTGCGTAAGGAAGTAAACATGTTCCGACTCGTCATTTAACATATAATTATGCCTCACACCATATGTCCCCCGGCTGGCTAACGACCCAGATAGCCTGAACATTAGGGTTGGATTTACCGTCGTAGACCCAGATAGACTTTCCGCCATAGATTTCCATGGCGGACAAGTCTATTTGGCGGATGGATCCAACTTGTGCCAGCGGGTGGTATAGGGGCACGCCGGATATCTACGTCGTTTAGCAAACGAAGAGCAGCCATGTTTGACAAATTGGAAAAAACTCCTTGTCTTGATGCGAAGTTCGGTTGATCGCTTTGAATATGGAGGTCTATTCGTCGTCTGGGTCACTGTCAGTGCCCTTGTCGACCTCCATAGCGTCTGTCGCTAGAGGCTTGGAGCTACTGTCAATACATCATGCGAGAACGCTTCGATACGGAGTTTTCAGTAAACTCCCTCTTGCCTGCTTGAAGTCGCGCACAAAATCCTCTTCATTCGAATAGACTGTGCGCAGCAAAATGCCCGCTCTGGTCCGTGTGATGTGATCGTATGGATCACCATCCTCAAGCCGGAACACTGGAGAGGGCGACTATTCAGAAAATTTATTCAGATGATGAAAGGTACCTGCCGATGTCAATTCACAGATTCAAATTCAAGCTTCTCCAGAATTCCTCCGCTACTCGCAGACCAAGTTTTCGCCTTCCCTTTGGGAACTGAGATTTCAGCGCGGGGTATCGATCCTGCGTCAAAGTTAACGATACAAAAGTCCCCCTATTTCTGAAAACTGGAGTATTTGGCTTCATTGGCAAAGAACAATAATGGCCGAATTATCCTGACGAGGACGAAGTTGATGAATGATTTTGCTGAAAGAAAATGTGGGTCGATAACTGGAGGAGTCGATTTTTGAAGAGTGGAAACGCGGCAACAGTTATTCGGAAGTCGGGGTTTATTTTCGGTGGGCCACGCGAAAGGTTTATTTTCGTTGGGCACTTTGAAATTATAACTTGCGCTCCATTCTCCAAACTGGCAGCACAATCTCAAAAGCGTCTCTTGCTCTTGCTCAGGTTCGAGGATAGCTCGCCGAATTTTCTGTTGGATGTCTCCTTGGAGGATCAACCTTCCGCTGCCGTTGCTGGATTTCTTGGCGATGCATAAAAGCTCTTTGACTGCGATGCCACCCGGGCCAGCACGTCTGTAATTTCACTAGCATTTGGCTGTCGAAGACAGAATATTCAGCCGAGACGTCCCTCATGAGAATAGCACCGATGATAAAATCCGGAAGGCCAAGCGCTCAAGCAGTCTGATCCTCTTGCACATGGATGATCTTGAGATGTCATCCTGGGATTTTTTCGCCGTTCCCTACGGTCCTGGGCTTTTCACTCACGAATCCGGAACCATTCGGATTCACGACCAGCGCGGTCAGGACCGCCAGGGAGCCAGATCCACTCAAGGCTCAGTGAGTTCTTCTCCATTCCATTTGCGGGTATAAAATTTTGCGTGGTTATCAGGCGAGACATGCTTGGCTCGCCGTGGATGTATGACTTGCTGGGTCATCAACAATGAGTTGGCAGAGGGGAATCGATGTTGATGGCAGTCGTGAACCATCTTGACATTGATCACACTCTTGTGAGTTTCTGGGTATTTTCTGGGTCTCGCACGCATTCCGTGAGTGAATGGTTTTCCTTTGTGATGGCTAAACGCTGCCTTACCACAAGTGTCACACATTGGCGTGACATGGTGTGACACGACGGTGACAGATGAGTCACAGTTGGATGGGAGGCATTGATTTTGGGCGATGAAAACAGTTAGGATGGTGTTGGACAGAGTTCTCCGCATTGTCAGTTAAGCTGTTGCTCACATTGTAACCGCTCAGTTAGTCAGGGAAACAGACCGCAGGGGGCTCGGCTTCGAGTAGTCTTCGCCGTCCCTGCGCCATCTCCATGACTTCTGAGTGGTTCAAGCGGCCATTCATTTGCACCGTAGATTCATCTCTTCAGCGCCATTTTCTTGAGGCCGTTGTTGGGGAAAATCACGGACGAGGTCCAGCACGAGCTTGAAGCAATTGGGAGATTTGTTAACGCTCATTTCGTCAGTTTCCGCGCCTTACATACTAACTCAATGTGGGTCTCTGTTGTTCTGCCCCCCTCTTTTACCCACCGCCATCTCGGCTCAAATACCGAGACACCCTGGGGATCATCTGTCTGCTACCTGTTCCTCCTCTCTTTTCTTCGTCGGCTCTTTTCTTTCAGACTTCAGAAAGTCACCCTCATGAGATCGAGAATGCGTGAACCGCACCTGCCGTCTTTTACTCTTGTGATGACTCGTGCCTTATATCCGTCACCTCTGCCTTCCCATCGTTCTTCTTATCTACTGCGATTCCCTTTGTATCTTGAGGGCCCATCTCAACACAACAGCTTGATGGTACGCTATGATCTCGATTTAATTGTTTTTCATTGGTTTTCAAGACTGATTGATTTCAAGACAACCGTTGACTGCCGATATGAAGACGACAGCTCTGTTTCAGCTACAGTGAGCTATTCTGAACGTCATGGTTGGAGTGATTTCCCATTCCAACATAGCTTACCGCCATCAACGAAGAAACGAGCCTTGCATATCTCAAGCAAGCCCCAGGTGCCGAAGTTGCCTGTATCAATGACAAAAGACGCCGGCACTTGTTCTTATTGGTCATTGTACGTCGTTGTTCGGTCCATGTTACACGGTGATATTTAAATTTTGAACTGTGAGCAGGACTTGGCGTCGGCCGTCGGACGGAAACTCCAGGCCATCAGAGTAGGGCTAAACGATACCTCAACAGCAAAGGCAACAACCGCATAGAATGTTGGAAGCAGATCAGAACAAAAAACCATGGTTTGACTGTCAAATGAATTATATCCCATTCAATAGACAGCTGTAGGAACTTCATTGTATGTTTTGGAAATGGTGTGATGCGTGAAAAAAAATTAAATGGAAATCTAACTGGATAAGATAAGGATATATCAGATCTTGATGTATAAATCCTTATTTATATGCCTAGATCTGATATATATTCAGTAACATTTGCTGCCATTATGGTGACAGTCAGAGATAGTCACCCATTGGTCTGTCTGATCATCCAAGTTTGTTGTTGGTACATCCTTGCTCATCTCCTCTGTCCCCTGTTTCCCCTTGTCTCTTCAAACTCCATGTATACATCAGCTCATGTTTTTGGGGTCTGGCAATCCAATAACAAAAGTAAACAAACTGTGTGCAGATATGACATACATGATGGAATGAGATTGTGCAGCCTCACATATGGCATGCCATCTTTCGGACATCTGAGGTGAATGGTAGAGAAGACCCAATACATGACTTTTTCACAACAGAATTTTTAAAACTGTGTGGTTTCATCAATATTTGGCCAAATCTGGATTTGAGATCACTTTCTGTGCCAAACTTGCAGCAACTGTGCAAGCTGCAGCATTGACCATTTTCCTTATTTTAAACTTGGGCATAGGCCTAAGCCACATTCTTATCAAAGTCTTCAAAACAGAATTTTTGTTTCTACCTTTCTTTGGCCAGGACTCCAGGAGGATGGGTTTTGTAACCTGCACAATTCTTACTAATCATTGCCAGACCCCATGGTGTTTTGACCTTGGCATTTGCAGTTGCAACACTGGGCTGGTGTGGGGGCATCTTGGCAAAGTGTTGGTTTTGGCATTGCGGGATCATCATCTGGGACATTGATACACATACTGCAATTATAAGGAAGGAAGTAAATCCCTACAACACTGTAACACTGTGCAAATTCTGAGGGGCTCAATCTTAATGGTCAGAAACAATAATAGGGAGTGTCCTGGATAGCTGTGATGACATTTCTGATGCATGTGATATGTGTGAAACAGTTGCAACTAGACTGTCTGTAGTTTGGGTTGTGAACCTCACAAACCAGGTTTGGACCTGCACTGAACCTCAGGTTCAGGTGCCCTGGTGGTGCCACACCTGAACCTGAACCTGAGGTTCAGACTGAGGTTGCACTGTGAACCTCAGTGCAAACCAAGGGTGCACCAGGTACAACCGCTCTGTGTAGACTTGATTAAATTTTATAATAGAAATTATTCTAAATTATTTTATTTACAGCTGTTTGCAGGTATCTTGACCCTTTTTGGAAAATTTTGAATTGATTGAACAATATGGACTTAGACAAAATTACTGTACTCAATCTTGTATCACATGAAATACTGCATGGATTGAGATGGTTACAGAGGGAAAGTTGTACTATTTTGTAATGGCTATCAGCTGCTGTAATTACATTTGAACAATATTTAGTGTCTGATGAGTTGTGGATGAAGTAATAGGTAACCCAGTGTGTTTTAACACCCAGAATGATATGTCAATTATGGCATCAAATGAGCTTCTATGAACAAGACTGTAGAGAGACAGTTGTTCATTTTTTCAAGGGCTAGAAGTATGTATACCATGTTTTTCTTTATTTTTGTTCTTTGAGCCATCATATATGATTCTTGTGATATTTTGATGCTACTGCAGACAAATGTAGTGCAGCTGTAATGTTGGCTCAAAGAACAAAAATAAAGAAAAACACTGTATATGCACTTCTAGCCCTTGAAAAAATCAACAACTTTCTCTCTACAATCTTGTTCATAGGAGCTCATTTGATGTCATAATTTGACAATATCATTCTGGGTGTTGAGGGTTACCCATTACTTCATCCACAACTCATCAGACACTAAATATTGCTCAAATGTAATTACAGCAGCTGATAGCCATTACAAAATAGTACAACTTTCCCTCTGTAACCATCTCAATCCATGCAGTATTTCATGCAATACAAGATTGAGTACAGTAATTTTGTCTCAGTCCATATTGTTCAATCAATTCAAAAATTTCCAAAAGTGTCAAGATACCTGCAAACAGCTGTAGGAATGGCTGTAAGGGTGAGGGAAAGATTGAATCTAGCTACCCTTATATACTACTCTAAGTGTGGTTGTGTTTGTTCAACTCATGGATCAATGAATGAACATGTACGAAACACATTACTAAATGCCTGACATCCCACCCATCATGCTTATAGAGACTGCAACCACCATCAAATGCCTGTCAACCACCAAGGCATTGCTACCAACAAACTGGCCCCAAACATGAGAAAGAGAACAGCCAGAGATGGTGCACCCACCCCTGCTGTCAAGAGTAAGTTTCTTCAACTTGAACATCTACTAACTGCTGCCCAACCCCAAATGATTCAGAGTATATACATAAAGTATAGAAGTGGAAGTGAAATTTTTTAGTAGAATTATAGTAGAATTTGGTAAGGGTTTTTGATTTTAATAGGATTTGTTGAGTAGTTTTAGACTAGTTCAAGTGGCTTGCATCACTTCTGTCCACTTCATTGTTTCAAGTGGCCACCATCAAACCCATATGACAATGGAAGAGCCAAGAAGACATCTCAGCTTGCTTTCATCTCCCCCCCCAATCCTACTGTACTTAATTCTGCACCAAAAGCCTAAGTTTTTGCCATGACTGATGCTAAACGACATGCTATGATCACAGAAATTATCAAGGAGATGGGCGACACCAAATTTCATCTTTATTTGGCAGAGGTACATTCAGAGCTTTCTGAAGCAACTAAATTCTGATACCTTTCAGTCAAACATTGACATTGACACCTTGATGCTCATGGGAATTGATGTAACTGAAATCAGCGAATGGCTCAATTACAACCCATTTTTCAAGTGGCACATTTGATGTCAACAGCAGTTGAACTCCCATGCATGCATCCCACCCATCTCACTACCACCTTCTCAGGTCCCCATGGTCAGCATTGGTTCACCTTCTGCCCAAAGCTCCCCTCCAAAAAATCCTGGGAACTGGGTTCCCATTGGATCCCTATCCCAACCCCCCAGTCCAGGTGCCTCACATACTGCTGCATTTCAATTGAATCATGAGGTCATCGAACTATCAGATTCTGATGACAGTGATACTAGTACATAGCCATTGAAGAAGCTCAAAGGCAAGATCCGACTCACCCCCATCAATATTGATGATTCAGCTGATGAAGTCGAGTTTAACAACATCCAAGTAAAGCAGGAGCAAACATCAGAGCCTTTGAAAATCAAGGAGGAGCAAATGTCAGGCGATAATTCTGAATTGAGTGAAGACAAGGGTGATCAGTGAATGTCACATGGCAGAAGAGAGCTCATCAGATCATTGACATAATGGAGATACCTGAAGTTTTCACTGTTTCTCACAACCCTCGACTTCCAGATGCTGATTGCCTTGATCTATCACAGCACCCTTCGAAGCCTGAACACCGGAATACACCTGTCAATGTCTTGATTTGCAGGACAATTCAAGATTCTCATAAAGGTGGTAGTGGCTCAAGAGACCCTAGCAAAGCTACGACAGTCTTTCCACTCAATAACACAAAATGTGTTCATATCAACATGAAGTGCTCTGGTATTTTTACTTGCAGTGAGATTGATCCAAGGCTTCTCAATGGCTACAAGTGTTGCAAGCCTGACAAAAAGGACCAAGCGGATCTATTTGAGGCAGAGCGAACAGTAAATGATCAGCAGGCTAAGGCCATTGTGTCAGGGACCATATCGTGAGCAGTGGCCCTAATTATCTTCCATCCTACCTGAATTCTGTTGCACTCATTCTACAATGATGCTCATTCAGACATGAAAGAATTCCAGTGTCCTCAAGAAGACAGTACATGTGATGGGAAGCCAGTCCTGAAGGTATGCATCAGCTTTTTATTCAGTAATCCCTCTATATATTCATGCTTCAGGAAAAAAACTTTGATGGCCAACTCCATTCCCTTGGCTGCTCAAATTGGTGCAAGGGTGACGACTCACATAGTCATCATTTCATATCCACCCCAATCGACTTGTCAGAGAAAGTCTTGATGGCTCTCTTTTAATCTGGTGGTTGCCTGAGCATTGATGATTGCATTGGAGTCATTAGATCTGGAGAATGTGCCCTGGTCCAATTGCCTGCCAGTGGTGGGAAGGGCTGCCAAGTTTGCCGTGGGTAGCCTTTGTCAATTCACTTATTACTTTGCATGCTGATGCTCAATCTAAATTTGTTTAGCATACTCTCATGTCAATGAGGTGGGAGATGTTGTAGTGGGCAAGTTGATTGCTTGCCCTTGTGATTCACAAATGGAAATCTACTTTCCACTTGTACCAGACAAGCATGAACCCACTCCCAAGGAGCACCACGCCATCATTATCTGCACTATCCCTCACAATCATCCCATTTCACCTCGACATAAGATATCTCAGGCTGCAAGGGATGCATATGGAACAGCCATGAAGGCTTATGGTATTGGAGTAACTACAAAGAAAGTTTATACAGGTGAGATTTACTCTCAATATCAGAAATTTGATGCAAATTTTAACAAATCTGCTCTATTAGCTACCTTGACAAAGACTTTGTTCAATGGATCTCTGGCCACATTTGATCCTGCTCTCACTAATGATTGATACAGGCAAGACATTGTTGTGAAGATGAAGAAGGAGGCTCCACCTTTTGGAAATCAACTCACAGGTGTGCTAGCTGCTTGCTTTTCATACTACTTGCACATCTAACTATTACACTAGGGGTCTATAATCAGTGAGAATCTGATTTAGCCAACCTACCACATGAAGAACAATACATTTGGAAAATTGAGTCTGAGGACGACATCGATCTCATTATCACCATGCTGCCAAATATCGTAAAATGGGTTCACCAGGCTCTCTACACTGTTCACAATAATACCTACAAGTGGACACATGGCAAGGTGTAGAAAGAATGGGAGGTTGTAATGGATACCTGGCTCAATAAGCGTACATATTTCATATTTGTGCATGTAACTATATCTCATGAAATAACTGTAGGACTTAACATTGCTTGCATCTATTGTACTCATGAGACACGCGATGCTTTTCGACACATGTGGGCCAGACTTTGGGACACCATTGAAAAGGTAACTGGAAAGCCCATTCAATTTAAATTCATGCATGGCACAGGACTACATGCCATCTTAGTCGATGGATGCAAACCCCAGATAGTTGCTTGTGGAGATGATCTGCTACAATGAAATCCCAAAGATAGTGGGATCAATGAGACTGAACCTGAGGACATCTTGCAATATATTGTGAAAACTTATTCGATTCATTTTGATCGGTGAGCAAATACAGCCAATCTTTCAAGTTGATGACTTAAATCTGAACAACTCAATGCAACATGGTGCACGTAGATACATCAACACTTTAGCTTGCAAAGACAATGAATTAACCCAACAGGAACTGGATTACTTCCGTGGCCTTTGGTTTCACCCCCTAGATGAACTCAAGCAATTCAAAGAATGGTGTTGAACCTCTCACCACAAGAAGATTCGTGACTGGTACCTTGACAAGGTACCTCATCCATGGTTCTTTCCATCTCTCAATAAGTTTGCATCAAAAATATCACTGGAAGATTGGGCACTTACCCCTTCAGATATCAATATCAATGAGAGTGCTCATGCTCACACTAATCTTCACACTGGTGTCAACCTTCCACTTCTCAAGGCCATCAAACTGTGTGTTACTTGATTATATATACCCAATCATTACAACTAGTGCTTACAACTATGATCAATCTGTCAAGCAGCAAATTCAAGTTCAAGAGTCAAATCAGGTCCTTGCTAACCCTCACAACACTATCGCTCACTGGGACCACAAAGATCATTGGCAAAGACACACCAACTACCAGAATGCTCAGGAGCAAAAGACTGCAATTGAAGGAGTCGAAAGAAAGGCTGAGGAACTGCTTCTGATGAATCAACATGCAAAAGAGCTTAGGCAGGAGATATGTCAGCTCAAATCCACCTCTGGAATTTGTAGAATTCATGATACAACAAAGGCAAGGCAAGGCAAGGCCATCTCCACAATGGAGTTAGCTGAATTGCTGTCCGACAACGAGATTGACACTACAAACTTGTTTGCCAGTGGATCTGAAAGTGCCACTCAGGTTGACATATCTGATGACACCTCCTCTTCTACACCTTTCCTTGCTATGCAACAATCCTCTCCAGGTTCAAATTCATCTCCTTGCACTTCACATGTTCTAGGCTGTCCTCAGCCTGAGATGCCCCAATCCCCTCAAACCACTGCAATCCATATCCAAACTCCCATTCCACCATCTCCTGAGGTCACAATTGACCCTCTGAACTTGGGAATTGGCTGGTTTGGCCATGCATGGCAAGCACCAAGGCCATTCAGGGAAACTGTCTCTGATCTTGAAGATATAATAGGGGAGAGTAGTCCTGAGAAAACAAAGAAGAGACATCAGGTTAGTGGTAGAGGCGGAGGGGGTGGGACAAGGAAGCAGAGGGGGAAGACCTTGATGGTGTTTTTAAACCTACTCAGTAGTACCCAGCTCACTTCTTCACTCATACTTTGTAGAAGCTTATATGAACATGATGTTGAAATCAAACAAGTCACATGTATTAATATAAACTAGAATAGAAAGGAACATAAGTGATTATCACCTCATACTGCATGACTCCAAGGGTGGTTTCACCACCCAAACTGCCCTTTGCTGTCCTTTCAAAAGCCGCAGCATTGAGATCAAATGAACGGGGGTGCTCTTGCTGGACAGTTTGAGATATGACAAAGGGAACCAAGTTGACAGGTCTAGAAGAGACCGTAAGCATAGAGAGGGCTATACCTCACCATGTAGGTGCTGAGAGAGCTTTCCAGTGACCTCAGAATGGCCCTGGCATGTCAACATCAATTCCTGCTGTAATAAGCAAGAAATTAGTAACTTTTTCAGTAAATAAAAATATACAATGAGGCACTAAGGGCAGTGAAGCCACTCCAAGAGCCTTTTCCATTGCTCTGGAGGTGAGATTGAAAAGGCATGGATGGCCCATGTTGGAGGCTTTTGATATTGATGACGGGGAGGCAGATTTGGCCACTTGAAGTGGAGATGCAAAGCGGAGGGGCATCCACATCTTGTAGCATACAGACCCAAAAAAGGCAAAGTGGGGCCAAGCCTTGGCATCAACAATGATGAGAAAAGGTTGTCGAAGTTGGAACTCCGATGTTCAACGGACATCTCCAAAGTCCAACGAGAGGACCATGACAGTCTGAGATTCATATCTGTGGAAAAGTGGCAGTTGAACCAATATAAGGAGAAATAAGTAGAGGACAATGGTTCATGGCTTTCATTGTCCAACCAAAATAGTAATTATATAATGACATCTACTTCCATACTTTTCATTGTCTTTTGTAGACTTCCACAGTTCCACTTCTACACTTCATATTGTTACTCAATAATTCATACCAACAGCCACAGCCATGCTAAAGTCAATGGCCATGGCCACATTAATGCCATCACCAATGTACCTGTGAATGTAAATGTGGGTGATTGGGATGGCAAAGGACTAGGAGGTGAAGTGGGGGTTCACCCTTTCTGCTGTGAAAGGTATGTGTACATTGGTAATATCTATACATAGTTGTGAGATGCCATCACCACCAACCCCTTCAACCCCCCAGTATGCCAATGAACCAAAGAATGTGGTGGCAGCAGCAGTGCGGTGAGCCAATGATGAAGGCTCAGGGCCACTGGTGATGGGCCAGCGGGTGGCCACAAAGGCCCCACCTCTGAAAAACCCCTTGCAGATATGCACCAACTCATCAATAGGTATTGGTGCCACATTCATGAGTAGTGAATATCACAGGTACAGGTAAACCTGTGGGTGTTGCCACAGGTTTTACATTGGGTCTGGGTATGGGTCACACTTTAGTGACCCACTACTGTACCCATACCAATGACAGGTTACCTGTGACTAGAAGTCACATGAGTGATGCATCACATTGCTCAACCAACACCTATGCATAACAATGGGCAGAGACCAGAACAACATTGTTCTGGTCTCTGCCCCAGGTAAGTTCTTTTTTGTTCATTGTTTTTACCTTTTTATTTCCTATTCTGATAATTCCAACAGGTAAATGACATCTATGTGAATGAAAATGAGGACAAAAACAAGGACCACAGCAACATGAATCACTACCACATGCAATGAAAATGAAACAGTTGATAACAAGGAGATGATGAGAAGTCTGACTGGGGAGTGGTGTACCCACCCCTGGTCACCAGGTGAGTTCCTTACCACTCTATTTTGTTTGCTATTGACTTCCCAGCCAAGGACTCAGACCATGGTCGACAGGCAGAGCCCATGCATCCAACAATGCAGCCTCTACCAACCTGCCAATGCATTCAACAGAACTTCAACTGCACTGCACTTGGCCAGAGTGTGCCAAAAGACAGTCCATTGCACCTCATGGACACATGGTGGTGCATCAATTGACAGGTGACTGGTGTCATGAGGTCAAATAGGTGGTGTGGACCAGAAAACAGGAGAGACCCATAGGTTACTCACCATGGATATGGGTCTCAGGTAACCCTCAGCTCAGAACATGAGTACCCATGACAAAACCCATACTCGGGGTCCTGGAGGGTGGGTATGGGTTTTCAACAGGTAGGGGTATCGGTATCCTTGAAAATACCTATGGGTTACCTGTGAAGTTCACTACCACAAGGTCAAGGGGGCAGGTAGAACACCATACCTATGGCCACAGGTCCTGGTGTGAAGGGTTGAACCTGGTGCAAGGTGTTGAACCTGGTGTGCAAGGGTTAGTGTATATAATAAGTACATGTACCCACATGGGTTTTTTCTACAGGGTATTGGTTGTGAAATCAGTACCTGTGACCCACCAGACCATACCCATGGGTACACAGGTTTCTCATGGGTACAGACTTCAGTAGAAATTAATGAATTTTAAGTTATTAACTACATTAATGGCCATAAGAGCAGTTTGTTGAAAGAAATGGCATGGCTTATATAGGATTGGGACTGCAAATGCCCACATAAGAGCAACAGAGCAGCAGGGGATGGTGTAGCCACCCCTGCTAGGTTACTACAAAGGGGAAGTTCTTTTTTAACTGTAACTACAAATACTCACATGCTTGGTCCACCAGACCTATGGCCCCAATGACACCCACACCCATGCCAGCACCAGTGCCAAGGCCAGCACCCACACCCACACCCACTAGTGTTGCTGTGACTACAACTAGCAGTTGACTTGAAGTTGTAGTCATAGCCGATTTTAGCCGAGTCAACCTCCGACTCGACTACAACTATCCAATTGACTCAACTTCGACTATGCCAATCTGGCAAGCCGTAGTCGAGCTGACTTAGTCGACTGTAGTCGGTACTGTAATAATTATATAATTATATTTATTTATTTATGACATCTAAATTTAAATGGCTCGAGAGCAGATTTGAAAGAGTTTGGGGGTGGCTTATATACCTTTCTTGCCGCGCACGGACCATGTGACCTTGTTTGGTCAGCTGGAACAAACACAATCACGCAACGATTACACCCAAGGTAAGTGTAATTCGGGTTTGCATTTATTCTACTAACTACTTAAACACCTCTAGGTTTTTTTCCTGCACCCTCGCGCCAAACGAACGTGAACACGGCAACAGCAACAAGCAGATGGGATGCAGCCGAGAATGGGGACAACCCAGGCCGACCATGATAGCAAGAACAAGGACGACGGGAATGACGACGATGGGGTAAACGAAGACAAGAACGACGACGAACGCAACGACGGCGAGAATGGGAAGACGACGACAAAGCGGGAACGGCAACTACGACAACGGGAAGACAACAATGGGGGAATGGGAAAATGAGGACAACGGAGACCGGGACAAAAAGGACAATGGCAACGGGGACGACGATGGCAACAGGGACGACGATGGCAACAGGGATGACGATGGCAACGGGGACGACGAGGACAGTGAGCACGGGAACAGGGATGACGATGGCAATGGGGACGACGAGGACAGTGAGCACGGGAACAGGGATGACGATGGCAACGAGGACGCCCATGGAAACTCCCCAGCCCCATCCAACCTCGCGAAAACAAATGGAGCGCGTCAATTGCCATGCCCCCATTGTTCGCGAGGTACTTAGGATGGAATGTGGTGGGTACCCACCGTCGTCTTATCCCCTCACCCTCACCCTCACTGATATATTCGTTAGCATGTTTTTGTACTGAGAACCCCGACTGAGCCGCCACTCAAGTCGACTGTAGTTGGTAGTCACGACTACCAACTATGACTATGTGAAAATGTGATGAATAGTCTAGTCGAAGTCGTGACTCTCCTAGTCGACTATTGACTAGTCGAGTCGCGGCAACACTAGACTGTTGACAAGTGAAGACATCAAAGAGGCTTTCCAGAAGGCAATCCAGTTGTCCAGTTCCAAACAACAAAGGAAGGATGTGATAATGGAGGTGGTTGATCTCACAAGTGCTTGGGGTTGTCATTCTTTATGTCTACTGACATGAAACAACCCCCCTGCTCCCCCCAAGAACTCAAAGTCAAAGAAGCGTAAACATGAAGCTGAAAAGTTGACAGACACACCAGCCACTAATGAGCTCAAGGACCTCAAGGAACACCTCAAATGCCATGAGCATAGCTGTGGGAAGAATGACTAGTGGGGTGTGGGCCATTGCTTTGCATGGCAGGTTACTTGTCCCTTTTCAGCAATGAGAGCATAAGTATATACAAATCATATGGCATTATTACCCTGCTATGATAATAAATATTTGCAAAGTTATTGATATTTCTTGTATTATTACATACTGATGCTATTCAGATACCATTCTGAACCACACTACAATGATATACATTTCATAATTGATTATATCCTGTTCCTTCCAATTTTTCATAACCCAATATCAGATCCCACATTGGCATCTTTCATATCAAGTTTGCAGTGTTCATAGACTGTCCATGGGCAGGGCCATGACTCTCTGGCCCAAGGTCAACCCTGGCCTGGCCCTTTAGGGCCAGGGCTGGGCCAGTGATTAGCTGGCCCTGCCCTCCATTCAAGGGCAAAGGGCTAAGTCAGTAAACAGCCAGCCCAGCCCTCTTAGATATTAGGGGTACAAGTATGTGGTTTAGCCTACTCTAACCATGGATACTTTAGCATTTCCTAAACCACCAAGCTTATATAGTTAGTTCCAATAGTTGGAGATCCTTTTAGCCTTAGGGTCCCTGACAGGTTCATAACTCCACAGTATCAAAGGCTACCAAAAATGGTTCATAACTATCTAGCTATACCTACAACTTGAACCTGTATAGTTGAGCACATGCACTGATGATCCTTGATAATTCAAAATGAAGAAATTCAAATTTAGCAGACTGCAAAAGCTACAAGTTGGGTATGCAGATAAAAGGCTTGATGTGGAAGGAGAAATTATGAAGAAATATATTGGAGATTTTGATTTTAATAATGACAAGGTAGATTAAAATACTGTTATTGGAGAGCGCATAGAGACAGATTTTTGAGCATGTACAAAGTTTTAAGATAGAGGGCCCTTATGACCCAGGGCCAGAGCCAGCTGAAGGTGGACCGGACCTCAAGGGCCAGGGTCAGGGCCAGTAAAATCAGCTGAGGGGCAGCCTGGGCTGACCCCTGGACAGTCTGAACTGTGTTCATGTTGGCATATATATAACTACTTCACTACTTTATCATTAGTAATAGTTACTGTGTAATTTACCTCACATCCAGTTCATTTTACGTAGTTATTGATATCACCATGTTCACCAACTTCACATACATGTCATAGTTTGAATTGCACAAGTTTGCTGACATAGCACAGAGGTTATACTTTGGCTTTACATAAAACAGGTCATTATCATTCTCGGTTGAGATTTGTGATGTCAATTGTTGATATGTTCACTTTGAATTTTGAATTTATTGAGAACAGAATTTCAATTATGACATCGGTATAGTGTGGTGAAGAGCAAATGTATTCAAGGTAAAGTGTATTCATTACATCTCGAAATTCTCAGTATTGGGTACTCACTGTTTGCATGGTTATTAATAATAATTTCAATGCACATAGTAAATTTGCTAGATCACAGATATGTTGAATATATTGTTTGTACAAGAGTTTGTGCAAACACAATGCCTGAGAGTAAAGCTGGGACACCTGCCAAACACTTGTCGAACACTATTCGCCATATTTGACAAGGGTGCACTGTTCACATTATTAACAATTCTAACAAACTCAGTACATCTTAGCTAGTATATTGCAGATACATGCTATATATTGTTCATACAAGTGTGTGTGCATGAGCAATGCCCCAGACTAAAGCTGGGACACTTGTCGAACACTTGTTGAACATTTTTCGGCCTGTTCGACAAGGGTGCAGTGTTCACATTATTAAGTATTCTAATAAACTCAGTACATGTAGCTACAGTCAAGATACATGCAATATATCGTTCGTAAAAGTGTTTGTGCATGAGCAATGCCCCAGACTAAAGCTGGGACACTTGTAAAACACTTGTCAAACACTGTTCGGCCTGTTCGACAAGTGTTCGACAAGTGCCTCATTAATAAATACAATGTGCATTGCAAATATAGCTACATTATGTATAAGGTACATACTGTATGTAATTGCAATGCCTCAGAGTACACCTGGAACACAAGTTGAACACCTTGTCAAACACTGTTTGGCCTGTCTGACCAGTGTTTGATGCTCCTCCTGTAAATACTTCTAATACATATTGCAAAATATATGTATTTGTAGACACATTTTATGCATGGTTGTCAATTACACTGGCAGTTCCTCAGAATCCACATGGGACACTGGTTGAACATGACAAAGAGCAATGTTCAGTGCCTTCCACTCATCCCTATTTCACAAGGTGCACATTGCCCTCATGATGCAGTTGAGTAGTGTAATAAAACCGTCAACCTATAGCACTACCCATTCCCAATTCGGAACCTGTGATCCGGCTGCATTATTGTTCTTTCTGATTGGGACACGAAATTCTCACAGTCAGCTCCGCTCAGTCACACGGTTTCATAATTATTCCCAGGGCTTCAAAATTGTTCCCACAGTTTCACAAAATTGTTCCCACGGTTTGGCAAATTAGAGTGTGACCCTGAGTTTGAGAATCCACCGTATAGAATGATTCCCTTATAGGGACTCGTAACCACTGGTGCTATATTAGTGCCATGAATCCTGGTGAACATTGCACTCACCATTGAGCAGTTTATACTCTGGGCTAGGAAAATAGTAAGTGATATATTCTCAGTTTTACCGCCTCAATTTAATCATCTACATCACAGTGCGACAATGAAGCTGACTATATCACTCCTCCCAATTGCCTCAATCTTGACCATCTTCACAAGAAGTCTTGTAAACTTCGTGCATTGACATCCAATGTGCCTCCCATCCACATCCACATTTTGGACAAGTCCCCTCTCCAGGCTCTTAAACATTCTGAGGTCTATGAAAATGACAGTGGCAGAGACATGGAGCCATGCAGTGATTATGAACATGAGCTCACCATTGCGGATGTTCTTCGTGCACTGCACCAGGACTACCCAAAATTGAATATGCTACAATATGAGGCTGAGCTAACCATACAGGGTATCATTTGTGCTTGCAGCATCATGGATTTTGACCATAAGCTTTATGTGGAGTTTGTGAAGATGGTGCTGGGTGCAGTGGGTTTTTTGATTCACAAAGCTAGAAGTATGGCTGAGAAGAGGAAGCCAAAAGCCAAAGGAAAGTTGAAGGCCAAAGGAAAGGAGAAATGCACAGTGACCATGCATGCTGGCAAGAGTGGTGAGAATGTTCCTCCTAAATAGGCTGCTTGCTGCAACTGAGATTGTGTACGAAATGTCATATAGCAAATTGAATGGCGACATGAATTGCAAAGAGTAATACAGTGTCATCAGGAAACCGAGGAGAGCCCGGTATGTCTAGGTGGAGTTGATATTTGATAAGCAGATAGCTGGCTAGATGCAATGGCATATCTTGCATTATCATCCCTTCCAAGTCCATATAGTTATTATTAAAGTTGATCAAAATTCCTCACATTTGCAGAGGATTGGGCATGGGCTACAGTGGGTTACAATGGGCCTGGAAGATAGTCAACTAGTCACATCAGCTTATCAAGTTCACCCAATTATTATTACAGTTGATCAAAATATTTCATGTTTGCAGTGGATTGGGCATAGGCTACAGTGGGTTATAATAG
Organism: Hygrocybe punicea; assembly: GCA_963556145.1. Classification (NCBI taxonomy): domain Eukaryota; kingdom Fungi; phylum Basidiomycota; class Agaricomycetes; order Agaricales; family Hygrophoraceae; genus Hygrocybe; species Hygrocybe punicea. Next base: position 6,488,051 of record OY744469.1, read on the forward strand.
ACCTGGAATATAGTCAACTAATTGCATCAGCTTATCTAGCATTATCAAGTTCACACAAGTATTATTATAGTTGATCAAAATATCTCACATTTGCAAAGGATTGGACATGGGCTACAGTGGGTTATAATGGACCTGGAATATAGTCAACTAATTGCATCAGCTTATCTAGCTATGGCAATCGAGAGTGATCAGCTCAAAAATCTGAATTCTGGAGTCATACTGACATTGAAATAAGGCAAAGTAAAAAGTAAAAAATGAGAATACAATTCTGAGTCTATAGGCTTAGTTTAGATGTCCAAAAACGTGTCAAGCGCAACTTGAACTTCCTATTGATGAGATCATAAAGCAATGGGTTATTATAAGAATATCTACTATGGAATACACATAAGATATAAAGATGTCAGTGGGGGGTGGGCAAAACCAGTGAGGGAAGAGTGGAAGAGGACAGGGAGAGGGCTGGAGGTGGTGCAGCCATGCAGGAGGGTGGGGGTCACAGTAGGCAGGAGAGGCTGGGAAAGGACAGGAGGGGGAGGGAGGGGGAAGGGGAAGGGGGGAGGGAGGAGGATGTGGGAGAGGGAAGGAGGCAGTGGAAGAGGAAAGGAGAGGGCCAGAGTGCAAGGGTGGAGGGAAGTTGATGGCGCTAGAGGGTGGTGTTAGAAAGGTGATCTAGCAGAAGAATTGGTTAGTAACTGATAGTAAAATAAGTTACTTACCTGCCCATGTATGCACAGCCTGCTAATGATTTTGGTGCTGGAAACAATGTTGAATTTGGAAGTTGCCAGGTTCTAGAAAGTTTGAGGTGCAATCTGGCGACTTCCGGGTTGTTTTCCTTCCTTGATGTTTTCAACATTGAGCAGACACCCTTGTCATTGCCATTGCTTGGGGAGTGGTTGCACAGTGTCCATTTCCAGTGACTAGGTGAGGAAAATTCAGTTCTTGATATAGCATGATACCATCTAATTACTCTGCTAGATTGTTGACACTAGAAAACTGCCCTCCAGCACTGTCAACCACCCCCAGGGCCCCATCCCTCTCCATCCCTCCTTTGCTCTCTCCATCCCTCCTTTGCTCTCTCCATCCCTCCTCTGCCCCTCCCATCCTCTCCATCCCTCCCTGCCCTCTCCTGCCTTCTCCCACCCTCTTGCATTCTCTCCCACCCCTCCTTCCCTCCCCACCCTGACCCTCCCAAACCCTCTTCTTTCCTCCCCTGCCCTTTCCCAGGCTTTTCCAGCCTCCCACCTTCCCCCACCCTCCTGCACTGCCTCCTGCCCTCTCCCACCTGACTGGTTTTGCCCACCCTCACTACTCTATGACATCTTATAGCCTATGTGTATTCCATAGATTTATATTCTTATAATAATCTTTATGACCTCATCAATAAGATATAACTCTCAAAAATGAACTCTAAACTGTGAGCACCATTAAGTGACCCATCAGCTTTTGGCTTTCCCTATCTTGTCAAATATTCTCATAATTTTACCTAATTTTATTAGCCTAAAAAGGCAATTTTAAAAAAACCATCAGCTATAGTCATGGCAACACTAATCCAGTGGGTCCACTGGGAGGCTGTGCCACTGTTTTTCAAAGTCCCATGACATGGTATCCCATGCAAGATTGCCAGATATGGATTTGATGTCAGGTGATAGCCACATACAGCTGTCATGACCTCAAGACCCGAATCAATTTAGTTTTTGCAGAGTCACAATTGCCACAACCTTTTGACTTGATATCAACTCAAGCTCAACTCAAGGTCCACTAAGTCAGACTGTTCACATACATATCAGCTTGTCCTCAGGCTGATGACAGACATTGTGGTCCTTCTATATGCAGCCAGTAGAATGTCAAACCAATTACCATTATGCAAATATTATTATAGTACATGGTAAACTACTAAATGGGAAAGGGGAAAATGAAAAATGCTCTCTGCCACAAATCAGAGTCTGCAATCCTTCTCTCAACCTTCAACATCAGCATTTGGATTGTCCATCATCATCATTGTCAGTGTTCTTCCCCATTGTTGTCCTGTTGTCATCCATGTGGATAACATGGTCTTTTTAACAAAAAGACTATATAAGAGAATATACATCCTTGTTGTCTCCTAACCATCCATCATGGTCACATAGTATGTCATTGCCATGTGGTTGAAGGTGGGAGATGAACCATGTCAAACAAAGACAAAGAAGGGACTTAAAGAAAATTGTGCTGGGCAAGCTTATTAAGCAGCTTACCTGTGTGGCAATGAAGTTGATATCTTTCTCTGGATATTTTGTGGGTATTTTGCCAGATCCCAGCAGGATGTTTATTCAAGACTTTTTGTCCTGGTCTTTAGGAAAGATCGAGCCAGGCCTCTCAAGGTACTAATTTCTAAGCTCTGTCAACATCAACAAACAAATGTCAAACTGACATTTTCCTGAGTTGGCAGTGTACTAGTAGTACTAGTCATGCCAGTCACTGGTCACTGGCACAGTACTAGCACTAGTAGTAGTAGTCATACTTGAAGTCCTCACTGCCATATGATTGAACACTGTAAAAGAGTATTCATCACTGCCTCTTTATCTATTCACATTGGCAAGGGCTGGGGGTTGCAGGATTGAAATCCCAAACTGGGGTTACTGTACTAATTTGTTCAATTCGCCGGTCACGCATCACACGGTTTTTTTTTGACACCGGATTTAATTTTTTCTCAATTTTTTCAGATTTATTGGGAGTTTTCACACAGTCACGTGCTGGCAAATTGAATGAATTAGTACAGTACCTAGTTAGTCTGGCCATGAAGCTGGCTAAATTCTTTTTGGACCCCTCTGCATAGCCACCACTTTTTTTGTTCCATCATGGTGGAAATATCACAACTGTGACTGTGACCAGGACCATGACCACAACCACAATGGACACTGTTGGAAATTTCCAAATTGGATTTAGACTACATTATAAGGATAGAGTCAGTCTTATGACTACATTGCATTATATTCCTGAGACCAGCACATCATAATACTGTCATAATACAAGAGATGTCAAGTAGAACAACCTATCTAGCAATTCAACCCTGTTGAAAAAAAGTTTTTTATCCAAGGACCAAGTTGTTATTTTTCTCACAAATTCAGAAATCAATGAATTTAAGGCAATGTGACATCAGATCATCTCAATGAAAACTGAGAAGCTGACTCTCTCAAGTTTCTAGACAGTAGTGGGTAACCTGAGGGTCGGAACTTGTGTACCCATGACAAAACCTGTACCCCGAGGGCAGGTATGGGTTTTCAACAGGTATGGGTACGGGTACCATCAAAAAAACCCAAGGGTTACCTGTGAAGTTCACTACACGTGAACACGGAACCGGACTTTAGGTCCAGTTCATGCCTTGCCTCAAACCTGGACCTGCCAGTGAACCATGGTTTGGTTCCCATCGGTTCAGGTTCGAACCACGGTTCTGAACCTGACCTGACCATCACTAGACAGAACACAAAGAATATACATCAAACAAGTGATAAGGGTGTATCAATATATCTGAGATTGATAATCACTTAGACAATGAATGATGACTGAACTGTAATGGTATTTGAAGTACTAGCTACCACTAAAGTAGGCCGCAATACAAACAAACAACTTGAAAGAGGGGGTGAATCAGAATCTGGGAGAGGGACCATCCATGACTGGGCCTGTCAGATTAGGTGACTGGGCCTTCTCCAGCAGAAACTGGGCTCATTCTACAGCAGGAGTCATACTGAGTCATAGAAAGGTATATCAAATGGAGAGCATACTACACTGCCAATGATGCCCCTCCCACTGGCATATGCCAAGCTGCAGCTGCTGACCAAGTGGGAGCAGTTTACAGTGGTGAAGTTGAAGTTGAAGCCCACACTCTTAGACCCAGAGTCCTATTAGCTAGTAGTACTAGTCCCACCATGGCATTCATGATTGTATTCAATTGGTAGCACATACTAGTAGCACCAACTTCTTAAAACATTAATGTGTAGACTACAATCTGTTGGATTTCACATGTGTAGATTACATGATCGGGACACAATCGGGACACATGACGTTGTTTATCGTATATCAATGTCACACAGACTATTCTGCTACCTCAGTCATTCTGTTCATGGCTGAGGTACGTATTCCTCACATTGTATAGACCATCCGCTAACTGTATTATACTTAGCCTGACTAGGATACAGTTTTAACAGGTTATGAGCCCTGCGTGCTTGTGTGCTAGACACAACCCACTCCTCGCCAAGCTTGCCTTACATTATTCTTGACTCAAAAATATGTCTACCACTGCTGCACCCTCTGTTGCACTTGCCCCCACCATCCAAGCGAGCCTTGTTTCTCAAATCGATGTGGTGAACGCGGCCTGGGTAGGCGCGGATTCGGGGTGTGCGAGATCGTTGTCAGTGGGGTCAAAACCCAAAACTCAACTTGTTTGTAACTATGTACACAAGCCACTATATAGGTACTGTATAGTATCTATAAATGGACTGTGGTGAAGAAATGGTGAAGTGGAATTGTAAAGAAGATAAGGTAAACTGTAACAATAGGAAATAAGAGAATACGCATGCAGAGAGATATCAATCTCTACATTGAATTACTCGATAAATCAAAGAACAACTGGCCAAAATGGAAACACGTCGTTGTCCAATGCTTAGGCATGGTTGGTCTTGATGACTACCTTACTGGACAGATAATCTGCCCTGATGTCACTATCAAACCTCGAGCCACCTCAAACTGGCGAACCAACAATAAAGTTGTACGTTCTTTCTTAGGACTGAAATCATCAGAAGAAGAACAAGAATTTATCGAGGGGAAGACCACTGCTGCTGAAGTTTGGAGAACACTTAAATCTTGCCACAAACAAGAAGGTCCCATCACCCAAATTCTGCTTATCCAAGAAGCGTTGAATGTTCATTATTCCAAGAGCAAACGACTTTCTACAGTCAGTACAAAGCTCAATGATCTCAACACACATATTTTTGCTATTGGTATTCCCATGAAAGATGTGTTCTTGGGTATTCTCATGCTCAACTCTCTCTCTGGCGAACTCACTAATGTTCGTGATCATGTCGCTACGTCGCTTTCACCCAACATTACATTTACCTCAAACGATATATGGAAATGCTTGGACATGGAGCAGCAAATCATTGATAGTGATACCACCAAATTCCCCCAAAATGCTTTGGATGTTCTTGTGGCTTGCAACTCTTCTAGATGCAATACTGGACCTCAGAGAATGCCTCATCTGTGCAATAACTTCAAGAATGCTGGTTGTTGTTTCCAAGGCCACACAGATAGCACTTGCTATCATCCCAGCAGCACTATGGAGGGTAAATGAGATATTGTTGATGCAGAATGCATCAAATGCCAGAAACATTCCACAAACACCACTGGACTTGTGTTGACAGCAATGGACGTGCCTTCATTCTTGACAAAATTACCAACAAAGCATTCTATCTTGCTGGCTTGTCGCCTGCTGCTGCCTCACCCCATTTCACTGGTCTAACCACCAAAGTCATTTCCCCTAATGTGTTGGATCCCCTCTCTCCTGGTGACCATTTTGAATACGAAGCCTTCCTCATTTCTGAATCCGAACCTAAAGCGTCTGTTAATTGGCTTGAATGCACTTGACACAATGTCGACATCACTGCTATTTCCGTTAGTGCCCCTACTGGCCCTTGTCATCCAGTGTCTATCAGCAGTGGTCCTTACGTCTTAGACATGGGAGCTTTGACGCATTTATCCCCTAACTGCAATGATTTCTTTGACCTTCGCCCAATTGATCCTCACTCTGTTAGAGGCATTGGCAGGTTTTCTATCCAGGCTGTAGGTATAGGTACAGTCAAACTGATATTAGGCTGGGGTGTGCACATCCCTCTCCATGATGTCCTCTTCATCCCGAACTCGACTGTCTGCCTCATCTCGATATCGTCCCTATGCCATGCCCTGAAATTCATTTCTCACTTCGACGACAGACAATGCTGGCTTACCAAAAGAAATGGTTCAACAGTAGCTTTGGGTACTCTCTGCCAGACCTGCTCTCTCTATTTCCTGCACAGTGCTGCACCCTCAGTTGATCATGCATTCTTCTCTCATCACCTTCCTGATCTTGAAACCTGGCACCATCGTCTAGGACACACCAACTACCAAACCATCTCTGACATGGCTCGAAAAGGGCTGGTGGAAGGTATGCACATTGATCTTTCCTCATGACCTCCCAAGTGCGTGGACTGTATACTTGGTAAACAGACACGAAACCCTGTGCCTAAGACTCGCAAAGGCATTCGATCGATTTGCAAATTGGGTGTGGTGTATGTTGACCTTACAGGTCCCAAAGCTGTCAGATCTGCCAGTGGGAACTTCTACAGTATGAACTTGATGATTGTACTTCATTTATATGGACAATCCCACTTCCTTCCAAAGACATGGCTGCTCCTGCCTTTTGTGATTGGGAAACTGCTCATGAATTGGAAACTGGACTGAAGGTTGGCATTTTTTGCACTGATAACGGTGAACTAAAGACCAATCAAATGGTGGATTGGTTTCAGACTCGTGGTACTCAACACCAGACAACTGCCCCCCATACTTCAGCTCATATTGGATGTGTCAAACATGTCCATCGGACTCTACGAAATAAAGCTCATGCCATGCACATACACTGCAATTTCCCTCCAAATTGATGGGATGAACTCATCAACACTGCTTGTTTTCTTATGGTCCAAACCCCATCCCATTCTTTGCCCAATACCACCCCCTTCGAGGCTTACACTGGTTCTAAACCTGAATGCATCCTGATTGGGTATGAACCTAATTCGAAAGCATACTGCTGTTATCATTGAGAATCCCATAAGGTTTTTTTGTCCTACCACATCTCCTTTATTGAATCACATGAGGGTGTTTCCCCCCTTCCCCCCACTCATGCACCTCCCCCTGTTCCTTTACCACCTGATCTCCCTGTGGTTGATGACCTGCCTGTTCCTGTGTCAATGATGATGCTCCTGCTCCCAATCTACCCCCTCCTTTGCCTGCCATCACTCCAGCTCGCCTTTGCCACCAATGCACCAATGCCATCGACCTTGTTGACCCTGCTTCCCTCCGTTCTTCTGATCGTACTCACACACCTTCTGCCTGCCATGCTGTGCGACGTGCCACTATGGAATCTAGGGAGAGTGCTGCCCATGTCGAACAACAATGTGCTGATGCCAAACATCTTTGCCAGGAAGCTCAACACAAGATCTTTTCTCAACTCCCCGACCTTTGCCAAGACGATATTGACCACCTCAAAGTGTTGTTCTCCTCCATGGACAACCCCTCCATCAATATTGCCTACCCTGACAAACCCACCTCCATCAAGGAAGCTATGGCATCTGGTGATGCTGCTGAATGGTCTGCTGCCCTTAAGGAGGAGTTTGGGTCAATTAAGTTCATGGGCGTTTACACACTCGTTCCCCACTCTTCTGTCCCTGCTGGACAGAGGGTCATGAAGAGAGACCGGTCTTCTTACAGAAACATAATGAACTTGGCGCTATTGTTCACTATAAGGCTTATTGGGTATGCCATGGATTTGAAGCAGTTTATGGCCTAGACTACACAAATTCAACCTCACCTATGGCACGAATGGAATCTTTTCACATTCTACTCCACCTCGGTGCTGCCCTCGATTATGACATGCAACAGATTGATGTCAAGACCGCCTTCTTGAATGGGCTTTTGCCGCCTGGCAAAACTTGCTATATGGAACAGCCACCAGGTTTCAAGGAAGTTGGCTTCAAAGACTATGTTTGGGAGCTCCAGAAAGGTTTGTACGGTTTGAAGCAGGGTGGACATGTTTGGAACAAGATGATGAACGATGCCATGCTTTCGTGGGGCTTCACTCGCCTCGCATGTGAACACTGCATCCACTTCCGCCACACTCCATTAGGTATTATCTTTACAGCCATACATGTCGATGACTTCCTTTCTGTTGCTAGTGACAAAGCTGAGAATGAACAGTTCAAGATGCAACTATGTGGACATTGGGTCATCTCTGATTTAGGCGAGGCCAAATTCTGTCTTGGTATTGCAATCGAATGTGACCACACGATGTGTTCTGTGCATTTGTCACAAACCGCACTTATTGGCCAAGTCATCAGTAAGTTTGGCCTGTCAGATGCTCACCCTGTTCCTATCCCCATGGATCCACGTCTGAAACTTTCCTGGGTTTCTGACCCCCCATGTACACCTGAGGATATCCACCATCTCACGGTTGTATTGTGCACTTCAGGCTACCCCCAAACCTGAGCAACTAGTTACAACTCACCTCTAGTACTGAACCATCTACATGTTGGTAAAAGTACTGGGCAGCCCTGGGACGAAACCATCGTCCCTGGGACGATACGTTGGGACGTCCCATTGTCCCTGGTCCGGTGTATGGGATGGCCCATGGGACGACATTTGGTGTTGTGGGATGTCCCATGTCCCATGGGACATCCCACACAGAGGGGGTGTCTGGGGGCATTTGGGACGTCCCTTCCCTAGCTATTCAATAGAAAACTCAGAGTGATGACAGCATCTAATTATAAATTTCCAGGCCTTGTCATGGCCACTATGGGTATCATGGGTGCTATGGCATAGTATAAGATTGTACATACTTATTCTTTTGAGAGTCACAGAGCTGATTGTCCTTCAAGGTCAGTGGCAGGGTGTGAAGATACAGCAGTTGTTTCCACATATAAAGACAGAAGGAGTGGGACAGGAAAAGTGCTGGAGATGTTGGGTAATGAGATGGGATTGAGGGGGAGGATTGAGGGTGTGCTTCTAGTAAACCAATCCCTAGTGCATGTGGCAAGCTGAAGCTTGTAGGGGAGTAAGTGAGCAGAGCATGCATGATATACAAAGAAAAGTAGGGCTACATATGCAGAGGAGGCTGAGCTGAAAATTAAACATGTGTATTATGAAGAGCATTTGATCAGGATATCAGTGGTTATTACATTATTGGCTGTGCATACAATGGCTGACTGGGAAGCAGATGCAGAGGATAGATCTGAAATTAGAGTGTGTCTTGAGGACAGTGGACTTGGGTAAGGAGACATCTCACAGAGGCTTTATTGGGACATCCCACAGGCTTGTCTGGGATGTCCCTGTCAGCTTGCAGCTGAGGCTTTCGGACATCCCTGTCATCTTGTGGGACATCCCACCAAGGCTTTGGGACATCCCACAGCCTTGTCTGGGACATCCCTGCCAGTTTAGGGGACATCCCACAGCCTTGTTTGGGACGTCCCTGTCAGCTTGTGGGATGTCCCTGCCAGCTTGTGGGATGTCCCTGCCAGCTTGTGGGACGTCCTGCCGAGTCTTTGGGACATCCCACAGCCTTGTCTGGGACGTCCCTGTCAGCTTGTGGGACGTCCCTGCCAGCTTGTGGGACATCCCAATGAGGCTTTGGGACGTCCCACAGCCTTGTCTGGGACATCCCTGTCAGCTTTTGGGATGTCCCACAGGCTGGTTGGACTGACTGCTTGCTCAGCATCTGCTAAGTAATCATACCAATAAACCATTATATCATATGTTATAACATAATTTTCAATAATTTACATTTAGCAACTTACTTAAAATAGACATTGCAAATCAAATAATGATTTTGCTTAATTATATACATATCTATATACATATCTACATTATCAGGAGATGAGGGAGGGAGGTGGTGGTGGTGATGGTGGAGAGAAGAGGAGAGGTGGAAATGACCAGGGGGAATGGAGGGGGTGGGCAAGGGGAGAAGGGCAGGAGGTGGATGGGAGGTGGGGCTGGCAGGGGGCAGGAGATAGGCAGGGGGAGAAGAGGCAGGAGGAGAGAGGAGAGGGAAACGGGAGGAAACAGGAGGGAAACGGGGGGGACCTACAAAGTTACATACCGGGGTTACCCACATGTCCACCCCCCTCCGCGTCGCCCCCGTCGCCCCCGTCGTTGTCGTCGTTCCCGTGTGGCCCCGTTCCCATTCGTGTTGCTGTAGCCGTCCCGTTTGCCATCCCGTCCTCGCCATTTCTGTCCTCGCCATCCCCATTGTCGTCGTCCTCGTTGTCGCAGTCTCCGCTGTCATCATCCTGTTCCCTTGTCCCGGCCGTCCTCGGTTCCGTTGCCTGTTGTCCCGGTCCCCATTCCCGTCCTCGCTGTCCTTGTCGTCGTCCTTGTCGTCCCCATCCTCGTCCTCATCCTCGTCCCCGTCCCCGTCCCCGTCCCCGTCGCCCTCGTCCCCGTCGTTTTTGTCACCGTCACTGTCCCTGTCCCCACCGTCCTCGCCGTCCTCGCCGTCCTCGCCGTCCTCGTCATCCTCGTCATCCCCGTTGCCGTCGTTGCCGTTGTCGTGGTCCCAGTCCCCGTCATTGTCGTTGTCATTGTCGTTGTCGTTGTCGTTGTCTAGCCACAATGCAAAGATCCAACTCCATTTTGGCTACAACACATTCCCTGCACCACCATCTACCAGGCACTTGTCTGGAACACAATGTACACTTTCCTTAGCACTCCTAGAATTAATTTTAGATTTTTCAGACGTGTAGTCGCAAAGTTAGGTGTTTAAGGGTCCAATTTTGGCAGAGGCATAAAATGCATTGTGAATATCTCCACATATAAAATGAAATAAAATACACAAACTCCTCTCGAGGTAGGTGTATCATACCTACATCTCTTCAGGGTCTTGCCCTGGCCATTGAGGTGTTGTAGTACATGTAATAATAATAAGAAAATCCAGCCACCCTTCCCTATATGGCAACTCGACCCCGTTTGGGACATCGGCAATTTCCGGTTGAAAGTCTCGTGCGCGTGTTCAACAAGACTTGTCGTTTTCAACAACGACGCGACAACGGGTGCGGATGCCAGAGCACCTTAGGTAAGTATTCTATTCATCTTGTTCATTTATTCTACTAACTACTTAAACACTTTTAGGTTTTTTTGCCGCACCCTCGGGCCAAACGAACGCGAACGCGGCAACAGCAAGCAGACGTGCATGCGCGCGACAAGGAGACAATGGGGACAAACCGGGACGACGGGAATGACGACAACGGGGTAAACGAACAAACGCGGCCGCGGCAACAAGAACGGGGACGACGGGAATGGTAAACGAACAAACGCGACGACGGCGCGAAAGGGGAAGACGACGACAACGGGAATGGGAACCACGACAACGGGAAGACGACGACGAGCAGGGCCAACGAAGACGAGGACAGCAGGCACGGGCACGAGGACGGGAACGACGGACGACAGAAACGAGGACGACCGGGACTGGGGAACAGGACGACAAGGACCACGGAGCCAAGGACGACGGCAACAGGGACGAGGAGGACGGAAACGGCGAGGACGGGACCGCAAACTGGACCGCTGTAGTAGTTGTGCCTGGTCAGTCACGTGATCAGGTTCCCACGGTTTGACCTAGTTAGTAGCCTTCCAGATGTAGTAGTCAGTCCATCCTTCCTATCCAGTCGACCTTTCCCTCGAGTCCTGCGTGAGCCCCCGGAGTGGTACCTCGGTACCACTCCAACGTGGTGATGAGAGTGACCTTCGACCCACGGATCTCTTCTTCTCTGCGTCTTCCTCTTTTTTCTCGCGAAACGACTTTTTTCGGCCTCACCACCCACCGCTGCGCAACTGCGGATTTTCCCTTCATTCACGGCCGTACAACACTCCAGTTACCCCCCGGCATTCGTGTTCAGCCCAATAGGGCCCCGCGTCGCCCCCCGTTGACCCAAAAACCCGGCCGCGACCCCTTTGAACACCCAAGCGGCAGGCCACGTCACATTTTCAACCCCCCCGTTTTTCATCATTTCTTTTGTTTTCTTTCGTCATTTCTAGCCCCAGGCAGGCTCATCCGACCCTACGGACCCTCGTTCGACGTACCGGAGCTCCGCGCTCGCCTACGCCACCCCGAATCCACGGTCGTGGACCTTTTCAGTTGCGCCACGGATCCACCACGTTTTCCCCGTTGGACCCCCGTTTCTTCGTGTACACCAGCCCAACCCACACTCACTCGACCTCCCGTGCCCGCGTTCCACTGGCCAGAACCACCCGCTGCGCTTCGTTGCCCCAAACGAAGCTGCCCCGCCCTTTTTGGTCAGACCACGGATCCGCCACGTCTTCCCCGTTGGACCCCCGCTCTTTTGCGTACCCCAGCCCCAGGGGCATTCATTTGAGCCCCGGACCCTCGTCTGACGCCCTAGAGGCCCCCCGTTCACCGTCGTCACCCCGAACGAGCCGTCCCTGGCGTTTCATGCCCACCCAACGCCCAACACGCACCGTGCCACGTCAGCATTCCGCGACCCCGCTTCCCGTGGATCTCCACCCCAACCCACGCTCATCCAACCCCCGGCACCCACGTTCCACATGCCAGAGCCCCCCGTTGCGCTCCGTTACCCCAAACGAGACCGCCCCGCCCTTGGTGACCCAACGACCTCGCCACGTCACCATTGCGCCGCCCCGTTCTGCCAGCACTACCGGCCCCGGGCCAACTCGCCAAACTCACGGCCCACCCGTTTGCAACCCCAGAACACCTGCGCCCATCACCACCCCACGTTCCCACCGCTTTTCGGGCCCCACAGCGTTTCACCACCCACAGACCGGCTTCGTGCACCATACCCGGCACCGGCTGCCCTCGTTCAGCTCCCCGCGGCCTCGTTCTCGACCGTGGCGACTGCCCTGGACCCGTAGGAACCCAAACGAGTCACCCCAGCCCCCCACACGCCCTCGTTTGGTCGCGTACCACCCCGCTATTGACCCCAACAGCGACGTGCACCCCCCATGGACCCAAACGAATCGCCGCCGCGACCACCTACTCCGGCAACCCCACCCCACTCGCGTACGTTCGTTAGGACCCCCAGCCTCGCTCCCTGGCCCTCGCGACCCCTCGCGACCGTTTCCCAGAGCCCACGCGAAGAGATCCCTCGACGCCGGTGTAGATGCGGGTTCTTGGTGGCTTCGGAACTATATAAAGAAATAATATAAAGATCCTAACCTGTGGGTGTCAGCGTAGAAGTGACTGGATAAATCAGTGTCGGTGGAATAGAAGTAAAAAGAAGGGAATGTTAGTAAAAGTAAAGCCGCCGTGTAAAACTGGACTAATAACGACGAAGCCGGCGATGAACGGAGTGAAAACGGACAAATAATAAAGAACCCGACGATGCCGACGATGTCAGGTACGGCGGGTCGGGTCGGGTCGGGTCGGAAACGATGAACGAATATACGGAAACAACGATAAAGATGACGAAGTGAACTATAAAAAGCTAAGGATCTACGTGGACGAGCATTTGAAGGGATTAAAAGGTGATTCTGACTAAAGGGGAAACGGGGACTAATGGTATCTTATTTTGTACGGTCGTCGGGGACCGTTTTTATAGTACAGGAAACAGTAATCTACTTTCGGACATGTCTACTTCGGCCGATGGTAAGCTACAAAGAAAGGTTGGAATGGGGATGTGGAAAGGGGGGTTGCAAAGCAACGAAGACAGGAAATGGAGGGGAAAACGAATATGCAAGGAAAAGATCTAGAAAGTCCTACATATCTCCGAAAGGACGAGGGGATGCATAAATAAAGTAAATCCGAAGTCGGGGATTGAGTCCAAAGAGATCCATCTCCTGGAATTGGAACTCCGAGGCGTTTGAGGCTGCCGGATTTGGTCTGAGAGCGGCTGTGACGAAGCGGCATACGTCGGGTTATGTCGGTCACGTCGGGTCACGTCACGTCACGTCACGTCGGGTTGCGTCGGGTTACGTCGGGTTCGAATGCAAGTCGAATGGCGGCATCGGGTTGGTCCGGATTCGTGATATATTGATGATACGGACTCAGAGGGACGTCGACCCTCTACACCGGCGCCAGCTCTAGCGCCCAAGTACATAGCTTTCCCCTCTATTTCTTTCTCTGTTTCCTGTCCCCGGTTCCCTTCCTCTCTATTTCCTTTCCCTCAGTTTCCTTTCCCTCGTTTCCTCTGTCTCCGTCTCTGTTTCCCCCACAATTCAGTTCCATTATTTTTTCTATGCCCTCGATCTGTCACCTGGATACCAGACGCTACCCAACCGAGTTACCCAACGAGTCACCAGAACCAAACAAGCACCGACCGAGAACTGCGAACCCAGAACCTGCAATACAAGAACCTGCGATACGAGAACCAAGAACCCACGATACGAGAACTGAGAACTTGCGATACGAGAACCTAGAACCTGCGATACGAGAACCGAGAACCTGCGTTATGATTATGGATCAGTTTGGTCATCTACCACCACCGTTTACGATGGACGATATGGTCCCGCCTCACGTGTAAGGCCCGGGGCATCGTGAGGGACTGGGAGTCGTGACTGGAGAGTTTTTTTCTTGGTCAGTTTTGTTTTGCTTTTTGTTTTCTTTTAGTAGCGGTATGGTGACGAGGACGTCACCATGAGGAGGAGGGGCACTTGTAGTAGTTGTGCCTGGTCAGTCACGTGATCAGGTTCCCACGGTTTGACCTAGTTAGTAGCCTTCCAGATGTAGTAGTCAGTCCATCCTTCCTATCCAGTCGACCTTTCCCTCGAGTCCTGCGTGAGCCCCCGGAGTGGTACCTTGGTACCACTCCACCGCCAGGACAACAGAAACGGATCAGGGCCACGCGGTAACGACAACGTCGTCATTGTCGGGGACGGGGACGACAACGACAATGACAATGACAATGACAACGACAACGACAACGACAACGACAACGACAACGACAATGACAACGACAATGACGGGGACTGGGACCACGACAACGGCAACGACGGCAACGGGGACGACGAGGATGACGAGGACGGCGAGGACGGCGAGGACGGCGAGGACGGTGGGGACAGGGACAGTGACGGTGACAAAAACGACGGGGACGAGGGCGACGGGGACGGGGACGGGGACGGGGACGAGGATGAGGACGAGGATGGGGACGACAAGGACGACGACAAGGACAGCGAGGACGGGAATGGGGACCGGGACAACAGGCAACGGAACCGAGGACGGCCGGGACAAGGGAACAGGATGATGACAGCGGAGACTGCGACAACGAGGACGACGACAATGGGGATGGCGAGGACAGAAATGGCGAGGACGGGATGGCAAACGGGACGGCTACAGCAACACGAATGGGAACGGGGCCACACGGGAACGACGACAACGACGGGGGCGACGGGGGCGACGCGGAGGGGGGTGGACATGTGGGTAACCCCGGTATGTAACTTTGTAGGTCCCCCCCGTTTCCCTCCTGTTTCCTCCCGTTTCCCTCTCCTCTCTCCTCCTGCCTCTTCTCCCCCTGCCTATCTCCTGCCCCCTGCCAGCCCCACCTCCCATCCACCTCCTGCCCTTCTCCCCTTGCCCACCCCCTCCATTCCCCCTGGTCATTTCCACCTCTCCTCTTCTCTCCACCATCACCACCACCACCTCCCTCCCTCATCTCCTGATAATGTAGATATGTATATAGATATGTATATAATTAAGCAAAATCATTATTTGATTTGCAATGTCTATTTTAAGTAAGTTGCTAAATGTAAATTATTGAAAATTATGTTATAACATATGATATAATGGTTTATTGGTATGATTACTTAGCAGATGCTGAGCAAGCAGTCAGTCCAACCAGCCTGTGGGACATCCCAAAAGCTGACAGGGATGTCCCAGACAAGGCTGTGGGATGTCCCAAAGACTCGGCGGGACGTCCCACAAGCTGGCAGGGACATCCCACAAGCTGGCAGGGACATCCCACAAGCTGACAGGGACGTCCCAAACAAGGCTGTGGGATGTCCCCTAAACTGGCAGGGATGTCCCAGACAAGGCTGTGGGATGTCCCAAAGCCTTGGTGGGATGTCCCACAAGATGACAGGGATGTCCGAAAGCCTCAGCTGCAAGCTGACAGGGACATCCCAGACAAGCCTGTGGGATGTCCCAATAAAGCCTCTGTGAGATGTCTCCTTACCCAAGTCCACTGTCCTCAAGACACACTCTAATTTCAGATCTATCCTCTGCATCTGCTTCCCAGTCAGCCATTGTATGCACAGCCAATAATGTAATAACCACTGATATCCTGATCAAATGCTCTTCATAATACACATGTTTAATTTTCAGCTCAGCCTCCTCTGCATATGTAGCCCTACTTTTCTTTGTATATCATGCATGCTCTGCTCACTTACTCCCCTACAAGCTTCAGCTTGCCACATGCACTAGGGATTGGTTTACTAGAAGCACACCCTCAATCCTCCCCCTCAATCCCATCTCATTACCCAACATCTCCAGCACTTTTCCTGTCCCACTCCTTCTGTCTTTATATGTGGAAACAACTGCTGTATCTTCACACCCTGCCACTGACCTTGAAGGACAATCAGCTCTGTGACTCTCAAAAGAATAAGTATGTACAATCTTATACTATGCCATAGCACCCATGATACCCATAGTGGCCATGACAAGGCCTGGAAATTTATAATTAGATGCTGTCATCACTCTGAGTTTTCTATTGAATAGCTAGGGAAGGGACGTCCCAAATGCCCCCAGACACCCCCTCTGTGTGGGATGTCCCATGGGACATGGGACATCCCACAACACCAAATGTCGTCCCATGGGCCATCCCATACACCGGACCAGGGACAATGGGACGTCCCAACGTATCGTCCCAGGGACGATGGTTTCGTCCCAGGGCTGCCCAGTACTTTTACCAACATGTAGATGGTTCAGTACTAGAGGTGAGTTGTAACTAGTTGTTCAGGTTTGGGGGTAGCCTGAAGTGGTATTGTGTGCTTGTCAGATCTTTGATGTATATCGCAATGGGGACCCGTCTGGACATCACGTTTGCCATCCAACAGCTTAGCCAGATTGCTACAGCCTCACCCATTGCCAGTGGGACGCCACTAAATGCGTCACATGATACCTGAAGGGCACTAGGCTTTTCAAGCTCCACCTTGGTGGAGAGCACATTGCTGACCTCTCTGGGTATACTGACTCGAACTTCGCTAACTGTGTTGATACCAGGAAGTCTACCTCCGGCTACTCTTTCTCCCTTGGCTCTGGTCTCATCTCCTGGTCTGCTCATAAACAACAAACTGTCTCTACTTCTTCTTGTGAATCTGAATACGTTGCTGCCGCCGAAGCTTCCAAAGAAACGGTCTGGCTCCATGCCCTTTTACTTGGCCTCGAACTTGGTCAAACTAGACCCACCTTACTCCGCTGTGACAACAATGGTGCCATCGTACTCACTGGCGACCCTTCTTTCCATAATCGCATCAAACATATCGACGTCAAACACCATTACATCTGTGAATGCGTTGCTAACAATGAAATCGAGGTCAAATATGTCAACACTAAAACTAATCTCGCCGATGTCTTTACCAAACCTTTACCTGCCAAAGATTTTTGTTTTATGTGGCACACTATGGGTATTCGTGCTTAGGATTCCATTCAAGGAGGAGTAATCTCCACGGTGAGGAGTGTTGGATTTCACATGTGTAGATTACATGATCAGGACGTGATTGGGACATGTGACATTGTTTATCGTATATCAACGTCACACAGATGATTCTGCTACCTCAGTCATTCTGTTCACAGCTGAGGTACATATTCCTCACATTGTATAGACCATCCACTAACTGTATTATACTTAGCCTGACTAGGATGCAGGTATAATACATAGTCGTTCTGTTCATGGCTGAGCCTGACTAGGATACAGTTTTAACACAATAATTACTACACAGCCAGCCAGTTGAGCTGTGCCACTGAGCTTAAGCTAGAAAAGTTAGTTTACAGGGCAAAAATAATTGAGCCGTAGCTTAGAAGCAGCATGTTAAGCTTCAATTGGGATCAATTCATTGAGGGACTGAGTCCTAAACTAAACTTAAGCCTGGGACAAATCTAATTTAGAACTTAGCAAATTTGCAGATATGGCCTGTGGTTGTTTTCAAACTTGCGCCAGGTGCAAAATCACATCCACTACTAGTAAGCCTAATTGGGATAACCAAGGTCCAAAGAAGCAAAAAAAAGAAACACACATCAAGGGATTCAAACTCTCGAATCACATTACACTGTTACCCATCAGAAATTGTAGCTGTAACTACTGATCTACAGAAGACTTATGCTGATGGAATGTAATAAACAATGGCCACCTTCTGCAGGCATATAATGGGGTCCAGCAATTGCTTATAAAATCTGTGCACACACTTGTTAAGGTAATTGTTTCAAATGTGGTCAACTCAAGATAAATGAGATACACCCTCAGTTTAGTGCAATAAAATATATATCAGTTAATTGAAAAGTCACGAAACACTACTGACAAACATTAGAACTAGTTTTCACAGCAAACTGAAGCAATTAATCACTTAACATGAGTCTCTACTACTTTTGACTACCAGAAAAGGCTTCGCTGATGCTTGACAAACATTACATAAGCAAACCTTTTGCCACTCGCCCATAGCAACTGTGTAGGTTGCCACACTGCTATAATCACCAATCAAACTATCAGAGGTTCTTCTAATGTACATTTAGAACAAATTGTTCACAACAGATTTTTTTTTCACTCTAATTTCCCCCTAGAACAATGGTGATTCCATTGGTTTGTAGTGAACTGCAGGGGTATAGTGACCCTGCAGGTTTTTGGTCACGGGTAGCCACGGGTACGGGTATGGGTAGCCAAATCTGGACCTGGCCCAAACCCACACCCGTGGCACAGGTCACATGGGTTTATCGTGAGTAGTGTCACGACCACGTGACATCCGGTTTGCTCTCAACCAGCAACAGCAACAGTGACAACAACAACGAGAACGGCAACAACAACAATGGACAACAATGGGACATGGGGAGAAGGGCAGCAGGAGGGCAGTGCACCCACCCCCATTGCAGTAAGTAATCGTTTTTTTGTTTTTTTTCTTAGCTACTCATTGCAACCGCGAGGTAACCGGGAGGATGGTGGTGTGCCCACAACCTGGTCGCGGCCAACCCACACCACCACGATGACTGGCCATCACTGCTGCCTCGGCCACCACCACTCTCCCCCTCCCCCTCTCCCACTCCCACACACACGCTCTTCCACTCCCACTCCACTTAAATAAAATTTGTAGTTTATTATATAATAATATATATTTGTTAAAGTGGTGAACCCACGGATCACCGTACCTGCTGTCATGGGTATGGGTATTGCTGGGTACGGGTGCAGGTTGATGAAAAAAACCCACGGTAGACCTGTGACATTCACTATTGGTTTGAAAGATGTAGCAAGATTTTTAAAAATCTACTGTGAACAAGTTATGCAGATTGAAGTTCTATCACACTTTTGTTATATGTGCCAAGGTTGAAATGTATTGGTAGAGGTTGCAGAAATATTTACCATTTCTTCTCAAACTTTCGTAGTCTGCCACGCGCACAAATAAAACCAAATTTGAAAGGGGATTGCCGGACCCCACATATAATGGGCAACCCAAAATGGCAAAGTGTGCCGGGCAATGCCACAGGTTAGCATAGGGTGACAGCAAGTTCATGCTGAGGGTGGTTTTGAATTGGTGCCCAGCGCAAAACTCGCTTAGTGCTTGGCACCAACTTGAACTGCCAGCTTTGCCCAGGCAGAATTTCAAATCCTCTTAGGCAGGCATTTGAGGCAATACTTAGTTTATAATTATTTTGGGGCTTAGCATAATTGATTTCTATGCTGAGTTTAGAAGCGGCAAAAATGCGCTGGGCGCACATCATGATTTACTATCCGGCAGTGTACACATTATACAGCAACTTAAATAAAATATCACAATGCCATGCCAGTGTGTGTGTGACGATCAAGGAAGCTATCTGAAAATGAAGATATAGCAATTTTGAGCAATTGACACTGCCGATGGCCTCTCAATTGGTCCCGCCATTTGTTTGCAGGAAGTGGCTGTCCTCCATTTTCGATTTCGATCAGCCGTTTTTGGTACACATTCTCATTCCAAACTGTCCAGCGGCCATAATTTTCCCCACATTTAATTTCCTCATAGGTGGAGGCCAGTGGCCACCAGGACTTGATGGCTATCTGATTGTGGTTGCCTGAGATGACAAGTGTGAGACATAAGATACAGATACCCGATACTCAAATAACATACCTGTATGGCAAACATAGGCTCCAGAAATCAACATGAGTTCACTCTCACTCAGTTCATCATCCCACAGGCAGAGGTTATATTCTGGATCTTCGGCAAAAAAGTTGCCACTTGCAGAGGAGGGACCTTGCAGTACGGTATCGAAGCTAGTTTCTTGTACAGCTAGACACCATATGATTCCTCCCCTGAGTAATGCTGCACAGCCTCTAGGGCCGCCAAGGACAACAGCACGCTGATGCAAGTATGCGTCGTAATCTCTTCTGGAAAATCGGTACCCAGAGAGGCGAATTGGGACTATGCTTGTAGTTGAGAATTGGGGTGAACAGCGGACCGATTCAGGAAGAAGAGTCCGGAATGGAATTCCTCATTGCAGAAGGATGCGAGCAATCTCCAAATCACTGAGATCTGGGTGCATTTGACAAATATAGAGGGCGTCAGCAGAGTTTTTCACTGCGATTTTCCATGCGACTGTGGAATGCCACCCAAAGTCAACGATTAGCAGCCCAGATGAGAGGCGGCAGAGATGCGTGATATGGACAGTGGCAGACAGAGCACGGCGATTCTCTTCGCTCAAGTCCCACAAGTCGTGTTGAGGTTGTCGACAGGAAATGAGGCATTTAAGAAATTCATGAGCAATGTTACCAAGTGGAACCTCGAAGATAGGATCATCCTGTTGTGGCAAGCCGATCAGCTGCAGAAATAGTTTCCTGGCCACAGGATCGACCAAGTCAGTTGCTACATTTGGGACAGGCAGAGGCGGAACGAAGCCGTAATGTTCAGAGAGGATGTGAATAGCTTCATGCAAGTTGGGTGTTTCTGCTGCAGGTACTTGATCATTATCAACAAGGGTGGGAGGTGATGGCGACCTCTGATGAGGTTGCAATGTAGGAGAATAATGCACATTGACATTGACATCCTCGCCCTCGTAGAAATCGTCATCCTCCTCCTCGTCTGGAGGCCCAAATGCCTCACAGCAATCCCATTCATTCCAGAAAGGATCGTACCACTTCTGCTGGTCGCCGTAATTACTCAGTGTGTCCTCCCTCACATTCTTAAATACCACTGTGCGCACCAGCTGCAGAGGGTCGTCATCGTTCTCGATCCACTCAAACACCTGGGCGCTTTTGATGGGTGGTCTACGAGCCCGATTCAGACGCGTCTGCCAAGCCACTGTGGTTTCTGTAACCAAGATCTTAGCATTCAACTGATCGCATTTGGCAAAGAAAGCCTGTCAAGTCTGGCGGGCTTGAGTTTTGGGAGTATGAGTGTCTGGGGGAGATAAGGGTTTTTGAGTGATGAACATCGTCGCCTCCTGCAATTTGTGGGGTGGGCGAGCAAAGACTGAAAGCCCAGATTTAACTTCAGTCACACGGCCCTCCTTTGTGCCCCAAGGATACCAAACAGGTATGTTATAGTAACAAAAGCAATCGACGTTAGGCTGGTTTTGTTCTGCCTCGACCAAATTGAGAAAAAGACCAACACGAGGGCTACATGGAGAATAATCACAGACGGTGGACGAGAGAACGCCAGCCAACCAGGTCTGGTCACACTCGGCGTCAGCCAAGAGCGTGATCCATTCTGGGATAACATGGCTGGTTTTGTCGGTATAATTGTTTCCCACTGCGGCTAGGTAGGAGAGGATGATTATCCATACCACAAACCAGTCTCGGGAGAGCACCGCTCGTTGCCGGGTTATGTTGGGATTCTTGTAGTGAAAGCGGCAACCCCATGCACACGGGTCATCAGGAAAAACACTTTGGCTCTCACGTTATCCTGGGAATGTTGCATTTTCCCAGGGTGTCACAGGAGTGTCTGAGAGTGCCTGAGAGTGCCTGAGAGTGCTGCAGACTACCTCAGAGTCCCATAGAGTCCCATAGAGTTTACATGTTAGAGAATACGTTCTGAACACTGCACGTGTACCCACAGTACTAGTGTTGCCGAAGTTCAATTCGGTCCGGTTCCGCCTTTTTGGCAGAACCGCGAACTGAACTTCGGGTCCGGTTTGGTGCAGGGCCAAACCCAGACCCAGACGGCATCGAACCGTCTCTCCACGTTCGGTCTGGGTTCAGACACGTCTGAACCCAGGACCGAGGTGGGCTCACCCCCTCATAGCTCTGTTCTCCTCGCGAATGGCAGGCACGTATCAATTGATACGGCGCTGCACTTCGCGAGGTAGTTGGGCTGCAGGGGAGCCGTCCAGCGCTGTTGCTGCTGCTGCTGCTGCTGCCATTGCCGTTGCCACTGTCGCTGTTGCTGCCGCTGCCGTGGCCGTTGCTGCCGTGGCCGTTGCTGCT
This sequence comes from Hygrocybe punicea, assembly GCA_963556145.1. Taxonomy (NCBI): domain Eukaryota; kingdom Fungi; phylum Basidiomycota; class Agaricomycetes; order Agaricales; family Hygrophoraceae; genus Hygrocybe; species Hygrocybe punicea. The sequence continues at coordinate 6,510,379 of OY744469.1, forward strand.
GGCCGTTGCCGTTGCCATTGCCATTGCCGCCGCTGGTGGTGATGGTGGTGGTGATGTTGCAGCTGTCCACGGCGTGGGTGGCGTTGCTGCCACAGCTGCTGCCAGCATTGCTGCTGTTGCCGGCGTTGCTGCTGTTGCCGGCGTTGCTGCTGTTGCCGGTGTTGCTGCTGTTGCCGGTGTGCTATTTCCGACGCTGCTGCTGTTGGCGCTGCTGCTGGCCGTTGCCGTCATCATTGTTGCCGTTGCCGTTGCCATTGCTGGTGGTGGTGGTGGTGGTGGGGTTGCGGCTGTCCCGCGTCCGTTGCCATTGCATTGGCGTTGGCGTGGGCTCGCGATGTGGTCGCGGTCAAGTTTCCTGTAACAGATAGTAAAGTTAAGATAAATGATGAGACTTACCACAGTGTGTCCATAAACGCGACATGATGTCGCGTTCATTGGCCTTGCGTTGTTGTTGGTGAAGAAACCTCGAATCGTGTAATGATCACATGATACGCGATTTCAGACATGAAAATATATATTTTAGTATCTACATAGCTAAATAGAGATTGTGGTTTGCAGTTTGAACTGGGGTTGGATCAGTTCCATTTGGCATTACTAACCTGGGGACACTGACCCTTTGAAAACTGTTTCCTAAAAAGTTGTCAATTTTATGGCAATAAAATGATTGCCTTTTTTGGACACCTGACCGCTACATTGGCAATGTTTGGCATGCATTTCTATCAAACACAGACAAATGGTCCGTGCACATCTTCAAACACTATATAACTCACATGCTTTGCTTACTCTCCAGCTCACTTAACTTAACGGTGCTTTGTAAGTCAACGTGTATTGTCATTGATACTTAATTAATAATAATTTCAGGATAAAGTATTATTTAATAATTGATAGTTAATATTTATTTATATATTAAATACAACTGAAATTACAATTAGAATTATATTATTCACATTTTTAATGTTACTCAGCATTTTGAACTTCTTCTGACTTTGTGAATGAACATCTCAATTATGGATAACAGAAGCATGCACTACAGAACAGCATTATTTCAATAACATATACTTCCGAGAGCTCTCAAGACTTCTTTGTGATGGTCTGAGGACCTTCCTCAGAGTGTCTCAGAGTGTCCCAGAGCGCTCTCAGTGCAGAATAGTCAGCCACTGTGCTTTCAGACCATCCCAGGTCACTCTGAGAGCTCTGGTGCTCTGAGCACTCTGAGACACTCTGAGAGTGTCTCAGAGCTATAGTGTTTTTCCTGATGGTAGAAGGGGAGAAGTAGAGTGACCTGGTAACGGATATTCAATAGGCAGGTTGCTCGGGCAAGCATCTGCTCCAGCTGCACCCAACTTTCTACAAGCGCTGACTTGAGGAAAAATCCATCCTTATCTTTCTCGAGGGGAGGTATATGCGTGAGGCGGTCGAACGGGTACCCAGTAAAGGACGGTTTGAGCAGTAAGAAGCTCATGTATCCAAAAGGAGCCGTCCACCACTGGGGTTGGTGGAAATGATGGACTCGACATGTGGGTAAGAAAATGTTGGATATATGACAGTGATCGGGTGGTGGCAGTGGAGCATCAACGTCACGTGAGCAGTTGGGAGAGTAAAAAATATCACCATTGAGGACAATGGTTCGTCTGCTTGGGTGGTGTAGTTCAAGTTCAAGTGTGGGCATGTATTAGTACCAGTAGTTGTTTTCAACTTGAACTTAGGCTTGAGCCTGTGTAGTCACGTGCCTGTGACCACACAAAATCATGACAACTTCAACTTGAAGTTTTGAACTTGAACAAGTTCAACTTGAAGTGAAACTTTTAAAGCATCTGAGCGACTTTTGGATTGCAAGAGTTGCTCAGGCCTGTCATTCTGGTTACCTGCGTACCTGCCTGGGGTCGTCGACCTTCTCGCCAACCTTCCCTGTCGATTCCCAGCTGGAGTTTAGGCCCCACACTGGCAGTGCTCAGGCATTGCTCTGGGTGAGGGGCCACTGGTCTTCGAGCGGTGATATACTGAGAGAGAGAGAGAGGGTCTCTAAGTGTGGGGTGCGAGTGCTGATCCAAGGGAGGCTCCGAGCTCAACTGTGATGGGGGAAAAAGGGGAATCCAATCTATTTGTTTGTACTTGTTGTGCTACAATAAGTACATAACAAAAACTGACTAATAAAAATAGGTAAAATAGGTGATTTGGACCTCAGACATGCAGCATGCATATCATCCTCCTGGTCACTGAAAATCTGACTGTCCCAGTCAGGAGAAGGGGGGGAGTGAATGAAGAAAAAGTAAAAGTAAAGTGAAATCAAACCAAAAGAACAAAAGAAATCAGAAAATATAAAGAAAATCAAAAAGAAAATCAAAAAGAAAATCTAAAGGGAAAGAAGACTCTACTCTAAACAAGCAACACGATTGTCCAAACCTGAAATCCAATTTTCCAAATAACCAAACTGTTTCTCTAAACTCTTCACTCACTTTTCCAACAGAAAATGACTTGCTCGAAAGTTGATAAAATCGATTTGAACTTTTTGAAGTTCTGAGTATTCTTGAGAGAACCGAGGTGGCTGTGGTGGACACAAGAGTGTGGACTGAATCTTGTACATAGATGTTGAATGGGGAGGGGGCATAGCTTTACATGATGATGGTGGTGATGATGGGAAGGGTGGTGCTTGAGGAGCTGTCTTGATTTGAACAGGGATGTGGGAGGGAGTCAAGGTTGACAGCGAGGGTGATGGCTGTGGTGGTGATGGTGTTTCAGGAGATGGCAGGGGCACATCACAGTTGGTCTCCTGGGGCAACGGCGTGTCTGTAGGTGCAAATGGGGGACGATTCGGGTGCAAAACAATGGGGCACAGGTCAGGACACCTTGAAGATGGTGTTTTGGGGGAAGGCATGGGCTCTGGTGCTGGCAGCACATCACGGCTTGATGAAGGGGATGACAGAGGGGGTCTGGACGTGGATTGCGGGCAAATTGGGGGCAAAACGGGGGTGGATGTGGTTGAAATGGTTGAAAACGGGTTCTGGTGGGCGAGGATGTAGATTTCTGGGGACAATATGGCCACTGACACTGACAGCGTGTCACGGCTGGCTTCTGGGGATGATGGTGTGGGCGTAGACGACGACAAGGACCGAGACGAGGGCGAAACAAGAGTGGATATGGTGGAACTGGTTGAAAATGAGGTTTGCTGGGCGCCGGCGCAGTTTTCTGGGGACGGCGTGGGTCCAGACGGTGGGGAGAGGACTGGGCTTGCCTCTGGGGACAACCACAAGTCCATAGATGCGAACAGGGGGCAATTCACAACTAAAACGGGGGGGGACGCGTTCATGTGCGCATGGACGCGTTTTTCTGGGGACTGCGCGCGTTCAGATGGCAGGGTTTTGCGACGGATCACATCTGGGGGTGATGGCGAGGGCATAGATGTGGATGGCTGGCAAAACAAGTGGGAAATGGGCGTGGTCGTGTCGATAAGCATGTTCTTGATGTGTTGGGACGTGTGGTGTCATGATCCAAACAGGATTCGGATCAAAACATAGTAATATGCTGTCACTAGTCACCATCCCTACAGCACACATCACATTACAAGGACCATTCATACTGGAATGCCCCCATCTGCATATGGAGTAGAAAGGAATACCCTTATCTGCATATAGGACACACAGGAAATCCTTATCTGCACATAGGACATACATGAAACCCTTATCTATACAAGGGACATGCAAGGAAACCCTTATCTACAGAAGGGACATGCAAGAAAACCCTTATCTATGCAGAGGAAATGAAGGAATACCCTTATCTTAACTGATAAGGCCCTCAAAACATCTTATCAGAGGCCAAAGAAGCACAAGAAGCACAGCCACATCCTTATCTCCAATCATAGAGATAACACATGCCACCCATCATTCCCTGATCAAGAAGCACATCACATTTCATATCAATTGATCAAATACAGCCCAGCCCTGATCTTATCTTTTTCTTAACTGATAAGGATACACATATGGCATGGCATCAATTGATCAAGAAGCACAGCCTCAGGAAGATGATTCTAGAAGCATACCCTGGCACAGCCCTTGCCTTTGATTCACACACCCAAGATTGGACCAGCAACATGACTCACTCCCATCAAATGTGACTCATTGGTCTATCCATGACAAATTATGACCCTTATGACATACTCATGACCCCCCATGACTCATTATGACCACCCATGACTAATTATGACTATTTCTGACTCATTATGCCCCCTCCTTTGATTATAATACCTATGTGACTCATTAATTGACTCTGTATGAGTCACAAACCCATGCCTTCCTTTCTTATGACTCCTTATGAGTCATAACCCCCCATGCCTTTCATCATTATGACTCCTTATGAGTCATAAACCTATGCCTCTCCCCTATATGACTCCCTATGAGTCATATCCTATGCTCTCCATTTCATATACCATTCTATGACTCAGTATGACTCCTGCTGTAGAATAGGTATATATAGAGCCCAGTTTCTGCTGGAGATGGCTCAGTCACCTAATCTGACAGGCCCAGTCACAGGACAGTCCCTCTCCCAGATTCTGATTCACCCCTCTGTGTTTGTTTGTATTACTTGTGTAGTAGTACTTCAAATACCAATTGCAGTTCAAGTCATCATTCATTTGTTTAAGGATATCAATTGCAGTTATATTGATACTCCCTTATTACTTGTTTGATATATTTTCTTTGTGTTCTGTCACGTAGTACAGTCACATTCATCTTCTTTCAAGTTCTATTGATCATCACCAAAGATATCCCAGTACTTTATTCTGCACTAGTAGCCAATGTGCGTTTGAAGCTTCGGAATAAAGTCCGATATCTTGATCATCAATCCTACTTGCCTATTGTTCAGTTCATTCATTCTGTACATAGTATTTTGTCACACCTCCCTTTTTGTTTGACATCTACTGTTACACTCGCCCATCGCCCATCGCCTATCGCCCATCGTCCATAATCTATCGCTCATCTCTGTTGTACCTCTGCTCATTGTATACTTGCTACTTGTATACTTGACTGTTGTACACTTGTTCATCTTACACTGTTCATACTTGCTTGAGTTATTATTCGCTTATACTCTCGCATACCTCTTGTCACTCAAAGTCTTTACCTTCAGTAGGGAAGACCTCACTGTTCACTCATCCTCTATAAGTCATACATCTGACTTATATTATTGTCAAGTATTTGTTGTATCCCTCAAAGCTAACCTTTGATAGGATTCACACCACAACCCCACCACCCAACAGGAATAACCCAGAGTTATAGAAGAGCTAAATCCTTGTTCCCAAAGGACAACAAGGTAATTTCCCGATCAACGACGCACTCCGGAAACCCTTGGTGTGGATTTGTTCAAACACTTCCCACGCAAAACAGCGCCTACTCATACGGAGATTCCCACTTCTACCCGTTCCAGTGTGTGTTCTGGGTGCATACCACACAAACATGATATGTACTGGGCCTGGAATGCGTGACTATGAAGCTCGGTGCTTGGATTTCTTATGGGTACGATGGTTTGAAGTCGTGGAGCCGGGATCTTCAGGATGGGGTAGCTCAAAGCTGGATTCTGTCCACTTCCCACCTATGAGCGGAGAGAATGCTTTTGGTTTTGTGGATCCAAAAGATGTCCTCTGTGGGTGCCATATCATGCCAGTGTTCACCAAGGGAAGGCGACATGCGGATGCAGTTGGTATCTCTCATTGTGCTAAGGATGGCCAGGATTACCGCTGTTACTATGTTGGCCGGTAGGTTTAATCATCTGGGAGTATACTCCTTTGTTGACTCTCGATAACTAGATTTTCTGCACGAGATCTTGTCATGCGCTACCACTGGTGCTTAGTGCCAAGTTAGTGGTAGGTCATGCTCATGCTCATGGGACTGCTCTCGCTATGGCCAGTTGTACACCGGGTCCCCAAGGAGCTGCCAGTGGATCATCAGAACATGTCAAGGAAACATCAAGGGAGAAGGACATCCGAGTCAATGCTCTGACTTTGGATGAGAATGGTAGCGATGTTTACGATTCCGATGATTCCAAGTTGGGTTTAGAAGACCGTCATTTGGATGGATGGGAAGATGTTGAATCGGAAGAATCAGAAGACGGAGGCCATGAAACGGAGGAAGAGCATTTTACAGGGATGTAGAAATGCAAACCAACATTATGACATGCTAAGTAGGAGTAGTAAATTACATGTTTATCATCATCATGAAATGTTACAAGCCCACAGCTACGTCACGAGTCACTGAACATCAACGTTTCAAGAGCCTACTACTACTAGTAGTACTAGTAGTCCCTCAGGCTCAACTTCAAGTCGAAGATCACACTTACTAGTACGTGACGAGTTCCACCAATGAACTTGAAAGAGATACTACTACTACTACTACTACTAGTACAACTTGGCTATTTCAAGCTTCTACTAGTAGTACAACAAAATAAATATTAAATGAAAACCGCAACTAGTACAGTATCACTACACAATCATGATCTGCTATTGCTAATGCTGAAACCACTTGGTCCATTGCCAAGAACGGCCTGGGGGTTTGGAGATGAACTCACTGGCATTGGCTTGCCTAGCCTCCCTTGCCAGCAACACTTTCAATTCATGTTGTAGATATTGCCTGTATCGTAAAACCATGCTCCATACTACATTGGTAGGAAGCCACGGTGGTAACTCCACAGGATGGATAGTGGCATAGCAGGCATGAACTTGGAAAATAGTGGTTTGTTCCCTTAAAATATTGAGAAGATCCCAGCATACAGGGCACGAGAATTTTGATGACGCAATTTGGGTTTGATCCAAACACTGTATGGGAGATCAGACCACTGCTATAAACCAAGTAACACAATTACCTTGATGACACTCCCCAATTCAGATGGTACTCTACTGGAATCCTTTTCAAATTCCTGGTCGACATATTTCATAATTGAAGCCAGCATGGCCTCACAGTGCACATCGCCGGGAAACTCAAAGCTTGAAGAGGTGAGAGCCTTGAAGATTTTAAGTAGATTTTCATTCAGGTTACTATCTTCCTTTCACTGTTTGAGGAAATTGATGGTAGCTTGAGTGTTGATTACTTGTGCATCCACAGAAGGCTGGGCTAGTATGGTGGACCGTTTGCCAAGTTTAGATATGGTGACTTCCCATTGTTCCATTGGTGCAGGGGAGGCATGGGGACTCATTATAGCAAGGAAAGAGATGTTGATACCATTGGCTTCATGGTGGGTACTAAATGCTGCCATGGTATCAAGTGCAACAAAAGGAATTGCATGCAGACGTATCCACCGATGAAACTTTAAAAGCAGGCTCTGCGAATCTCCTTGCAGATGCCTTAATTCGGCGTCCACATCATCATCGACTCGGATGTCTTCAATTATACCTGGCTTATTTGGGGGGAGGGAAAGGTGTCCACCAGCATCCAAGATGGACAGATGATAGCGAAGCATTTGGGAGTATGCCACATGCCAAAGGAAGTGAGTAAAATGCCAAAGTTTCATGGCACATTTCTGAAGAAATTTGGGTTTATCCACAGTGTTCTCATCGTCCAATCCCTTTTCCTTCTTCACGGCATCTGGCCCAGGATGAGCATGTTCAGGTTGACCATGACCATTCTCTTCATCTATATTTTCCCATGCAGCACAAAATGTCGTGAGCACCTTCTGGTAGCCATACAGCACCGCGACGAGGAGTTGGTGGAATTCCACACATGTATCTGCGTTGTAGGTAGTTTCTCCTTCTGGACTCAGACGTGATCCTAGATCCCTTTCAAACGCGGCCAGCAGATTGGTGAGCTGTGACGTTGGATCAGCACCCGGATATTCCTTCATAACCTCATGAACATCTTCCTTTCTCATACTCCCCGGTATATGACCGAAAACTGAGTCTTTTCTGTTAGGAAACTGCTCCAGTTCTTTTTGGAACCTATTGTACGAGTCTCGCACCGCCTCCAGTTTTATCATCCCAAGAATCTGGATTAAACCACGTGATGAACAATGATTGATTCTCCTCCACATTTTCTTCCAACAGCATGAGATGATGTAACGGGAAATTTTTTCGAAAAGAAGACCCCTCTCCTCTGCAGGAGCTGTCTTGTAAGCATTGACATATTCAACTATAGTTGCCATATGGTTTTCGAAAGGGTCTCCTCTGAGGTACAATATAAATCACAATTTATCGATTACAGTGTCACAATGAAAACCTTACCTTAAAGTCAATCCATACCATGGATCCCTTAGAATCGAAGGCCAGTGTGATATTCCGGTTTTGAGCAGCATGGACTGAAAGAGTGTGCTGTCAGGCTGGAAATGGATAGTCAGGAGCTGTGGCAGCAGTGGAGTTCACATTTGTGAGATGAGCCTGAGGGTCCTTCAAGTTTAGCGGTTCATTCTGCATTGCCAAGATATAATTGGAAGCGGGTTGTTTGGGTGAGTCTCCCGTTGGTGGAGATGGCAATGGCCCTGCTAATGCGACTATCTCAGTGTCCCGTGAAAGGATGGCTGCCGCTGCGTTCAGTGCAAAACTGTGGGGTGTTTGTCCTATGGGTTCTAGGGGACCATGGTACTCTTCCTCAAATGCCTTCACCAATATCGGATGACCTGCGCCCAAATTGTTCATGGCCGTAACCAGCGAAAGGAGCATGGTGAGTGTACGGAACTCAGCAAGGCTCGGGTTTGGGTAATCGGAAGGCAGATAAGCAGTCTGTGCACGATTTGAATCACTCCCTGGACCAGTCATCCCTTCTGTTGGGCCACTGGCATGGACTTCAAGTTGTTGCCAATACTAGTGGTACTTAGTAGTCCGAGTCCGACTACTACTACTAGTAGTTGCACTGGCAGAGGTGGCACTGCAGTGTTCAACTTGAACTTGAAGTTGGGGACGTGCCTGGCCCAGGGCCAGTGGTGCCTGGGCCTGGGCCAGTCATGGTCCGGAAGTGCCACGGTCGCCACGGACCACCGTGATCGTGACTGGCAACTTCAGAATGGTCACAACACTAGAATTGTTTGTCCAAGTTACCTTTGTTTGTATATAGTTATATTTTCAAACTTGTTCAAGTTCTTCCACTACTACTACTTCCAAGTCGCTGTCTTTTGGGTTTCCCAGAGATGCCTGGTTCTTTCAACCAGTTAACTTCTTACTTGGTATTGTCGACCTTCTCGCCAACCTCCTTGCTGGACCCAGTCACTCATGGGTTGAAGTGGTTTTCGTGCGGATAATGCTGAGTGGTGGGTTGCCAGTTGGACTCAGTACTTCTTCTACCGCTGGCTGCCCTCCCCAAGGACACCCGCATCTCAAAGACACAGGCTCTTTTTCCTATCTCTGCGGTGATTGCTATACTTTATTCTTCAATTTCAAGGTGGTTGCATAAGTACGTGTAAGCATGTCCTTTTGCAAGATGTGCGCTTACTTTGTGGCAAGCCAATCCTAGACTCGGACTACTTCAAATTCCTCGCTCAATTTCAACTCAATCCACAGCAAACTTGATACAAGACATAATATTATCATTTGAGATGTGTTTTTTTCCGTGCAAAATGAAGTTTTTAGTGAGGAGAAAAAAAGGCAGTCACACAGGCGGGGTTCAAATATGCTGACTTGGCCGGTAGCTCCCTGACTTATTTAGTCTCCGAGTGTATGATCACGTAATCATCCGTTGTTCATGGAGTCGCCAACAAAACCACTAGTATCGATGGCACCCACTCAAGCAAAGAAAGACAAGCTCAAGGCCGCTGTCGATCACAATCCGGAATTTCGAACGCTTATGGTACTCACGTGCTTCCTCTCTTCACAAAACATCCATGGATATGCCACCCTGGACGACACGGATTACGTGGAGGGATCCGCATCTTCCTCGAGCAATACTGTTCTGAATGCCGTGGCGAGAATTCTCGTTAGGTTAAGCGATGTAGTGACAGTCGCTGGCGAGAGAGAAGGAATGGATAGCTTTTCAAATTTCACAGTTATCGCACATCCCGACCATAAAGATTCGTATTTCAAAGATAACAACAAAGTCCAGTGCATTCTGGTCAAATCGGGGAAATCACACTTCCGTCCAATCCTTACGAATTCATGGTATGGCCTGATGTTAAGGTAAGGCCTTATCTTCTACTGTTGATAATTTATGATTTACATTGTACTTCAGAGACGACCCGCTCATCAACCATATATTAACTATCACCGAATACATCAATTCTTATGGTATAACTCCAAAGGAGGAAAGAACCACTCTTTTCAAAAAAATTTCTCATTATGTCCTCTCGTGCTCCTCGGACAAAATGTTGAAGAGAATCAGTAGTCTGACATCTATGGCTTGTATCAGGAGCCTTGAGATGATAACATTGGAGGCAATATGGACTTTGTACCAGAGACCCATAAAGAAGCATTATGGAATCTTGGCAAATTGAGCAACTTGGCTTTCCGTCTTCTACTGGGGAAAATGGCGGAGGATGAAGATTTTGAGGGGGAAAATCCAGGCGATCCACCACAGTGTACCAATCTACTTGCGGCGTTCGAGAATGAGGCAGACTCGGATTCCAGTCCAGAGATGACCTACACCACAGAAGTATGTGTGGAGTTTCACGAGTTTTTCCTGTCCACACTCTGCGGGTACCAAAATGCGTTGACGAAATTTTGTACCGCAAGGGGCAAATTAAACAAAGAGACTGCCATGAAGGAGACAATGGACATCACTCAGAAGCATGGCTTAACGCTTTGGCGATTTACCAATTTGCTTCGGTGTTTAGCGTATTCCAGGATACTTTGCTACCACCTGTCCGTCTTGGCTGCCAGCAATCACTTTTCACTCCACCCCGGTGAAGCTGGCGTAACTGAATGCAACAACAACAACAACAACAACAGTGGCGGTGATGATGATGACAACAGTGGTGACGAGGACAACGGTGACATGGATGACAATGATGTGGATGACAACGGCGACGTGGACGAGAAATTGAGAAAATTTCCAAATTTCAATTACATTTTGCAATGGATTCGACTCCAGGCAACCCCCTTTGCAGCACTCCACACATTAACCTTGTTTGGCAGCAAACGTCAAACAGAGATCAGTATATCGTTAATTGCCACCAGGAAATCCCGCAACATACCGGGACTAATGGAAAATTGGAACTCGACGATATCAAAACTCGACCAAGTTTTTGATAAGCAGGCCGCAGTTGATTTAGTCAATTGCGAAATCGAAAACATGAAGCGGGATCTGGCTGAGAGGGATAAAACGAAAGCAAAGGAGAATTTAGTCACAAAAAGGTTATATGCGGCTTGCAAATTGCTCTGCGGGATGGGCCACTACTGGGTGAATACACACTGCAAAATGCTACTCGCCACCCTTCTATATCTATGCCACTCTCCCTCAAAGCGTGTAGATCTGAATCCTGAGGTCATCCCGTCAGACGTAAGGAGTGTTGTCAAGGTACGTTCCAAATTGTTCATGTTTCATTTAATAATGTATTGTTTATGAAGCGTTTGGACTGGAGAGTGATCGCTGTCTCCAAGAAATCATGCCCCGTCTGTTGGGACCTGATTGGAATATTAGGTTCTCCAACTGGGGACCTTCGTCTTCTGAGCAGACATTCCATGTTTACATCGGCAGCGTTACCCAGTTTCCTCCCCGACGAAATAGCTCCGGAAATGTTATCCAAGTACAGGCGCCACTTAGAATTTTTTTTCGACAATCAACTTCGAGTTTGTTCTACAACGGATCCTACTACTAGTGCAAACCACAAACAGAAACATTCCATTCAAAGTATATCTGGCATCAGCAGCTGTAGTGATGACAGCGCTGTACCAGCCTTCGAGGATCTGTTTGTTGGGACTCGGATGGAGCTGATGGAGCCTGATGGACTTCTCCCCGCAGTATCACTGACATCCTCACCAACCCCCCTGCCTCCAGGCATCGCCCTTGGTAAGGGCTGGTCTTTGAGTGGATAGTTGTTTGATGCCATAGGTGGTGGGTTGACAAAGCGCCAGCCTGAGTTGATGGGCCTGACTTTCTGGTTTTTCTTTTAACAGCGGCATCCTGGCTCGACCTGGAGACGCTCACGCGACATGAAAGCACTACTTCACCTGTTCTTTATTGTGTCTTCCCACTTATGGGAGACCCTTTGCTTAGTGACACCATATAAATTTCTATTTTTCTATTGATTCTACTAGCTGTTGCGATCGCTTATCATCTCCTGTGTGCCGCGTGTTTTGGGTTTCTCAGACACACTCAAATCTTGAGCTCACTCCTTCTGTCCTTCCATCCTGTGGCCGGTGTATCTCCCGCGTGCCAGGTGGACAAGTTAATCATCGGGCTCCCTCCCAATTTTGACCATCATCATACACGGATCAAATACACTCACTGAGGGTAAGGTCAATAGGTGAGATTGTTTAACATTCACTGGCATGCATCATTCTGACTTGAAAATCTTCAACATGCATTGGATGACAATCCCTTGAAAGTTTACTGAGTTTTGTCAAAGCATGTTTTGGTTTCAGACCCCCCCTCTTAAAGAAAGAAAGAAAGAAAGAAAGAAAGCATTTGAGGCCCCCATTTGGGGCTAACCACATATTTCATCCGATTCCTCCACCGCTCGTTCTCCTGCACTCAGATTCCACCTATTGATCACATTCATCAATTTGTCAATAATCCTTCCCATGCATTCAATACCTTGTATGGAGTCGACAATCCTTGCAACACGCCAATGAAGGGAAGGCTCAGTACGTTAATTCATTTCAATTTGGACTGTTACTCGCTAACTTGATCATCTTCAACATCCTCAATATCCGTCGGATCCTCTGTTAACTGACATTCATGGAAGACGAATACTTGATGTGTCATGACAAGACCGCAAACCCCACACTTCGAAAACAGACGGCGAAATTGATCTTCGGTAAGGCCAGGTCGTCTCATACAATCGAGTAGGTGAAACATTCGCCAATCAATGGTTCGCCGGCGATTCACACGAAACACGTCGGCATCCTGGGACTCCGCCCTTAAATCTGCATCCATGACATGATTTTAAGACGACGAGCTACAGGTCAGCCAAACCACTTGCCTGCTTGAGCATATGTTCGCTTGAGCAGCCTCCAGTGCTGAGGACCACCTTGTTCATTGTCAGTGATAAGAGGTGACATCGGTAAGCGACAGTAGTCCGTACTTGATTGCCTGTGATGATTCTCTAATTTAGTCTCTGAATGATGGAGTACCTGCAGTGGATGCTCTTCGCCATTATCTTCAAACGCATTAGCCCCATTGGTTGGTGGTGGCGGCAAACATGGTAAAAGCCATTCACCTCATAATGGATATGTGGTGAGAGGCACCCCATACTTGGAATATATGCGTTCAAGGGGTGCTGGTGCGTTTCGGGGCCTTGAACTCATGATTCTATACACAACAAAACTGGAGACTGACCAGAATATCCACATTCCCCCTTAGTACACTGCGCAACATACTCCCCAGAAAAGGGCCCTGACGTTGCGATAAACATCGCGGCCTCCATGAAAACCCTTTGGCCGTTGGGCTCAAAGAGAGGACGCAAGCAACCTGGGCTGAGGAATTGATGAGATTGGCGGTGCTCACGCAACAATGATGGCATGACCCGTTCATGTCCAATGGTCGGCCTATGCAAGATGTAAAGGTGCGCAAATGTGAGAGGGGCCGTGCATACCAGGGGAACATAGAAAGTGCAAGCCTTCCGGGGTCGAATGTCTTGATGCAATGCGTTGCCTTGTGTACTTGGTGGAGAAGTATTTGATGGTGCATCACGGTCGGTATAGTTGTGAAAACTGGTTGTTGGATGCCAGACATTGCTGGAGTGAAGATGTTAGGAGCATGACGACTGGATTTTTGGGGTTTATAAAGGTGTGTTGAGAATTGACTCCTCGTCCTGAGTCACCCAGAGTCGTGCCTGGGTTGTGACCCTACTATGACATAAAAATGCAGTGCATTGCCAGTGTTTCCTCTCACACTTACGCTGAAAACTGTCGTACTCCTGCAGACCTTCTAAGCAGTTCTGCTGTATCACAACTATTGCTCCGATGTCTGCCAAAGAGTCTGCAGGTGCAGACACTCCAAGCCTTATGGCTCTCAAACAAGGCCCTAAGAAAAAGGCGTAAGTCAGCTGTCATCTTAACTTTCGGCGCCTTTATTGACCTTGCATTGATTCAGCCATGCTAGTGACCCCTTAGTTCATCACGGACGACACTTCGGTAGAACCGTGAATGCGATGTGTAACGTCCAAGCACTAATCACGAACGGCACCTTACACATGGGCGACGACATTGATGTTCCAGAAGAGAACCTTACTCATGAGTATGTGCTCTCTTATGCAAGTCAATTGTTGCTGGTATTGACCTGATGACTCCATATAGAGGTAGGAGAGAGCGTCGAGTGTTCCAAAGGCTTTTGGGAATAGTGCCGCATTTAGCTGACAGACTCATGGAATGTTCTAATGAAGATGCCATGGGGATGGCAGACTTGGTACGTCGTTTCCTTCAACGTCGTGGCATCATTCTTACATTGCATCAAGATTCAGAAGGGAGTTTCCAGCGCAAGATCAGACGACACTAAGAGTTTGAAGGGCGCCGTCCTAGACTGGATAACCCCTCGAGATCTTGCATTGAATCCACCCCTTTCATGCAATGTCAAAGTAAACCACAGTCACCATCACCATGCCACGGGAGCACTTCTCTGCCCCACTGGGTTAGACTGGAATGATCCGGAGTACGTCCTGTAGTTTCTGACTAACATGATAATGTTTACTATTAAGTTGATGTTCTAGTATTCGTACCAAGCTTTCCAGCGGCGAAATGACGGTCACTGGTGACCAGTGGCCAATGATGGTATACGCAGACCAAGAGTACGACCCTGAAAATCCATGGGCCGGACTTTTCAGGTCTAAGCTTCTTGTCTGGGTATGGTTTAATTTGTCTACCAGTACATTACTGACTTCACTACTTACTACAGGCATGCAAACATACCTTCACTTCGCCCAGCTCAGTCGATAAAGAACCCAAAGCAACCCGATCGGGAAACGCTCGTATACATGGTATGAACCGTGTCACTACTGCTTCCATAGCCTACACGGCTACCCAAGTATGTTTGGATATAACATTCTCTGGGTCGCTTGTCTGATGATCTTAGCTTCGTTTTGCCTTATCCTCTTCCTCAGTGTTTTGTTGGTCAGATACTTCAACGGATTCAGAACGATTCTATGAAAGTGTATTGGAATTCCTGGATGACCTGGAGAAGGACGAAGTAGATGGTTTATTGGACTGGTGGAATTGGTAGGTGTATCCCAATGACCTCGTATTTCTCCTTTTGATATTTTCATTGGCAGCCAAGTGTTTCCAAGCCATGTGACGCACAATCACGGCGTTTCAAAGATGAGTGCACTCGCAACATTGAAGGAGAAGAGGGCGGCAAAGAAATGTGCGACGGAAAGCAGGAACACTGGCAATGGTGGCTGATTTAGAATAGTGCTATAATATGTGCCAACCCATCAAGGAATTGTATCTCGTTATCACCCTTTCCTAGTCAGCAATTGAATGATAAGTGACGGCTTTAAGATAGCCGTTGATCAAAGCAAACAAACTAGGTAACTTGAACCCGCTTCATAAAAGCATATCACATTGATAACGGTTGCTCGTCAGAACCAACTATTGTTTATGTCAATATGTATGCTACATTCATACAAGTAACCACCTTTGTGCTATACCTCTTTGAAGTGGATGAACTTATATGAGTTTCACCAAGTCTTTTATTGATCTGCCTTTATGACACAAATGGCTAACAGATTACAAAAAGCACATTTCTTGCCTGTCTTATCACAACTTCCAATTCTAAGTGAGCTTGTGAAATTCTACCCTCCTTTATATACTGCTGTAAGTCTAAGCAAGTCTTTGGTTGCTTATCTGGGCCTGCAATTATAACACACATGGTCCAGACATTGTAAGATGTACACTTCTTGCCTTTCTTATCACAACCTCCAATTCCAGATGAGCTTGTGGAATGCTACCCTCCTTTATATGACATTGCAATATAGTATATAAGACTGGCAGATATTATGAAAATTATTGACATTATAAGGCCTTATCATGCCTTATCCTAACCCCACTGTTTTCCTGATGGTAGATGTGGGTTTGGGGTGGCTTCGGAACAATAAAGTGATCCTAACCTAGGGGTGTCAGCGTAGAAGTGACTGTGGATAATCAGTGTCAGGGATAGTAATAAATGAAGAAATGGAATGTAAAATGTAAGCTGCCATGTAGAACTAGACAAATAATGATGAACCCGACAATGCTGACAATGTCAGGTACGGCGGGTCAGGTTGGGTCGGGTTGGAAACAATGAACGAATATATGGGGACAATGATAAAGATGACGAAGTGAGCTATAAAAGCCTAAGGGTTTACGAGGACGAGCATATGAAGGGATTAAAATGTGATTCTAACTATATGGAATTAGGGACTAAGGGTATCTCTTTTTGTATGGTCATTGGGGACCGTTTTTATAGTACATGAGTGAGTAGTCTACTTTCAGACATGTCTATTTCGGCTGATGGAAACTACAAAGAGAAGCTGGAATGGGGATGTGGAAAGGGGGGTTGCAAAGTGACATAGACAGGAAAATGGAAGGGAAAACGAATATCCAAAGAAAAGATCTAAAATGTCCTACATATCTCTGAAAGGACAAGGGGATGCATAAATAAGGTAAGTCTAAAGTTGGGAATCAAGTCTGATCAGATCCATCTCCTATAATTGAAACTCTGGGGCTTCTGAGGCTGCTGGATTTGGTCCAAAAGTGGCCGTGACAAAGCAGCATACGTTGGGTCACGTCGGTCACATTGGGTCATGTCACATTGGGTTACATCAGGTTGGAATGGGAAGGTGTCGGGTTCATCCGGATTCATGATATATCGATGATATGGACTCAGAGGGACATTGAGTCTCTACAATAGTTAGTGTACATAGCCAGAGTCACAATATCATCCCCTAATATTATCTGGCATTAGCCTCATAACCAGGCTCTCTTCTAAACCAGTAAACCTTGATAGAGAGCCTGGAAGATCTGAGCCTGAATTACTATGTAATCTACACCTACCGCATTAGGTCAGACTCAAAAATGAAATTCATCACATGTGGCAAAAATATCATAGGTGTTGATTATGATCGAATATCCTTCACATCAAAATAATACATCTTTTTATCCTGTACCATGAAATGTCCCCATGGAAATGACCCCTTCATCTCTGTTAATCCAAATGTGCCTAAGAAGAAAAGGAACAAGACAAGACACAAAGCTGTCGAACTTGGATAAAAGTTGGACTTTGGAACAGCTAACATGAACACACCTGGGCCAAGTTCTGCATGGCAAACTCAAGAATCCTTGCAGCCTAGAATATTGCTTATGAGTCCCTGGACACCTGCTCCAGTCTTCTGAGCCTGGAATCCATCAAGTCAAGGGTTCCTTGGAGAGAACTCAAGGCCTGGGCTAACCACTCACCTGAGTCCATTGTCAATGTGATCCTCAATCCTGGAGACATCAAGGGACTCTCTTCGCTATACACCATGCCTGAAGATTTCCTGTGTGATGATGGTATGTCCCCGATCCGAAAGGACAATGAACCCAGCCCCTTGCTTCTGGAGCTGTCTTTGAGCACAAAAGAAAATCAACCGACATTACTAGCATCCAGAATGCGTACATACAAGACGACCTGCAAAGAAGTCTTGCCCAGGCAATTTTTTGGATGGAAGTTCCTGATATTTTGCTGTCAAGTTGTTGCCAGACAAGTTCCTGATTGTTTCAAGGTTGATTTTGAGCAGCAGAGAGTCCATGTCAGTCGTTGTACCAATAGTCAATCGAAAGGGCAACTGCAGGTAAAGGGCCTGATAAGATAACAATAAGAGAAATCTGATAGATTTCCTTATTGAGTCTCCCCTAATATAGAAACTCCCAGGAACAACTAAATTCAAGCTCAGATCTTTAGGTCTTTCTAGCAAGATATCCTGTTTAGGGCTCACCAAGAGAACAGTCACAGGTCTAATCTGGCATCATGGTATCAAAAACTGCCTCCAAGAGCATATTGTAGGGGTTGCATGTGGCCTGACCTGTCAGCTCACCAAGCACATACTCCTTGTTTCTTTGAATCCATGCTTTCATTGCCAAAAAACCCTCCTCAATGGGCTTGAAGTTGGGAGAATACGGCGGAAGGTAAAGAAGACGCATGCCTCTAGAATTTATGTTGAGTACAAAGGATTGTTAGCTTTCCTAGTGTTACTTACTGGGCTTTGATCATCTCTTGGGCACCCTCAAAGTGATGCTGTGTGGCATTGTCCATGACAATGACTGAATTTCGTTGAGGATATGGATTCATGTGGTCAAGGAGGGTGCTGATAAATTGAGAAAATGTATCGGATGTCCATGAACAAGTCAGGATGTCGAGGTGTAACACACCATCAAGAGAAATGGCAGACAAAATGGAATACCTATCATGCCATTGAGTTAAAATTCCAGTAATGCTAAATTCATTGCTTGCCTTGTACCTCGAACAAAATAGTCGTGCCGATGAGCATGAGATCCAATAGTAGCCCATGCTATCTTGCACTTGGCAGTGTGGCGGTTACATGCCACTTCATCAACCAAAACAAGAGTTTCAGGTGGAAAATTTTCACTGACAGTGTGTTGATATGCCATGCAACGATCCTCATCGTGCTCTAGCCCAGCACACTGGAGAGCAACTCTCCAGACCTCAGGGGAAAGGCTCAGGAGGAGCCGCTGCTGGGAGGGAGAAGCTGGGGAAAACCCTGAATGGATGACTAAGCTACTACAGGAAAGGGAATCTACTGGCTAAGGGTCTCTGGGGTCCTAGGGGCTAGCAGCTACTGCTGCAGGTACCCCCCTCCACAATGGTGTGCGCCCTCGCACACATCTCTTGCCTCTGAGAATCTCATCCTCCATGAAACTCCACCCAATCAACTACTATCCTCGCTATCACTGGTGCTAAGAGAGGTCCTAAAAGCAGGTCGGGGTTGCCACACTGAGGGCATACCATCTCCATGAGAACATGTAGCATAATGTTCACATCTGGGGGGAGAAGCTCTAAGAGAGCATACCATGAGTCGATTCCTGGGCCCCATGCAAGCTCGGCTATAGCCCATGATTGATCAATCGCAAAGGGGATGGCCACACCAAGGGCAAGCGCTATCAATGACTGGACAGGACCATATGATGTTGATGCAGGGAAGATTGTCGGCCATTCATCTTCCGTAGTCTGAGTACCTGCATCGATGAGTCGTGGGGGCAGTGGGATCGGTGGGATAATTTCTGTGGGAACTGGTTGGCAAGGGGGCTGTACTGGGTTGGGAAATGGGTGATGGGCGTGGCATTGGGGTAACAGGCGACAGTTGCGGCGGCAGGTGCTGCTCCAGGGCCGGGCACCAGTACGTAGGTCAGAAAAATCACATTTATATATACTACTGATCTGCGAGACAAAAACGGAGGTTAACGGCGGTACTGGGGGGGGTATATCATGCTGTGGCTCTTCGGGGTGTGTGTCCTGGGGCTCCGTTCGGGTACGGGGTGTCTGTGGGGCCATTTGCGGCATGTTTTGGGGTGTGTAGGGGGCTTGGGGCGTCTCTGGGGCCATTCGCGGCGTGTTCTGGGGCATGGTCGACGTGTCGGTCGCGGTTGGGCTCAGCCAGGGTTCGTTTGGGCATGCAGGTGCTTGCATCGGCTGTTCCTGGGTCGACAGAGATGGGGCCGGGTGTTGGGGATGCGTTGGGGGCCTTATCAACGCGTTTTGGGGTGTGGTTGACGTGTTTTGCAGTGTCATTGGACATCAGGAATGTGGTGTGGGTCTTATCAATGCATCAGGGGTCACTGCCGGGACGTGGGGCATTTCTTGACGCATGGGGGTTGGTGATGACGTGGTGGCAGTGGCTGGGCTGGACTGGGGCTCGTTTGCATATGCGGTTGCTCACATTGGCTGTCCTTGGGTCAATGGCAATGGGGCTGGACGATGGGGCTGTGAGTGGGGCGTCCTGGGTATCCCTGTTGTGTTTTGGGGTGCCATTGGTTGCCTATGCGGCAGCAGCGGCGATTGGGCAAGTGGTGACGTGGTGGGCACATTGGCCAATGGCGGCGTGTTGGACATGTGTGTGGACGGCATTGGGGCTTGAGATGTGGCAGACAGGGGTGCCGTGGATGTTGTGAGGACTTGGGACATGGTTGGCAGCCTGGGGGACGCAAATGGTGTTGCGCCCATTGTTGGCCGTGTGTTTTCTGCCTGTTGTGAGTCCTGAGCGGTTGATTCGAGGTGCGTACCTTCCGTTGCATGATGGAGTACCTGTCTCGCTGTCTTTTCCTTCTGTTGCATCTTTTCCTTCATCTTTTTCTCCGCGTTTTTCTCTTTCTCCTCACGTTCTGCTGTTAGCCATTTTTGCAGCTCCAGAATTTGTGTGTCGCGTTCCGCATCAAGCTCTCTCAGTCTTCTTGATCTTGGGGATTCGTATTTTGGGTGCCATGGCGTAGTCCGTAGTTAGACAGAATTGATGGATAACTTAGAAATGTGGTCAGAAATAATAATTTGGGCGTGTGAAAAAAAGGGGGAAGTGAGACCAAACTGAAAGGCAGGAAAATGATTTAAGGAAAGGGGATATAAAACGAGACGAGGGGGAAAGGGCATTGTGTTAGTTGTATTTTCGTGCTTCGTTTGCATGTCCTGTTCATTTCTTGGTTAGCTTCGATTTCCAAGTTTGTGTGTTCAAATCTTTCGAGATCTGGTCCTACGGCTGTGTGGCTCGAATCCCTCTCATCACCACATTGGAGAACGACTCTCCAGACCTCAGGGGAAAGGCTCAGGAGGAGCCGTGGCTGGGAGGGAGAAGCTGGGGAAAACCCTGAATGGATGACTAAGCTACTACAGGAAAGGGAATCTACTGGCTAAGGGTCTCTGGGGTCCTAGGGGCTAGCAGCTACTGCTGCAATGCATAACCTGACAATAACACTTTAATGACATAGCACTCTGCCTGAAATGACAATGAGTTACAGCTTTGCAAGTAAATCCTCGCCACCACACATCAGGAAAATTACAAGCCCTTTTTTTGCACCCTTTGCACCTTTTGCAAGGTGCAAAAGGTGCAAAAGGTCCCAAGAGGTCCACCTTTTCCAAGAGGTAGCACCTATTCCAAGTGACCTGGCTTAGAAAAGGTCAAACTCTTGGAAAAAGAGGTCAAAGGAGAAAAAAAAGGAAGGGAAAAGGAAGAGAAAAGAAGAGCTTTTGATTCTTTTCCCTTCCCCTTTTGACCTCTTTTTTCCAAGAGTTTGACCTTTTCTAAGCCAGGTCACTTTCAACCTTTGGCCCCTTTTGCTCCTTGTAAAAGGCAGCCTTTTTCGTGCAACAAATTGTCAAGATTCAAAGAACAATATCAATTATTAATAATTAATAGATTAAAAATATATTGAATTGATTATATAGTAACTTTACTATGACTATATTTACTAACAACTCATGACATATCAAGTAACTCAGTATGAACGAAATTGAAGTGAATGATATGCCCCGATCAAGTAAATGCATGCATGACTTATATATGTTTTGAGGTCGCGCACGGACCATTTGGCGAAGTTTGGCAAAATGGAGCGTCAAACATCGTCACGTTTGCCATTTTTGGTAAGTTTGACTTAGCATTTTCGTGACTGGTACTGACCGTTATAGGATGATGCCAACGCAAAGATGATGACGGCAAGCAAGACCAAGAGTGGTGCGGCCCCAGTATGTGCGGTACTCTTACACCTATGTACTTTTTTATTTTATTTTATTTTATTTTATTCAAGACTAACAATCAAATTGCAGGTCTACGGCCACCACCACCACCACCATGACAACGACAACGACAACGACAATGACAATGACAACAACGATTGCCACCACGATGGCCACAACCATGACAGTGACAATCAACGCCACGTCGGACGCACCAACAAGTTAACAAGCCCCATGGCAAACCAAGACGCGCGCACACACAAACGAATGGAGTGGGCGAATCAACGAGACGGAACAAGCAGCAGGGGGTGGTGCATTCACCCCTGCTGCTTCATGGTATGTTTTCCATTAATTTTTTCCATTGATTTTATTCTTCTCACTGAAGAACATGCCACTGCACCACCACCACCATTACCACCACCAGACAGGCCACGGCACCATGGCACCCACCTCGCATTGAGGTGTGCCAGCACCGCGGATGCAACCGAGGCGAAACGCACGCGTTGTACATGCGCATTTCGCCACCTTGTGAAGATGCCGGCCATGTCAACTGACGTGCGCCGGTCTCTCGCCAGGTCAGATGGATTAACTGCAGGGCACCTCACGAAGATGCCAGCCACGTCAACTGACGTGCGCAGGTCTCTCGTGAGGTCAGATGTAGTAAACGCAGGGCAGGGCACCCCAATCCCACCTCGTGAAGATGCCAGCCACGTCAATTGACGTGCGCGGGTCTCTCGCAAGGTGGAAGTTGTCTGGTTCAATGTGGACGCATCGAGACACCCAGACGAAGAGGCCCACATATGGCTGAAGGCCGGTGCAAGGCCCCAGCATCCAAATTCCACCTTGCAGACAGGCTGGCAACACAGGGTGCACAGTACCATATTGAATTTATTGGGAGGGTATACTACATATTGTTATCATATTGTTGCACCAGTATTCAAAAAGCATTCAAAATCATGACACATTACCAGTGTTGATTGACAATTTTACAGTATACTTCTTCAATAACAAGACATTTACTGAAATTATTGAAGTTTCAAATTTATACTGTACACAATTTATTTTGAAACTGAAAGTATTCATTCAGAAGTATTCAAATAACCTGTAAAAAAAGGCTAACAAACCACAAAAGATATGGAAAAGCTTTCAAGAGATTCTTCTTTTCCAAAGACAAAACACCTTTTTCAAGAAATGGACCTGGCTTAAAAAAGCTCTTTGTCTTGGGACAAGAGGTATCCTTTTTCAAAGTAATTCACTTTTGAAAAAGATGGGAAAAGTAGAAAAAAAGAAGAAAAAGCATCAAAGGTCAAAAGTGATCCAAGGTCATAAGGTCAAAAGTGGTAAGACAAGTAAAGTGATTAATTGTAAAGGACCAACAAGTAAGCAAAGTGCTAAAGGAGTCAAAGTAATCCAAGTTTGAAAAGGTGGGAAAAAGTCGAAAAGGGTGAAAAGGTGTGCAAGGGATATTATGTAGTAAATATTTCCAAGTGACTCAAAGTGCCATAAGGTAGCAGAAGTTGTTAAAAAAGCCTCAGAAAAAAGTTCAAGAGGTTTCAAAAAAGGTCAAGAGCCTCCAAGGTGCAAAAAAAGGGCTTGTAATTTTCCTGATGCAAGCTGTTAGCAATGGTTGCCTCACACACATAGACCACAGGTTGAGACAAGGTGTTCCTGCATCTCCGACAAGTAAATGTCTGGCGAGCATTCAATGAGTCCTTCTAAATACTAATAGGCTGCTACCAGTGCTTGATAAGTTTGCCAATCTGTTAATACATACCTCGTGGCCTTCCACCTAGTAATGGTGTCTGAACAGTTGCTCCAGTAGTCCACCGAAGCTGACAGATAGCAGAGACACTGATACCAGTAACTCGAGCAATATCACATGGCTTTAGATGAATAGCCATGCAAATGATGAGGTCCTTTTGCTCTTTTGGAATATGGCGACAATTACCCATGCTTGGATATCAGAATGTGGTTCCAAGTCCTAAATGTTTATTTAGGTCTCAGTCTTAATGTGGACCGAGCTCCCCAAGAATTTTTAGCCAGTCATCTATTCTTGCAGCCAATGCCGCTATTTGTTTGGCTTTATCCTACCAAGTTTTCAAGTCCAAGTCTAACTCGTGTTGACCCCAATTGTATTATTGTCACTCATTATCTCATTGAGAGTACCCCCACCCACAGGTACATTTTTCTACTGTTTTCAATACTAATATTTACATATTTCTAGGTAACTCAAGTTTATTAATAAGGACATGACTCACCATGATCAGCAGCCAGGACCCCAACCATGAATGTGGCGAAGATGTCGACCAATGATGAACATGACGGCAACAACAATAACAATGACACTACAAGGGTGGCCAGACAGGCTGGAAGGGTGGTGTGCCCACCTTCTGGCCCAGGTATATCCCTCATCTCTCCCTGCCATCTGTCACTAAATGAGGTGTGGGCACGACCAGGGATGCAAACGCAACGAGAAACATGAACACAACAGCACCATTAGGCAGGACATGTATGGCCCCACCCTCACCCCTGCCCGCTCCTCTCCCACCTTCGTTTCGGCCCGGCTACATCATGAACCAGAATGGTCACATCCATTGATGGGCATCTGACATTTGCAAGCTTGACGATGAGGAGGAACAAGGAGGATTGCAAGGAGCAAGGTCAATGATGACAGGGAGAGGAGGGAAATGTGGACCAGAATTCCCTGCCCCTTGCCTGCTTCCAAGTCATCTCCACCTCACACACACACATGCACCACGTCAATTGATGCATGAACATCATTCGTGAGGTGTTTGACATGGAACGACAGTGAGGAGGACAAGGGAAAAGGAGGCCCCTGCACCTTGTCTCCACCTCGTGAATGCACATGGACCACATCAATTGACATGTGGATGTTGTTCACAAGGTATATGGCATGGGTACCTGCCTTACCCAAGGTAGAACAGGTAAGGCAGTCGTAAATTTTGTGTTAAGTTGACAACAGCAATTTGGTTTTACGGCTCCCTCACTCTCATTGTGCACATAAATTGTCCATTTTAGTGTTACACCAGACTCAATTTGCCTGTAGCTTAAAATACACTACATTTCTGGGTATCTCTTACAGAGAGAACTTGAAGAGAATGATGTTTTATGAATTGCCTCCTACTACACTCTAAGATTTGGAATACAATTGAAGGCAAGAGACAAGCCTCTCAAAAACATGGTATTTTTCAAACTGGTATATGTCCAAGGTTTTAAGGTATGGTCAAATAATAAAAGTTGGAGCTTGAAAGATTCTCTACAACTTTTCTTCTTACACTATGGAAAAATATCAAGTGGTTGCAAAGATATAAGACAAAGAAAATAGAAAATTTTGCAGGTAAGTGTAAGCTTGTTTGGCCATCAGCATAATCTGTTAAGATTTGCCTTTGTATCTCAGCAACCACTTGATATTTTCCCATGATGTAAAAAGAAAAGTTGTAGAGAATCTTTCAAGCTCCAACTTTTATCAATTGACCATACCTTAAAACCTTGGACATATACCAGTTTGAAAAAATACCATTGTTTAGAGAAGCTTGTCTCTTGCCTCCAATTGTACTCCAAATCTTAGGGTGTATTAGGAGGAAATGTATAAAATATCATTCTCTTCAAGTTCTCTCTATATAAGATACCCAGAAATGTAGTGTGTTTTAAGTTACAGGCAAATTGAGTCTGGTGTGATTAACATGGACAAAACTTCTGTCAGCCATCTGGACAGAACAAACTGAGATCTCAGCTGACCAGAGTCCACTCATCCTTTTCGTGCCGTATATTATTACAATTTTATTTCATTTCATGCTTTAGTGTCGGGCACATCCACCTACTATCTAAGGCAAGTCAAAAGGTAAGACTTAGGGCCCTGGCTTTGACAACATTCATCCCAGTTGAATAGCACGGTGAGTATTTCCAATGACTTGGAAGGAATTCAGTGGGAGAAGGCGAGCGGCTGTCAGAGAACCCTACAAAACTAGTGGGTAGTGTACAATGACCATTGTTAAGAAAACTCACGAAGGTCATCATCATCCGAGTCAGACTGACCAGTCCCAGGCGGGGTCCTCAGTTGTACAGATTCCTCGTTGGTAGAAAATGACGATGCAACTTCCCAATCATCCAAATTTGCTCCGAAGCCATGAGCCATGTCCACTTGTTGAACGTTCAAGAAAATTAATGGCATAGAGTCGCGAGAGCTCACAACTTTCCGGGATGGATTGGGAGTCTCCCAATTCCACCCCAGCATTTCCTGCGGCCCTGTTTCGGCCCTTCTTGGCGGGTGCACTGTGGTCCTCAGGTCCGGTCTTCCTTTTCGTAGAGGCACCACCGGTGTCACCTGGGCCACCTCCACCTCCATCATCCCCACTCGGTCCACCGTTATCACCCGGTTGTCCACCGCCAACACTCGGTTGTCCACCGCCACCGCTCGGTCGCCCATATCCATCGTCTCTGTCGTCGGGTTCGCCATTGGTTGGTCTGGACACAAGATAGGCACGGCTTGTCAAGCTCAGAATGTCACGGATATCTTGGGTAATCTGAAGCTCTTCGGAATCATAACGAAGATACCCTACACGCTGGATCAGTGCCATCAAGATAGCATTGGGATTCACGGGCAGCCGCCAGTAACGTTGCTCGAAGAATGAGGGATCGGCAGGAAAGAGTGGTATAAAGCCCGGCACCCGTCGATTAGGACCGACAGTAACAGTGGAATAGTCAAATATCCGCGCGGCAGTTGGGGTAGTGGAAGATGTGCCAGTGGGACCGGGGATGAAGCAACCATCTTGAAGGACGGAAAAGCCCGGGAATTGAACGGTGGGGATTACGTGTCCGTCCATTGACTTTGGGTCCAAAATAACAAGGGTAAAAAGCTGCAAAAAAGGTAAAATAAGGGTCGAGTCCGGCAAGCCGACTCCAGACCGCCCCGCCATCGCCTCTGCCAACAAGCTAAAAACCTGGGTTCGGAGCTTTTGGTGAGCGAGAGAATGCCATTGCTCAGACTAAGACGCACCTCGTGTAGGGGCTTTCGGTCAGTCATTGGCGTGTCCAAAAGATAGCTTCTGAGATAGCGCAGGACTGGTTCGGAGAGAGAAAGAGCGACGTGGTTGGGAGTGAAGTAGCCCAAGTGACACTTCGGACATTCTGCGCTTCTCCTCAAACACGGCATTGTCAAGGCCAAAGATATTCGCCACTTACGGACCATGCCATTCCCAAGAGCAGACATTTCATAACTATGATGTAAAATGCCAAGATTAACACCAGCCTCAAGCTGTAAGGAGTTGTGTAAACCAGTACGGAATAAATTCCATTGCCACTGACCTCAGCAGAGGCTGAATCGATAATATGAGCACATTGGCTGGCAGTGTCGCTGAGGAGGTCAAGGCAGATCACACAGCAATTCCTGTAGGCCTTACGAATTGTTTTCTTGACAGATGGAGAAAAGGTAGCTTGGGTTTGGCCTGACATGTAGGCTTCCGCTGAGCAGAAGGTTTTGGGTTCAACCATCAGCGAAACATCTTTTCATTATTTGGTCATCCACTCCCAGTGAAAAGTCGCAAGTTTAAAAAATATTTAGATATGATAAGTCCTTTTAAATTGGGTTGCAAATAATAAAATCATTCCGAGAGAAAAGACAACGATTAAAAATGAGAATAAAATAGAGACTTATGTTCTTGTAGACTAAAACTCTTTTTTTGTGTAACTAAGACAAGATATATCCAATACGAGAATGAACAGAAAACCGAATCAAAAAAAAAAGTATGATGTCATGGCTGGGACTTAACATTTTCTCGTTCGTTCCGTTCCTCTCTGCTTCCTACTTCCATGTCCTTCCCTCCTCCTCGTCCCCTCACCCCTACCTTTTCCTCGCTTGCCCGCCTCTACCACCACTATCACCATTATGACAACTACCACTAACCGAGCACAACATCACCCCCACTCACCGTCCTCCCCAGCGCCCTCCCTCAACTCTCCCGGGCCCCTGTCCCTCCTCGGTACCTCCCCGTCTGTCTCCTCCACCTTCTCTGACATCTCCGTATTGTCTCTCCCGGCCCCTCCTCCAGCATCCCGAGCACGCCGCCAAGCAAGAAAATTGGTGACTTTCCTCTCCCAGTCCAATCTCACTGATAGCCAGGCTCTCACAATTACAATTTCCCAGAAATGCGATGCTGCACGCCCCCATTGTGGAACATGTGTAAAGTGAGTCCCTCTCGGTCAAAAAAGAAAATACTCAAATGTGTATCCAAGACAATAGCAGGCGCTAGGAAGTGTGCCCGCGCCTGTCGGCTACGCGTAAGTGCTGTTCACAATGGTCTGCAATTAAACAACAATGAAACACAGGCACCCGAGCAAACTGCAGTGTTCCTACGACCCCATAGAAGGTCTGGTCCTCGCCCCAGATACTGACCCTGTGGACAAGATCAGATAGAAAGAAATTTGTGAGTCCGTCTGCCAATTGCCACCTGATTTGGCTTATGTGGCCTTATAGCCCATCTCAAAGGCAGACTCTTCGACAAGCAAACACATCTGTCGCCTTCCCCAAGCCGCCATGCTGCCCATATTTGAAACTCGTCTTCCTCGTCAGGAGCCGGTCGGCATTCTCCCAACGCTTCGGGATCCCCTGCCACAAGTGGAATGGCCTTACCCCAGGCTTCACTAGACATGATGAATCTGAGTCTGATATCGGACAGCCCGGACCCGCGTTATCGTAGCGAAAGTGGTAGTCCAGAGATGTTGAATTCCAAGGGAGCCGATCCGTTCATGGATCTTCTTTTCTCTGGTTGGAATCCTGGGTCGATGGGTTGAGGTCTGGATTTGTGCTGGATTCCAAACTCAGGTTGCCGGGAACGGGGCAGCGGGGGAACGGGGCAGTGGGGGAGCGGGGAAGGGGGAGCGGGGGAATGGTAGCTCTTTTTACCTACGCTTCCTAAATGTTTTCAACTCTTTTCAACTCGAAATGTTATTCATTCCGACACTATCTAATAAGAAAAACATCGAGCAGGAGTGCAGATTTAGTTTAAAATATGGCAAATCTATTATATTTGTTTTTATACCACATAAAACTTTCTAAACCTTGCGACTTTTCACTGGGATCCACTGTTTGCGGAAGTATGACACCTTTTGATCCCTCTACAATTCTTTATATGCCGTCCATACACTTGAACTTCGTGTATAAAACTCCCGCAAAATCGCTTGAAGTGGGCAACCCTCGGTAAGATCTGGTTGCACAAGAAATGACCGTCAAAAAGGTTTTAGCCTAGTAAGGGCTCAATAATGATTATAGAGAATTTAACTGCCTCGCAGAGGGTGAATCAAAATTAGGAAGCCCATGTATGACACGGAAAATGTTTGAGGACCACGGGAAAATTGTATAAAAGTCCGGCAGCCTTGCAAACGGTAAAGCAATATTAATGCTAAGAGTAATTGTTTGTACATTTGTTTGGGCGCAATGCTTGGACATTGCGTCCAAATAATGTACAAATACTAGTATTGGTTCGGTTTCACACTGGAATTGCTATAGTATCATAAAGTAAACTACAGGGCTGGATGTGAGCTTCATGTCTGGAAGGCAATGGGCCACCGATTCAGACAGTATTGGTGGTTAGTACTTAAAGTGGGAGAGGCAGCAAATCTTGCAAACCTTAATAATTTAATTACTGTAACATGGCATCTGAGTCTGCACTACAAAGATGCACAACCATCGTCGACCTCAATGTCTCCCTCACCATCATCTGGACCAAGGTCAGAGTCATCTACCAGGTCTTCTGTCTCACTATCATCCGATTCGGAGTTGCTGCTGGCTGAATCACTCTGAGCCATATCTATCTCCCCGCCACAGTCATTCTCCTCCATAACAACATTGTCTTTGGGGTTCAAATCCATGGGGCTGGGATTGGTGTGTCCAATGCTTCCTCCCATGTAATGCTGTAGTGGCGAGGTCAGGATGGCTGCCGAATAAAGATCCTAACCTGGGGTGTCAGCGTAGAAGTGACTGGGAATAGTTCAGCAAGCTTCAAAGAAATGATAAGAAACTAAGAGTGAAAAGCTGCCATGTAGTACTACTGAAAACTAACAAAACTGGTCGAAGCTGATGAAGCCAACGATGTCAGGTACAGCAGGTCGGGTGTTGGGTGATGAGAGATGTAGAAATAAAGACGGTAGAACGATGGGGAGAGTGTCGAGGAAACCGACGAGCAATATGTGCGATGGATTTTGCTGAGAGACTGATTCTCAGAGAGAGGAAACAGGGAAACAGATTTCTTATTTTGACATGGCGCTTGGGCACCGTTTTTATACTACAAAATTCTCTATCTAGATTCGGATGAGAGTCCTCGGCCGATGAGAGAGAACAAGGAGGAATCAAAATGGGGAAATGAGAAGAGGGTTGCGATGTGACGGTGACAGGAAAATGGAGGGGAAAGTAAATATCCATGAAAACAATCTAAAGATTCATACCTATCTCTGAAAGGACGAAAGGATGCGTATATAAGGCAAGTCCAAAGTTGGGAATCAAGTCCGATGAGATCTGTCTGCAATAATTGGGATTCCGTGAGTTTAGGAGGTGGACCGACCAGGTACGTGAGTGGCTGTGCTAGTCGGTATGCATCGGGTTGCATTGGGTTCGAGCGTGGATCGCTAGAGACGTTGGAGTAGTGGGACCTGGCCAGTCACGTGAACGGGTTCCCACAGTTGACCTAGTTAGTAGCCTTCCCGATGTAGTAGTCAGTCCATCATCCTATCCTATCCAGTCGACTTCCTCTCGAGTCCTGCATGAGCCCCCGGAGAGGTACCTCGGTACCTCTCCAACGTCAGGTTCAAGCAGATTCGTGAGATATTGAGTTTAGGGCCTCAGAGGGTTGAGGACCCTCTACATCTCCTTGGGTGTTCTAATAGAGATCATCCGTGGTCGAGAATATGGGATCTTCCAAACGTGGGTCACGAGTGTGGCCAATCATGTGAGCGGCCAAACAACAGCAAAGTAAAAATAAAAAAAATGTCTTCGTTGATCCATCTTTTCCTCTACATCATCACATGCCCACCATGTCCCAAATCTACGACAACTTCCTTGCCTTCGTCGAAAGCATCGAACCCGATGTCTGGGCAGACTATGAAGAGGCCATCAACACGGTCACTGTGTTTCACAACAACGATTTTGTTATGATGGCAGATGGCAATGAGGGGTTGGCCAGGCAATGGATAAGTGGCCGCAAGAAGGCGATGGTGAGTTTCCTGATTGATCACACGTGTCCTAGGATAGCTCATGTCATCCCACTAGCATGCTTACTATGGAATCGTCACGGAACTCCAAGCTGGTGGTATGAGGCCAGTAATGCCGCTGCTATGGGCCCACCGCCAATCGTACGCTAATGATGTCGAGGAATGGCTGAAGGAAACGGCAGAACGAGAGAGGCAGGAAGAGGAAGAGGCTAGATGGCAGGTGGATGAGGAAGCTGCTGCATGGGAAGAGGAGGCCAGACAGTTGGCAGAGGCACATGCACAGGTGAAGGCGGCAGAGGACAGGTGGGAGAGGCTTAGAATAGAGCAGGAAGGGCAGCATTGGACTCAAGAAGCGGACTGGGTTGAAAAGGATGCAGCCGCATATTGATGGCAGCTCAGCGAGGAACGGCGAGCTGAGGCAAACGCATCGTTCACAGGTGAACCAGAGACTGGGCCGATTCTGGAGGGCGAGGTCACAATCAGATCAGAAGAAGGCCTCGTTGACTCATGACCAGGGGAGCCGGCCGATGTAGGTGACGTGGATATGCCGGGAGTAGAGATCAAAGATTTGGCCGATACAACGGTGAGTCCCAGTGTCGGTTTATTTGTTCTTTAGTCACTGATCTTGGTAACAGTTCACTGGGCCATTTCCTATGCAAGCCTGCACCAACTGCATCAAGGCTCAAGAGGCGTGTCGAGGCGTGGTACGTGTGCGAATGATGCTGCAAGTTGAAGAAGAAGTGCACCAATGCGACGCATCGGATGGGTGGGGGACGACGTACCGGCAAGGGAAAACAGGTGGCGGGTGGTACAAGGAAACCACTCCCTTTTACTACTAAACTGATTTGGACAAGGCCCGCTCGGGCATCGACGAGTAAGCAGCGAGTCGAAGAAGTGGAGTTGGAATCAGACAAGGAGGAGGAGGAGACGGAAGGGGAGTGGCCGACGAAAAGGCACAGGGCGGATTCTGGAGCCAACCTGTTCAATGGGGCCATAGAAAGTTTTGGGAGCGTTTCCGCGTGACTCGCGGTGCTGACGGATGAGTTAGGGTCCCTGGGCGCTGAGGTGAACAGGCACCTCATCCAGTTCAGTCAATGGTTCAACAGGCTTCGCATCGATCATGAGCGGGTATTGGCAATGTTGGTGGCGATGAGATGTGACTACAAGACCGGTTGCCTTTAAATGTAAAAATATGTCCGTGTAAATAAAATTATTGCTTTATTAGCTGTGCATATAATGGCTGACTGGGATGCAGTTACAGAGGAGGGATCTAATTTTGATCTAGGTTAAGAATAGAGTGCTTCTTGAGGGAAGTGGACTTGGGCTTAAAGTAAGGAGACATCTCACAGAGGCTTAGTTGGGTTATTCCACAGCCTTGTTCAGGACATCCCTGTCAGCTTGTGGGACATCCCACAGCCTTGTCTGGGACATTCCTGTCAGCTTGTGGGACATCTCAGTCTTGGTGGGACATCCCTGTCAGCTTTTGGGATTTTCCACACTGACATCCCTGTCAGTGTGTGGGATGTCCCACACAAGGTTATGGGACATCCCTTCACTAAATTGGGATGTCCCACAGGCTGGTTGGACTGCCTACTTGCTCAGCATCTGCTAAGTCATAAAATAATAATCATACCAATGATTTATCCATATGTTACATAATTTACATTCACAGTAATCAATGGCTCCTTGAAACACTACCAGTCCATGAAACACCTTCATATCATTTGTTCCACACATTCCCTAAGGCCAAATATAATGCTTGTCAGTCCTGTACATCCAATGAATATGTTTAAATATTTGTGTCCATGTAAATGCACCAATAAAATTAGAAAATACTTTTTTGAGTAGGAGAGAATATCATGACCACTCCTTGAAACACCAGTATTTTGATCATAAAATAATTAAATCCAAATGGTTTTCTTTGAAAATTGGTATCTGTAGTCTCTAAATACATCTAAATATTTCTATCTATTCAGAATTTTGTTCAATGGATGCACTTGGCCAGAAAATTTGATTTCAAGTCAAGTGTTTCAAGGAGCCATTGATTACTGTAGCAACTATTTAAAATAGATATAGCAAATGAAATCATTATCTTACCTAAATACATGGTATTCTATTTATCATGGGAGAGGTGGGAGGCGGTGGTGGAGGAGAGGAGAGGAGAGGAGAGAGAGGAATAGCAGGGGGAACAGCAGGGGGTGTGCAGGGGGAGAAGGGGTAGGAGAGGTGGGATTGTAGATGGGCAGCATATTGGCAGGCAGAGAAGGGGCAGGATAGGAAGGGTGAGAAGGGGCAGGAGGAGGAGGGAGGGAGAGGGGAAAGAAGGGAAATGGATGGACTGACAAAATTACATACCAGTGTTCCCATCGTGTCCACACCCCTCCATGTCCTCACCCTTGTCCCCATCCTCATCATCATCATTGTTGTCTCCATCCCCATCCTCATTGTCCTCATTTTCATCCCTGTCCCTGTCCTTATTGTTGTCTCTGTCTCTGTCCCTGTCCTCATTGTCCCTGTCCCCATTATATATGGACTTTTGATTGTCCAGCCATAATTTGAAGATCCAGATCCATTTTGGCCACAACACATTCCCTGCAACATCAACTACCAGGCACTTGACTGAAATGCAATGTATATCTGACTTAGTACTCCTAGAATTAATTTCAGATTTTTCAGACATGTACTTGCAAAGTTAGGTTTTTAAGGGCAATTTTGGCAGAGGAATAGAATGCATTGTGAATATCTCCCCACATAAAATAAAATAAAATACACAAATTCACCTCACAGTAGGTATATCATACTTACATCTCTCCAGGGTCTGGCCCTAGCCATTGAGATGTTGTAATACATGTAATAATAATAAGGAAATCCAGCCATCCTTTGTCATGATCCAAAAAGGATTTGGATCAAAACATAGCAGAATGCTGTCACTAGCCACAATCTCTACAGCACACACAACATTACAAGGACCATTCATACTGGAACATCCCTATCTGCATATGGAGTAGAGGGAAATACCCTTATCTGCACATAGGACACTCAGGAAATCCTTATCTGCATATAGAACACACATGAAACCCTTATCTATACAAGAAACATGCAAGGAAACCATTATCTACAAAAGGAATATGCAAGAAAACCCTTATCTATGCAGAGGATATGAAAGAATGCCCTTATCTTAACTAATAAGGCCCCCAAACATCTTATCAGAGGCCAAAGAAGCACAGCCACATCCTTATCTCCAGTCATAGAGATAACACATGCCCTACATCATTCCTTGATCAAGAAGCACAGCCTCACATCACACATCATATCAATTGATCAAATACAGCACAGCTCTAGTCTTATCTTTTCTTGACTGATAAGGATAGACAAATGGCATGGCATCAATTGATCTAGAAGCATCGCCTTAGGAAGATGATTCTAGAAGCACAGTCTGGCACAGCCCTTGCCTACATATCCAATATTAGTTTAGCAAGATGACTCACTCCCACCAAATGTGACTCATTGACCTATCCAACACAAATTCATGACCCTTATGACATATTCATGATCCTCATGACTCATTATGACTATTCCTGACTCATTATGCCCCTTCCTTTGATTATAATACCTATGTGACTCAGTGATTGGCTCTGTATGAGTTACAAACCATGCCTTCCTTTCTTATGATTTCTTCTGAGTCATAACCCCCATGCTCTTCATTATTATGACTAGTGGGGTGTGGGCCATTGCTTTGCATGACAGGTTACTCGTCCCTTTTTAGTAATGAGAGTATACAAATAGTACAGTATTATTACCCTTCTATGATAATAAATATTTGTGAAGTTATTGATATTTCCTTTATTATTACATACTGATGCTAGTCAGATACCATTCTGATACCATACTACAATGATATTAATTGATTATATCCTGTTCCTTCCAATTTGTCATGACCCAATATCAGATCCCAAATTGACATCTTTCATATCAAGTTTGCAGTGTTCAAGTTGGCAGATATATAACTAACTACTTTACTACTTTATTATTAGTCATAGTTATTCTGAAGATTTTACAGAATATGTAAGTATATCCAGAAATGCTAAGTATCTGAATTATTTGTCAGGTCAAGAACAACCTCCTGTGAGTACTGTAGAAATAATCCCATGCACAATGATACCAACTGCACTGCTATTGGAACCACTTTGGTAAGATTGCTGGTTTTGATGAGTACCAGAATCAACAATATGAATGGTTCAGCTTGTGTACACTGGCAATGCTTCAGATTAAATGAAGCTGGGAAATCAGTGAGGCAATGTTCTTGTCAGACAGTTTGATGAGTATTGGACACCTGAATCACTTCCAGCACACATGATCAAGATAGGTGTGGCATGCACTCATGGAATTTATGGAACAGACAGTATCTGTTGCACTGCAATGCTGCATACTGTGACTGGGTGACTGGCCAAATGATTTGCTAAAAACCATTCAGCCTATTGTACCAGTATTGATAATGTATTAAGTATGATTTGCATTGCAAGGTTATGTAGCAATAGTACCAACCCATCCAATGTACAGGTGATGGTATTGCCCAGCATTGAAGCTGGAAGACCATATTATACCTGGGAAACTTGTTGAATGCTTTCTGATACATTGTTTGACCTGTTAAATGAGTCAGCACTGCTTGCATTGTTAATGATTTCAAAGTGCATATTAAATATTACTACATCACAGATACATTCAATATGTTGGTCATACAGATGTTTGTGCAAGGGGAATGCCCAAGATTAAGGCTGGGACACTGACCGAACACTTCAAACGCCTTTGGACCTGTGTGACAAATAGTCACTGCTTGCACTATTATTAATTCTAATGCACATTGTACATGCATCTATATTGCAGATACATTCAATACATTGGTCATACAGATGTTTGTGCAAGGGGAATGCCCAAGATTAAGGCTGGGACAACTACCAAACACTTACCAAACACTTACCAAACATGTTCGATGTGTTTGGTGCGGTATATCTAGTCACACTCATTTACTGACATGCACCGAACATGTCCACCAAACATACCAAACATGTTTGATGTGTTCAGTGTAGTATATCTGGTCATACCAGTTTACTGACATGGAACATGTCCACCAAACACACCAAACATGTTCTCTGTGTTCGGTGCAGTATATCTAGTCACACTGGTTTACTGTCATGCACTGAACATGTCCACAGAAAACCCCATACAGATGTTTGTGCAAGGGAATGCCTTAGATTAAGGCTGGGACACCTACCAAACACTCACCAAACACCTTTGGACCTGTGTGACAAGTGTACAATGAACACTGTTTGACCTCTTTTCATTATCAACAATTCTAATACACACAGTAGATGTAGCTACATGACAGATACCACTGACATATTGTTCATTCATACACGGCACATTGCATTACCAATGCCTGTGATTATTATAAGAAACTGATTGCAATTGCAATACCAACATGATATAACACTACCCATTTCCAAATTGGCTGTTGTGATCTGGCTGCCTTATTGTTCTTGCTGATTGGGACAACAAATTCTCACACTCAACTCTGCCCAGTCACACGGTTTCATAGTTATTCCCAGGGCTTCAAAATTGTTCCCACAGTTTGGACATTTTGTTCCCATGGCTTGGCAAATTAGAGTGTGACCCTGAGTTGAAAAATCCGCCATATAGAACAATTCCCTTATAGGGACTCATAACTCCTTATGAGTCATAAACCTATGCCTCTCCCCCATATGACTCCCTATGAGTCATAACCTATGCTCTCCATTTGATATACCTTTCTATGACTCAGTATGACTCCTGCTGTAGAATAGGTATATATAGAGCCCAGTTTCTGCTGAAGATGGCCCAGTCACCTAATCTGACAGGCCCAGTCACAAGACAGTCCCTCTCCCAGATTCTGATTCACCCCTCTGTGTTTGTTTGTATTATCCACTTTGGTAGTAGCTAGTATTTCAAATACCAATTGCAGTTCTAGTCATCATTCATTTGTCAAAGGATTATCAATCTCAGATATATTGATACTCCCTTATTACTTGTTTGATATATATTCTTTGTGTTCTGTCATGTAGTACAGTCACATCCTTCTTTCTCTCAAGTCTTATTGGTCATCATCAAATATATCCTAGCACTTCATTCTGCACTAGTAGCCAATGTGCATTTGAAGCTTTGGAATAAAGTTCGATATCTTGATCATCAATACTACTCGTCTATTGTTCAGTTCATTCATCCTTGTATATAGTACTTTGTCACACCTCCCTTGTTTGACATCTATTGTTACACTCACCCATTGTCCATTCACTCATCGCTCATCTCTGTTGTACCTTCCCTCATTGTATACTTGACACTTGTATACTTGGCTGTTGTACACTTGATCATCATACACTGTTCATACTTGCTTGAGTTATCAAACCCATGCCTGATGGACAGCCAATATATCCCAGTGGGTCGGCAAACCCATGTCTGATGGCAAGCTGAAACCCCAACCAGGTTGGGGGAAATATCCCCTGTGATCTGGCTACCTTATTGTTCTTGCTGATTGGGACAACAAATTCTCACAGTTACAAAGTCAGTAGTCACATGGTTTAATAATTATTCCCAGGGCTTCAAATTTGTTCCCACAGTTTGCCAAAATTGTTCCCATGGCTTGGAAAATTAGAGTATGACCCGTTGGAAAACACACAATATAGAACAACTCCCTTATAGGGACTTATAATCCTGCAGCAAGTGCTAGACCCTGATTCTGCAGCAAGTGGTGAACCCCAGTCAACCCAACCCTACAGGAAGTGCTAGACCAGGTCAATCTACTCCACAGCATGTGCTAGTTGCAGGTCAACCCAGTGCTACAGCAAGTGCTCAACATGGGTCAACCTAGCCCTGCAACAAGAGCTGGTCCATGGTCAACCAAGTGCTGCAACAATAGCTGAAGCCAGGTCAACCCATATTGCATGAAGAGCTGGACCTGGGTCAACCCATCAATCCAGGAATAGCTACTCCAGGTCAACCCACCCCATGGCAGAGCTGCCAGTTGGTTGACCCACCCAGCAGCTGTTTACTAGCAAGAGCTGTACTTGGGTCAATCTACCCCACCACATTTCCACAGCAAGAGCTGTCATTTGGGTTAACCTACCAAGCAACTGCACTATGCTACCTTTCACAACTATATCTGCGATTGGGTCAACCAAAATGACTGGGTCTACTGGGTCTGGGCACTGGTGTGGGTGTTAGTGTTGCCGCGACTCGACTAGTCAATAGTCGACTAGGAGAGTCACGACTTCGACTAGACTATTCATCACATTTTCACATAGTCGTAGTTGGTAGTCGTGACTACCAACTACAGTCGACTTGAGTGGCGGCTCAGTCGGGGTTCTCAGTACAAAAACATGCTAACGAATATATCAGTGAGGGTGAGGGTGAGGGGATAAGACGACGGTGGGTACCCACCACATTCCATCCTAAGTACCTTGCGAACAACAGGGGCGCATCAATTGACACGCTCCATTTGTTTTCGCGAGGTTGGATGGGGCTGGGGAGTTTCCATGGGCATCTGCGCGTGCTCACTACCTCGCGAACAACGGGTGCACGTCAATTGACGCGCTCCATGTTTTTGTGAGGTTGGATGGTGCTGGGGACATCCTATGGGCGTCCGCCTCATTTCTGTCGTCCGTTGCCCCTGTCCCCGTTCCCGTGCTCACTGTCCTCGTTGTCGCCATCGTTGTCATCCTCGTTGCCATCGTTGTCCCCGTTCCCGTGCTCACTGTCCTCATCATCCCCGTTGCCATCGTCGTCCCTGTTGCCGTCGTCGTCCCCATTGCCGTCGTCGTCCCCGTTGCCATCATCGTCTTCGTCCCCGTTGCCGTCATCGTCCCCGTTGCCATTGTCCTTTTTGTCCCAGTCTCCGTTGTCCTCATTTTCCCATTCCCCCGTTGTTGTCTTCCCGTTGTCGTAGTTGCCGTTCCCGCTTTGTCGTTGTCTTCCCATTCTCGCCGTCGTTGCGTTCATCGTCGTTCTTGTCTTTGTTTACCCCATCGTCGTCATTCCCGTCGTCCTCGTTCTTGCTATCATGGTCGGCCTGGGTTGTCCCCATTCTCAGCTGCATCCCATCTGCTTGTTGCTGTTGCCATGTTTGCGTTCGTTTGGCACGAGGGTGCAGGAAAAAAACCTAGAGGTGTTTAAGTAGTTAGTAGAATAAACGCGAACCCGAATTACACTTACCTTGGGTGTAATCGTTGCATGATTGTGTTTGTTCCAGCTGACCAAACAAGGTCACATGGTCTGTGTGTGGCGAGAAAGGTATATAAGCCACCCCCAAACTCTTTCAAATCTGCTCTTGAGCCATTTAAATTTAGATGTCATAAATAAATAAATATAATTATATAATTATTACAGTACCGACTACAGTCAACTAAGTCAGCTCGACTACGGCTTGCCAGATTGGCATAGTCGAAGTTGAGTCAATTGGATAGTTGTAGTCGAGTCGGAGGTTGACTCGGCTAAAATCGGCTATGACTACAACTTCAAGTCGACTGCTAGTTGTAGTCACGGCAACACTACAACAGTCAATGGGGAGGGTCTCCATGACGCTCAAAGTTCCACTTATACCCAAGTTGGGCATCATCTGGTGGAAGCTCCATATAGGCACAAACTTGGTTATGGAAGTCCCCAGTACTAATCTCTTTGTCAAAGGAGACCAAATGGGTTGAAACAGCACCCCCAGGCATTTTTGGCTTGATGGGAATCTGGACTTTTACATGAGCTTGTATGATATAGGTGAGCTAGGCTATATGATGCATATTATGACAATAATGCTTACATTTTTTACCTGCATCGTTGTGCTGTAACAAGATCTACATTATTGACTGCTTCTGGATTATCCAATTGAGAATAGAAAGCAGCAACAGCAAGATCCTGAGGCATTGGGGGTAACATTGGGCTCAGCCCAAGAAGGTAGGCAGTTTTAGTGCTTCGAACTGCTAGTAGAAATTTGTCTTTGCTGTACATTGCTGGGGGTGTTCAATTGGGTTTACTGTATGCTCTCTCCGAGCCTCTTATATACCAGTACAGGACGTCATTAGCAACTGCGGAATGTTTTATCACAACATGGCAATGCTGCTTGCTACCCAAGTTAGGTCAAGCCGATGCTGGGCAGTATGAAATGCTGTGTGGGAAAGGCATAGCCCAAACTTTTACTTGCAGTGAAAACATGCTATCGTTTTTAACATAGCTGTAACTGGTGACCTCAACAGTCATCATCGGAAAATTGGAGAGGCACCGGTGTATCCAGGCAGAGTTGATAATTGATAAGCAGGCTTGCAGCCATTCGCAACGTCTTATCTAGCTAAATAAATGCATCTAAGTACAATATAATTATTGTGATCATTTGCACTTGGATTTCTGAAAACTGATTGCTGTATATAAGGGGCTACCATATACACCTAATTATTCTGCTGCAATCCCATTTTTTCACAGTCTTATAGAAGCTTGGCCATACAATATAAGCCATTCTGATGAGCATTTAATTATTCTTGTGAAATACCATTTTTTCACAGTCTTATAGAAGCTTGGCCACACAATATAAGCCATTCCAATAAACATATAATTATTCCTGTGAAATTCCATTTTTTCACAGTCATGTAGAGGCTTAGCCATACAATATAATCCATTGTGATAAACATTTAGTTATTCCTGTAGAATATCATTTTCTTTACAGTCTTGTAGGACCTTGGCTGTACAATATAACTATGATAAACTAAGTCTTATAGTACTTACCTGCACCATTAAGACTCCCCAAGGCCCTCCCTGCATTCCATCACCAATAAAAACAATGGAGACGTCATTCATGACATCCCCATCATTCCTGTTGTGGTCATTGCCATCACAATCGGTCCCACTGTCGAGCTGCACGAGGATGATGGTACTGACAGTTGGGGCAGCGGTATCTCAATGACAACAACAACAACAATGATGCTGATGACAGCATCACCGTGGATAACCCTCCTCATTTCCTGTGTCTCCTTCGTCACTGTATGCCCGGCCCACCGCCACCTGTTAGTGCATGACAGGGGTACACCCATGACCTTCTGGGGCTGTACCCATACCCACACCTGTCACAGGTATGCTTGGATTGGATGTCAAGCCCAAGTGACCAAACATTATGAATAATTTCATATAGCATGCCATAGTTCAACTGATATCCTGATCAAATCCTCTTCATATTCCGCTTGTTTAAGTTTCAGTTCAGCCTCTCCTCTACATATGTAGCACTCTGCTCACTCACTCACCTACAAGCTTCAGCTTGCCACATGTACTGGGGATTGGTTTACCAGAAGCACACCCTCAATCCTACCTCTCTTTCCCACCTCATTACCCAACATCTCCAGCACTTTCCCTCTCCCACACTTTCTGTCTTTATATGTGAACACAACTACTTTATCTCCCCTCTCTGCCACTAAGCCCAAAGGACAATTAGCTCTATGACTCTCACAAGAATAAGTATATACAATCTTATACCAACCATCCAATGTCAAAGCCTCTCACCATTGATATTGGCATCTATTTCATTATATTCACTGGTGCAAGCTTTGTGCTATGGGCCCCAGCCTGAAGTGAGTGTGATATGGAAGATGCCAAGTATAGCATGGCAGCTGCCAGGTACAATTTGTTTCAGTTCAAACAGCAAGTTGTCTATCTCTGTCAACTTTGCATTGCCTGGCAAGCACAAGTTCAGAACTTCAGAGTATATCTTTTTCTATTCAATGCCTGAGTCATAGGATTCAGCTAATTTGAATTACATGTAAATGAGTTTTCACCAAGTTGGGATATTGGTGATGTTACATAAGTAAATGCCAGAGTGGCAATCTGATGAAGACTTGGATGTATCAGAGGTAGGGGAAAATGAGAAGAGAACTAAAGCAGACTATAAAATATCAGAAGCTTTATAATCACACAAATGCAAATGTGGTGGTTGCCCTTGCAGCAGAATGAGCATCAGAATTGGCTATCATACAAAAGAAATTCACCCAATTCACAGCCTGGACATAAGTTCCTGTTTGCCATGCAGTACCATAGCAGACTCAGATGGACTGTCCTCGCTGTCACCACCAACGTCAGCACATGCATATTGGAAGGTTTCAATCACCCACCAGGAAGCAATCGGTGGCGGAACGACAAACGACAGAATGACAAGCGAAGGATATAGCGACTGGCCATGTGGACTAGGTGGATTATATTGAATAAATGTACTAATACAACAAAAATGCTCACTTTAGATTTTGCTTTGCGCATTCAGTGGCGATGAAGGGTGGGAGACACGATTTATGAGGTGGGAGTGAAAGTAGAGGATGAGAAGAGTGAACAGGCAGTAGTGTATGACAGGGGTACCTGATACCCTTGGGGGTAAAGAGTATGGGTACAGCATGGGTACAGGTATGAGTACAGGGTCCCTGACCTGTGATACCCATGCCGTACCCATGGGGGTATGTGCCTGAGCCCTTATAACATTTTTTTGGGCCCAAAAACAGTGGTTTTTGCGGTTTTTTGATGGTTTTTACTGGATATCTCAACACTCAGGCTTGCTAAAATCATAAAGTAACATTCAGAGCACTCCAAAGAACATTTTGAACAACTTTTCAGTTCACATCAAAACCAACTGAGAGGTATCTGAGTCACTAAAAATTAGAAACATGCCAAAAATCATGAAAAAAGGTATTTTATTTAGTGCATGACAGGAAACTGGACACTTCGGGTGGTTTGGGCAATTGTATTGCATTTATAAGGTATTAATAAAGGGTTGATAACACACTACACCCATGCCCAGTAACATCATACAATATATTTTCCTCAAGAAGAACCTATTTTGGCTGGTTTTGGTGGTTTTTGATGAATAACATGGGAACAAGGTCTCATAAGATTACCAAAAACGTTCCAGAGCTTCTCAGAAGAGTTCTCTACAACTCCCTCCTTTATATCAAGGCGATCTGACATGTCCAAGATTTAATAAAAATTGAATAATCAGCAAAAATGACCAAGGATCAAGGGTTACCCTTACCCCTGCATACCCCTGCAGATACCCATACCCCTGAGCCTCAGCTGGGTGATGTAACAGGCTGAACGCTGGAGTGGGTCCAAGGGACCTCATGGAATCGGGGACGGAATCACTCAGAAAGGTGTGAGAAGGATGGGATAATGGACTGATGATCCTCCTACTACATCGGGAACTGCCTACTGACTAAGGGTGAAGTCACGTGACATGCCAGGCACAACTACTACAACACTCAGGAACTTCATGGAAGGAGACATCACGGTGGTACTGTAAGGACAGAACAAAGCATCCTACATGGGT
Organism: Hygrocybe punicea; assembly: GCA_963556145.1. Classification (NCBI taxonomy): domain Eukaryota; kingdom Fungi; phylum Basidiomycota; class Agaricomycetes; order Agaricales; family Hygrophoraceae; genus Hygrocybe; species Hygrocybe punicea. The sequence goes on from OY744469.1 coordinate 6,553,717, forward strand.
TTCAAACTTGTATTTTCAAAACGGCTCGACCCGTCAGTGCCATTACCTGCATTGCCTGCAGGATGGGGTGAGTGAATTGTGGTCAAGTCCATGGGCCGGAAGGTATTTCGAGAGGTTGAGGTTCTCTGTTCTATCCACTTGCAGAGAGTGTGTACTATACCTATTGGGAGTAGGAAGACTGCTGGAATACAGTGGCCTATCAACTGAGAGTGAGCACAAGTATGAAAGATTGGTGGTAGCACCTACATACTGGCAGCGGAGGATTGCCATGATGAACCCACTGAAACATACCAGACCCCACAAATGAAAATTTTCATGGCCAAGAGATTCTGTGTTGGTCAATTGGGATTCACGGTACCTGGGAGGCCAGAAGTAATGTTTTGAGGCTTTCAGAGCACATATGGGTCGACAGCCAACGCCTTGGGAAGTGGATCCCCAGTTGGTTTTGGCATTGGTCCTAACGAAGCTTGCCAACACATGGGGTCAACTGCTTGAGTCTGCTCTCCGGTCCTTTTGTCACGCAGGAACTACTCCAGCACATTTCAGTCGTTTGGACAAGTTGTCATTAGGCATATGCAGGGGTATATGGACCCCTGCGGGTTTTGTACCCCTGACCCATCGGGTTCGGGTACAGGTAGCCAAATCCGAACCCGCGAGAAACCCGTGACCCGTGGTCAACCCGCGGGTAGCCGTGACTGAAACATGACTTCCTGTCACAACCACCCAACACAGTAACAGAGCAGAGCGGTTCGCGATTGCGAACCGTTCTGCTCAAGGTAAGTCTCTTTTTTCATTGAAAATTTATACATTTACTAATTAAAACTGTTTTAGTGCAATGTTGTGGTGCTAGGCTACAGCCAGTCAACACCAACACCGCCATCCAACACCATCCACACCACCAACCTTGATCGGAAATGGCACTACCAACGGCACTACCAACGGTGTAGTAGTGGGTAGTGCCCCACTACTACTAGTAGATCACGTGATCATTCTGTAGGATTACATGATGTCTTAGATAGGATATGAGACTTCAGCTTGTCACACCACCCTGAGACCACTGAGGCACCAGTAGGGACCCCTAGTCCCTACTACAACGGCAATGGCAATGGCAACAGCAGCGCCAACACCAATGGCAGCACCAACACCAATGCCAACACCATCCAACGCACAAACGCAAATGCCATCCAAACACCACCATCACCCAACACCATCCACCAAGGTTACCACCACCAACACGAACGGCTGCAGCAATGGCAACACCAGCAGCACTGGCCATGCAACAGGAGCGGACAGGGACATCAGTCGCAACACCCCATCTCACTGTGTTCAGGCACCAGCTGCCAGCACCCACGCCCAATGACGTGGATGAGCGACAAACGGCGGCACACAGGAGGATGACGGGGATGGTGGGGTGGAGCCGTGACAGCAGAACGAGGAGGGTCAGTGAACGCGAAGGACGGGCAGGGCGGGGCAAAGTACCCCGCCCTCTGTTTATTTTATTTTAATAAAATGTATTTATTATTGTAATACACAGGTCGTCGGGTTACCTGCGACCCGTCTCATACCCATCCAACCTGCCAGCTATCCAAACAGACCCACTGCCTGACCCGTACCTGCGACCTGGGTATGGGTATTTGTCCGATTGGGTATGGGTCCATGGGAAATACCCAAGGGTTACCCGTGCGGATGCCTAGTTGTCATGGTAGTTGTGGCTGCCAGCTTCAAAGCAAAACAGGTGGTTGTATTGTCGTAGTACTCAACGGATATCAATTACATATACGAGGGGTTGAGGCTTCACTCTAGAGTGCACTTTTATTTATAAGATAAGGGATTTGTAAACGATGTTTGTAGTAGACATATCAACATTAGTGGACGGCAGTAGTACACAACAGTTTTCTTTTTTGTGGACACGGGAAAGCACTGTGTAAAGTTGTCCATGAGCGAAGATGGGGGTGTGAAGGTCAAGGACTGTTTTGTCTAATGTTAAGCCCAAGCATCCATGGAAAGTGAAAGCATATGTGAGTCGCAGAGGTGTCTGAAGGCGGATGACTAGGGGGGCAGGTTAGTATAGTGGTCTACTGCTCTGCACCTCAAGCCAGGCTATGCCATAAGTGCTGGGGTTCAAACCTGGATCCTCCCATGTTTTCACTTGAGGCTGGGAGTTCTGACCATCTGACTCTTTGTACCTTGATGTATCATCTGTCTTTATGATCAAGTTGCATCAAAGTTTGACCACATCTGCAGGCATTTGACAACAGATTTGAATCTTACATCTATTACTACTGTTCCTTTGCTTCTTATGACAATCTTCCTGAATTAACTTCTCTCCTGCTAAAAATTCTAACAAAGCTCTGCTTCCCTCCTTCTCATTAGGTGCCTCTGTGGGGATGGAGTTGACGGGGTGAGAAGTGGTTTGGGAAGACTGGTGCTGGTAGGGTGGAAGTGGTGTGGGAAGCATAATTCACTGTGTTGATAATGCATGGGTGTCAGTCTGGGGATAGTAGTCACATATGTTGAGGTTTGGAATGGGGTCTGGCTGAGGATGAAGTTAGATGGAGATAGAAGAAAAGGTCCTGGCAGTTAAAAAATGTGCAAATTACAGGACATAGATGATTGTCTATAGGCTACTTTAGGGGTGGGTGTCCAGTCTATGGGCTTCTTATATAGTAGACCTAAGTGATCATGTTAAGTAAACTATGTAGAAAAAACCCTGTATGTAAGGTCCTACATAGGGTTCACCCCAATGGACAAAAAAATGGAATCTAAATAAAAAAACAAAAAAAAAAAAAAAAAAGATGGATGACTATCCAGCTGGCATAGTGGGGTGTGAATTCAAAGGTGATTCGAGGTAGGCAATGAATGGAGCTGAGTTCACCTGTTCTGTTGTTGATTACTAGGGATGACCACGGGTTCAGGGTCAACCGTGGGTTTCCCAATAAGGGTGCCTCAGGTACGGGTAGGGTTATGCGATTACCAACCCTCTCCCAAACCGTCACCCGTCATCACGGTGCCACGGGTTGCTCGGGTTTTGTCACAGTTATGTCTACAAGTCAGAAGGTATGTGAACAGCAGGTATCTTGCTATTGTTCATGCACAGTGACGTAGGCTGACTGAAACTTTGACAGATCTGCCTGGCCCCTCTATTGTCTATGCATTAGGATCCACTGCTCCAGACTGCCGCTTGGAGGTATAAAAGGTGGTCCCTCTCGTGTTTGTACGTCTATTCCCATTCTTTTGATGCCCACCAAAGCTAAATTGACGAAGCACAAGACTGCCCCGGTAACCTCTTCACACAACAAGGGGACATCTAGTAAGAGATCTGCCACTCTCGCTACGTCGACCACTCACTCCATCGCTTCGTCTGCTGCACCCTCTGCTGCACCCTCGGTTGCGCCCTCGGTTGCGCCCTCGGTTGCGCCCTCGGTTGCCACATCCAGGGTGAGTTCTATTGCCAGCGACACTGATGTGGATCCAGAGCAGTCCAAGGCCGGTACCGAGTCCGACTCAGATGTAGGCGATCCCCAGAAGGTACCGATCTATTGTAATCGTGGTGTAATTTACTAACGGTATTGATTCTCAGGGAAGTGACAGTGACACTGACTTCGCAAACGTCTCCGTCAGCAGCAAGGTTGTGCTGTCTTGGACCCACGAGCTGGACGAGTACTTGCACACACCCGTTGAGAATGTCAAAGACCCGTTGAAATGGTGGGCAGATCACACGCATATCTATCCGGTCTTATCAAGGATGGCCTTGGACTATCTCAGTATGCCCGGTATGTACATTTTTTGGCTGATACAGCAAGTACTAATATTGTAATATGTAAGCTACGTCGACAGCAGTGGAACGTGTCTTCTCGCAAGGCCGTCACCTGCTCTCTTTCAGCCGCAACCGCATGGTGCCATCAACGATTCGCGCCTGTCTTGGCCTTGGTTCGTGGTCTCGTCATGACCTCATTTCAATGGATGATGTCTTGAGAGCAGTGTCGGCAGAGAGGAAGAAAAGGAAGTTGAAGAATATGCCGTCCGTTGAAGTGTGATAACCGTCTCAAATTGTGTATGATAGCCGTCTCGAATCGGAGGTGCCTGTGACCTCCTTGTATGTACTAATATGGCACAATGACCCGCGGTTTCTATTGCTACCGCGGTTTTCTGATTAACCGTGTATATTAAGGGTCGTGTATATGTAAACCCTTAAGGGGTACGGTTTTAGCGGGTGCGGGTAAGGTTTTAGTAAGCGAGACCCGTCAAGAACCCGTGGTCATCCCTATTGATCACATGGACTTCAACGAAATGTCGATGGATGTCGTGAATGATGACTCTAGCATTTTTAACCAAACCCATCTCAACCTTCATGTTGCGCATTAAAGAACACATTGTAATCTCTACATACGATGTACCGTAAAGGAGAATAAACTAGGATTAAAAAAAAAAAGAACAGATTGCGCCGTGTTTGAGGTGCAATGGAATTCCGTTGTGGTTGTTGGGAAAGGTAATTGGGATCAATATTGAATGAGATTTATCCATCTTCCTTTATGCAGTCTGCACTGAGAAAACAGTCTGGAACGATAATGAGCATGGGGGCAGGGGAAGCAGGGTTTTTGGTTCTTACAATTGTTTTCTTGTATCAGAGATAACATTTGTGCATTGAAACTGTCCACAAAACAGTTTTGTTGACTGAGAAAAGCACGTTGAAGGCATGCAAAGGGGTTTTGGAGGATGTTTGATGGGAACAGGAAATTGATGGCATCAGTTTCGGTAGATACGTGTTGAAGAAGGTTTAAGGAGGTGGTATCGTGTATGTAGTCCTCACCGATATGGTCAACGAAGGCAGTGAATTGGGCATCGACCACGCTTTGGATGGGCATGTGGAGGGGAAAAGTTTGAAATTCACACCAGATTGGGGCGCTTTTCACAGAACCGAGTGCCGCCACAGTTTTGCCTTGACCTTTTACTATGGGAGCTACCTGACGAAAGTCACCGACACCAATGAAGGAGATACCACCAAATGCACAACAGTTTTGCATTAATTTTTGACAGATTTCATCCACACATAAGAGAGCGGAAACATGAGCACCAGGAAGTTCATCCCAGATGATGACAGTGGCGGCTGCGATAAGTTTAGCACGATTAGAGTTAACAATGATATCGGAGTGAATTTCAGCATCGTTCTGAAGAGAGAAGTGTTGATGTTAGCATTCAATTTTTATTTGCATTTGTGAGTACCGACTTCCGTCACAGGGATTCAGAAAAGTTTGTGTGCGGTTCGACCTTGTTCATATAATGAAGCAGAAAGTGCACTCGTACCAACAATCAACGCGATTAGTCCAAGAGACCTGAGTTTGGTTGCTAAACAATCTACAACATATGTTTTCCCACGTCCAGGTTTCCCTTCAATGAACATAAGAGGTGTGCACATTTCAGGGTGACATTGGTGGTGAAGAATGATTGCGAGGATGGTGTTGTATTGTTCATCATTGAAGTTGTTTTCCATGATTTGTGTGTTGCAGAGGAGGCAAGGCAGTTGTTTGGTAAAGAAATCAATCTCAGAGACAACTTCCAGAGAACAATGATGAGGTTCAGGTAGGCCATAATCGCATAGGGTTTTACTGGAGTCTTGTAAGTATTGGGCAATCCATTCCAGCATGCAGTCTTTTCCTTGTTCATCAGACTTCGTATTTTGTATGTAGTCAGCAGTGAGGTGATCTTGAAATGACTCCCACAGTGGTAATGCAGGGTAGCCTTCTAAAATGATGGAGGTGAACAGGAAATGCAGTTGGGAAGGAGTTCTATAGCAAGCAACAGCTTCGGTGAGGGCATAGAAGCCTTCATTTTTGTCAGCAAAGAGGCCAAGATGATATGCATCTTCTTGGTAACTGTTGTATTGAACACCATCAATGTTGCGCATGTCTTCGAATTTTCGGCCAGGTTTATGTGAAAGGAGTGTGAGTAAGTAGAAAAGTTCACCTGTGGAAGGGGAGATGGACTTGATGTGAGTGACTTTCACACCAATTTATCATTTGCAGACTAATTTTCATGATACATTGGGAATCTCTTTCTCGACAAATTCATTTCTCCAAGGTCGTGATTCGGGTGAAGTTTGTATAAGACATATGTTTGAAAGTAGTCTTCATATTTCAGCTCATCAAAGCATGTGTCAGGAGGTCTATTGAAGTAGCAAATAAGCATGGAAGTGCCATCATCGCCATCATTTTTATGCGCTTGGAATTTGGGTAAATTTCCTTGAGGCAGATGGATGGGCAAGCAAGCAACACTGGGTTCTTTGTATGTGATGTCAAAGCCAAGGATATGCCAGGTCGCTTCAACGGAGCATAGGTAATGGCCTTGGACATAGTCTTCAATTTCATCAACAATGTCGTCTTTATTTTTTCTCACGGTGTACCATGTATGGTCTGGGCCCTTGTGTAAGTATTTGTAAAGGTAAGTGAAGATGATGGAAGTAAAAACAATGTCCACGTAAATGTGGCAGTCAAGTTCATCAATGAGTTGTGGGATGAGTACAATCCATAAGTCATTTTGGGTGTGGCGTCGGTAGTGAACTCTGCCATTGTCATCAATCCAGGTGGTGGGTGTAATGGGATGGGGGAAGCCATAGATGCAGTGATTTCCTTGACAACAGCGACTGGTTTCTCGGGCGAGATGATCTGAAGAGTGAGTCATGCATTTCTTTATTTTTGCATGAAGTTGGAGGTTGTCAGTGGGCAATTCAGCTTTTATGATCAGATCAATGGATGAGAATGGGAGCTCGGGATGGGCATATTCATGCAAAGAAGGAGAGCAAGCAAGCAAGTGTAAAGGGAAGATAAATGCTGACCTTCAACATGATGTGTGCATGTGGTAAGCCTCGCTTTTGGAATTCAATTACTTTGATGATGTAGATGCAAACGCCAAACTTCATTTTCAGCGGGTCCATAAGCCGTTGAAGTCGTATTTTGAATGCTCTGACAACGATGATGGGGGCATCATAAGCTGATTGACCAGGTCGGAGTTGAATGGTGATTTCATGCCATTCTGGATTGCAGGTCATTGTGATGAACATCGAAGGTTTGCCATATGTGCGAGCCAAGGCAAGGCTGTCAGCCATTTGTTCAGATGCCCATTTGCGTGAGCCTAAGAAGCTGGCAGGGAGTGTAATGTCATCAGCAGCATCTTCATCATCAATTGAATTCTTCTGATTTTTGAGTTGTTTTTGCAAACTTTCTCAGATGAAAAGAAGACGTTGTTCCTCGATATGTGAGTACATGTCACAGATATATTCAGAACATAAACATCCGAAGATAAGAAAATGATCATCACAAAGAATTCAGCTTTGATACCAAATACGTTGGGTGAAAGGGATGTTTGGAGGGGCGTTGTTGTCACCATCAGGAGATGGCAGTCCCCAGCTGGCAGTGCCATGGGGAAATAAGAGGGGATATTGTAGGGGTTTGTAGTGTCAACTAAGGGAAGGCATGAAAGTGGGTGCTAAGTCAGCGTTCTTCCAAATGAGGATGCTTCTTGGAGAGACAGTGTTGGAAATGTTTCCACGCATGATAGCAGCAAAGTCTCCAGAGGAGGAGACGTCTCCCAATTCAAGTGTAGCCAACTTGTCTTCAGGAGTGTCATGGAAAAGCATAAAGTGTTGTATGTAGGGGTTATATTCTGTCAAAGCATCTCTGAATGCACATGTCCATGTGAGGGGGACTTTAAAATGGGTGCCTTGTGATTTATGTTTGTTTTCATCGTATAAGAACCAATGCATGCTGTGATTTGTAGTTTTTACATCAAAAATGCAATGATAGGTCCTCCTGGTAATTGAGATGGAAGAAGTCCCTGTCTTGAAGTGTGTGAACCCATTAGTAGTGCCTAGTGTTGCCACAGCTAAGGCTAATAGCTGGCTACTAGCCATTAGCTTAGCTGATTTTAGCTTAGCTGATGCCAGCTAAGCTAATGGCTAATCTCCAGCTAATGGCTAAGGCTAAAGTATTTCAGAAAGTTAGCTTAGCTGTAGCTGAAGCTAAGGGAAGATAAAAATAATATCATCTCAGAACAGCCTAGAAATACCTAAAAAGGATATCATACCTGACTAATAGTCATTAGCTTAGCTGACTTTAGCTTAGCCATAGCTGCAGCTAGTACTTGGCTAGTGGCTAAGGTTAAGACATTTTTCATGAATTGGCTTAGCTTTAGCTGCAGCTAATTTAACCGCGGCTAGGCTAGCTTAGCTGTGGCAACACTAGTAGCACCGATTGCAGTGAATGTGAAGAGATTATTGAGACGACGTGAATACTTCCAGATTTTTTTGAATGTGTTTTATCTTGTATGATGGCCTGTAATTGAGGAGGCAAATGTGGTAAGGGAGGGATAAGCCATTTGCCTTTGTTGCAGCAGAAACTATCATTTTCACCCTTGAGTAAATGAGCACTGCAAATATGGCAGGAGCGGTTCCAAACGGGGGGCTGCCATTGGAGACGGCTCATACAGCTTTGAAATGTTTCCCACCATGGTTGTATGAGAGGGGAGGTGGGATCAGCTGGAAATATCTGCAGAAGAATGAAAGATTCAGAGTTGAAAGTTGGAGTTTCTGTTGAACGATTGAGTACATTACATGGTTTCTTTACAGCTTTGTTTTTGTCAAGTGTCATTTGAGCATGTCGCTTTCTACCTCACATGCATTCAGCTTCACGGGAGAGGGGCATCAGTGTGGTGGGTGAATGTGTCAGTAAGGAAAGGCAGAGTATCACTGATGCATGCTTAGTACAGAGGATCAGAGAGATCAATGATCAAGATTTCATGGGGATGGATATAAAGGAGGGGAGAGTTGTAAATGATCAGTCATGAATTCACAACAAATGAATGTCGTTGAGTGGCAGCGGAGGGGAACGATGCACATGCATGTTCCACATCAGGATCGAGTGAGGTTGCGGGTTTGCATCAAGTTTTTGACAGCACATGGTGTGGTGATAGTGAGCTGATATATTCATTTCGTTGGAAGAGTGAAGGAAATGTTCAGAATTTGGACATGTACATGTGGTGGAGGAGGGAAATGCAATGAAAGCACTATTCTTCTTTTACATGAATTCTTTTTTTTGATGGCGACAAAGATGAGGGCGCAGGTGTGTCCTCAGGCACAGGTAATGATGGGGAGTTTTCGAGTGTGGATGTTGAGGGATTTGACAAAGATGTTGCAGTTTGAGACATCCAATTAAATTTGGTGGGTTTACCTTGTGGAGACAGTGAGGTAAAAAAGTGATGAGGAGGGGTTGGAGGGACCACGAACCTTTACCCTTGATGGGTGAATTTGGGACGGGCGCTGTATCAGATGCTGGGAAGCCGATGTCGCACACATCCAGTGCCATTCTTTTTATAACTTTGTCGCTGTAGAGGGTCGACGTCCCTCTGAGTCCGTATCATCGATATATCACGAATCCGGACCAACCCGATGCCGCCATTCGACTTGCATTCAAACCCGACGTAACCCGACGTGACGTGACGTGACGTGACCCGACGTGACCGACGTAACCCGACACATGCCGCTTTGTGATGGCCGCTTTTGGGCTAAATCCGTCAGCCTCAAACGCCTCGGAGTTCCAATTCCAGGAGATGGATCTCTTCGGACTCAATCCCCGACTTCGGATTTACCTTATTTATGCATCCCCTCGTCCTTTCGGAGATATGTAGGACTTTTCCAATCTTTTTCATGGATATTCGTTTTCCCCTCCACTTTCCTGTCTTCGTTGCTTTGCAACCCCCCTTTCCACTTCCCCATTCCAGTGTTTCTTTGTAGTTTCTATCGGCCGAAGTAGACATGTCCGAAAGTAGCTACACACTCATGTACTATAAAAACGGTCCCCGACGACCGTACAAAAAAGATACCATTAGTCCCCGTTTCCCTTTAGTCAGAATCACCTTTTGATCCCTTCAAATGCTTGTCCACGTAGATCCTTAGCTTTTTATAGTTCACTTCGTCATCTTTATCATTGTTTCCGTATATTCGTTCATCGTTTCCGACCCGACCCGACCCGACCCGACCCGACCCGCCATACCCGACATCGTCGGCATCGTCGGGTTCTTTATTATTTGTCCGTTTTCACTCCGTTCATCGCCGGCTTCATCGTTATTAGTCCAGTTTTACGCGGCGGCTTTACTTTTACTAACATTCCCTTCTTTTTACTTCTATTCCCGACACTGATTTATCCAGTCACTTCTACGCTGACACCCTCTGGTTAGGATCTTTATTTATTTCTTTATATAGTTCCGAAGCCACCAAGAACCCGCATCTACATCTGGAGCCCACCGCGAGGATAATTCAGTGCCAAGACACATTCATTCCGCCCTATATTTCCTTTCGTCATTTCGAAACAAGCCCTGCCGCCGCACTCTACACATCCGACACCCGTTAGTGCCGTTACCGACCCCTTTACATCCGACATCCGATCCCTCGACAATCTGATCTCCAACTATCGCACCATCATTAGGGTTTGATTTTATTACTATCCTCTCTTCTTTTACGACTGCAACTGTCTAGTTCCACGTACAACTTCGAATCCGCTCTTGTGCGGCCGACCCAACGGCCGCCTCCGCTTTAGGAAACTTGCACAGCCACGATCCAACACCCTCGTTTGTCGACTCGAAGTCTCGAACTCCGTCACATCCACTATCCACACTCGTTTATAGACCCCCAACACGCTCGGAATCTCACTCCCCACCGATACCCGTCGAAGAACCGCGACCGGAAAGCCTCAACGACGCGCCCAACAGCACTGACGACTCGGAACAGACGGAGCGCCGTGCAACGGGTTTAGCCTGTGCACACCCAGCCGTTTACTTCTACGAACTCGCACTTGTCACCGGAAACAAGCCTTAACATGCCCCCGTCGTCTGAGCCCGCGAAGTTACCAGCAAACCACGTCACCGCCCTCCACGAGTCCGTACGAGCAGCCCCGCCGCGTTCGAGCCCTCAACACCGTGCTATAGCCCCACGACACCAGTCCCGAGCCCTCACGAGCCGTCCTCGCCATTATCGAGCCCCCAACGCGTCGCCACGTCATCCCTTCTCGTGCCCCCGCCTAGTCGACATCTCCGGCCGCTCACGCCCTCGATGGACACCCCGTCACCTCGCACCGCTTCCCAGAGTCCCACATCGCCCTTCGCAAGCCCTCACGAGCCGTCCTCGCCGTCATCGACCCCTCACGCGTTGCCACGTCATCCTTCCTCGTACTCGACATCACCGGCCGCTCAAGTCCTCGTTGGACCACCCTCCGCTTTGCACTAGTTCCCAAGTCCCCACAACGCCCCTCGCGAGCTCTCACGAGTCGTCTTCGCCGTCATCAATGCCCCACACGCGTGCCACGTCAACCAACCTCAAGCCCCCGCGAAGTCGACATCTCCGGCCGCCCACGCCCTCGTTGGACCTCCCCGTCGCCTCGTACCGCTTCCTACAGCCCCACGACACCACTCGCGAGCCCTCACGAGCCATTCTCGCCGTCATCGATGCCTCACGCGTTGCCACGTCATACTTCCTCGTGCCCTCGTACTCGACATCCCCGGCCGCTCACGTCTTCGTAGGACCCACCGCCGCCTCGTACCAGTTCCCAGCAACCTACATCGCCCCTCGCAAGTCCGTACAAGCCGTCCCCGTTGTGTTCGAGCCCCCAACGACATATCATGCCACCTCGCCTCGTGCCGCCGCGTTCGCCAACCTAGCGCCAACGACCACCGCGTACAACCACCTTCCACACCCACGTTCACGCCTCCGCACCTCGACATGGCTCCCTACTGTCCCAAACACGTCCGCCCCCGTCCCTCGTGGTCCCACGCAAGCAGCCACGTCACTCCCCGTCGACCCCGACTTCCCAGCCGTCCCCGTCCTCGTCCACTCCCCTTCGACCCCCTACGCCCTCGACCAACTCCACGACGTCCTTCAAGTCCATTCGCGAGCCAGACGAAGCCCTGTTGAGTTACGCCCGCGAAACCGTGACCACCGGCCGCTCAAACCCGTTCCACGACCTGACGCACCCATGTCAAAATCCCCACGCATCTATCCGCCACGAAAGTACACGAAACGCTATCCGTATCACCCCACTCCATCTCCCAGTCCCCGTCGTCTCATCCGCCCACGTCATCCGCCTCCGTCTCCAACCTCGATCACTCGTTTGCCGCCTCCTCGACCTCTCGCCATCCTCGAACGACCTTACGAAACCACAATCCACGTCACGCAACCCCACGTTCCCTCTTATCCGCCCACATCATCCGCCTCCGTCGCCCTACGTCGCCCTATGCTATACCGCCACATCGACCACCCGTTACCGCTTCCTCGACCTCTCGCCAACCTCGAACGACCTCACGAAACCACGATCCACGTCACGCAACCCCGTCTTATCCGCCCACGTCATCCGCCTCCGTCGCCCTACGTCGCCCTATGCCATACCGCCACACCGGACCACCCGTTCTCCGCTCCCTCGACCCCACGCAGCCCCATGTTCGCCTCCGTAGCCCCGAATTCGAGTCCCTCCGCTAGTCAAGACACCTCCGTTGTCGGATCCCCGCCCGGAACGTCCCAAAACGTGTCGACGGCACCCGAAGCACGCCTGAACGCCCTCCCATGACCCGCCGTACCCGTCTGCGATCTAACAGAGCCCAACGTCGTCACTGTATGAACCCGCCGCAGAACCGACACCCGTGTCTAGTCACCACACCCGACCACCCGTTCTCGACCAATCCGCTACATCGGCTTCCGGTTCCGGATCCGCGACCTGCATCACAGCACCCGACTACGAACCCGGACACGTTCCCTACGATTCCGCGGCATCCGGTTCCGGTTCCGGCTCAATTCGAGCATCTGGTTCCGGTTCCGGTTTCACATCCCGTACCCACCACCTTCGCACCCCCATACCCACCGAACCCGACCCTACGAAAACCCCTCACCGTCCATCGGCATAAGAAATATATACATAAATAGATTAAATAAATAAAAAGAAAGAAAAACGTCAGAGATAAAAGAAAGATAAAAAATATACTCGTTCCCGACACACCCGACACCCGCATAATACACCCGACGTACCCGACACACCCGCTTACGAATCCGTCGCACCCAACGAACCCGCTTACGAACCCGCCGCACCCGCTTACGAACCCGACACGTCGCTTCACTTGTTCCCCACACACCCGACTCATCCGCTCACGCACCCGCATTAAACCCATTTGACATCGTTCTCCGCTTTCCATGACCCACCGTTTCCGCCACCGTTTTGACCCAGACACAATGTTCCCTGTCTCGGCTTCGATTCCCAACCCACCCGACTTTATATTTCAGTTCCATGGGGGAGAATGCTTCCCCACGGGTCCAAGCCGGTGCTGAACCGCCTAGTATGAGGCTGATTTCACATCCGTTGATTATCGCCCCCATATTAGTATTGACATATCGAACCTCCGCCATCGTCTATCGAACCTCCGCCGCCGTCTATCGAACCTCCGCCATCGTATATTGAACCTCCGTCGTCGTCCATCGAACCTCCGTTTTCGTCATATCGTCTATCGAACCTCCGCCATCGTATATCGAACCTCCGTTTTCGTCATATCGTCTATCGAACCTCCGCCATCGTATATCGAACCTCCGCCATCGTATATCGAACCTCCGTCGTCGTCTATCGAACCTCCGTTTTCGTCATATCGTATTGAACAACCACCGTCGTCATATCATGTCTACCCCTACGCCACCGTTTCCACCACCCGTTGACACAGCCACCAAAGCCGCCGACCCTAACTCGACCCGCCTAGATCGTCTTTGTCATCCGCTTGTGTTTTATTTCATTTCCACTCCTGCCTTACTCGTCTCCGTCACCCGCCCCCAATCCTATGTCACGTTTAGTTTTATCCCGACTTGATTTCTATCGCGTCCCTTCCTTTCCGATCACCGGCATTTATTGCCTTTTATCTATTTTGCATTTCCGCTGCATATTTGTCCCACCCTTATAGCTTTCCGCTGTTTCCTTCATTTCCGCTTGGTTATATTGTCACTATAGTTTCTTTTCTATGTATTTCCGGACACCGGCATCACCCGCCTTTGTTCTCCGCCCTCCGACTCTCCACTAGTCACCACCCGCTCTCCCCCTTCGCATTGTCCACAACCCACCTCGTCCCGTCGAACCCGATTCCATGACCACCACGTCGGCCTCATCTCACGCATCCGAGTCCCGAGTCCACATAGTATAGACCAGGGATGGTCTTTATTTAAAGTACCCTGGAGATGTAGAGGGTCGACGTCCCTCTGAGTCCGTATCATCGATATATCACGAATCCGGACCAACCCGATGCCGCCATTCGACTTGCATTCGAACCCGACGTAACCCGACGTGACGTGACGTGACGTGACCCGACGTGACCGACGTAACCCGACACATGCCGCTTTGTGATGGCCGCTTTTGGGCTAAATCCGTCAGCCTCAAACGCCTCGGAGTTCCAATTCCAGGAGATGGATCTCTTCGGACTCAATCCCCGACTTCGGATTTACCTTATTTATGCATCCCCTCGTCCTTTCGGAGATATGTAGGACTTTTCCAATCTTTTTCATGGATATTCGTTTTCCCCTCCACTTTCCTGTCTTCGTTGCTTTGCAACCCCCCTTTCCACTTCCCCATTCCAGTGTTTCTTTGTAGTTTCTATCGGCCGAAGTAGACATGTCCGAAAGTAGCTACACACTCATGTACTATAAAAACGGTCCCCGACGACCGTACAAAAAAGATACCATTAGTCCCCGTTTCCCTTTAGTCAGAATCACCTTTTGATCCCTTCAAATGCTTGTCCACGTAGATCCTTAGCTTTTTATAGTTCACTTCGTCATCTTTATCATTGTTTCCGTATATTCGTTCATCGTTTCCGACCCGACCCGACCCGACCCGACCCGACCCGACCCGCCGTACCCGACATCGTCGGCATCGTCGGGTTCTTTATTATTTGTCCGTTTTCACTCCGTTCATCGCCGGCTTCATCGTTATTAGTCCAGTTTTACGCGGCGGCTTTACTTTTACTAACATTCCCTTCTTTTTACTTCTATTCCCGACACTGATTTATCCAGTCACTTCTACGCTGACACCCTCTGGTTAGGATCTTTATTTATTTCTTTATATAGTTCCGAAGCCACCAAGAACCCGCATCTACATCGCCATCAGTAGAGGTGGAGGGGCCACATATGCAGCCCATGATGGAGATTGTGGCACCTTGATGTGGTGTGGGCATCTTTTGTGCAAAGCGACGACTGAGGGGAGAGAATGTGGTGGAGAAACCAGCTAAGTGAGTAGAGCCCATGAACCATTGCTTAATTTCAAGTTGGAATTCGCACTTGGTTATTTGTGGACCAGACTGTGTAAAAGGCAATTTTAGAGGTAATGAAGAGAGTGAGGGGGGGGGTTGCGTATGATGCCCAATATGGTGAGAAAAGGCTGTAATGGAGTCAAGTCTGGAGCACCAGTGACGGGGTGCATTTGTTCAGCTTTGATGACAAATTCATAATCGGATTGTTGGAAGTCTTCTCCGACAGGGAGAGAGGTGTCCATGGAAGAGACATGGCCTTGTACAAAATAAAGCCCATCTGCGACGTCTGTCTTGGCTGAAAAGGGGACAAAGTGATAGAGGATGGCGCCAACAGTGTCAATGTTTGAGTTGGTAGTGAAACCAATGACAATCTCAGCATCCATTGTGACAGTCCTTGGTTTATCAGGGAAAAGTATGCGAGCATTGGAGAGCAGAAGGAGACCAAAGATTTGTGCGGTGCCAGGCATGGTTGAGGTGTGGAAACCAGTGTCAAAGGAGCTGTGGTTTAGGTGACAATATGGGGAGGAGACGGGTTAAGGATGAAATATTTGAGGTGGATATGGAGTGATCATGGAGTGTGCTTACATCAAACAAAGGACTCTGTGGGCAGAAGAATGACACAATTCAGTGTTTGTATCTTGATCTTGTCTCTTGATATTGTTATCTGAGACATACGCAATAGGAGTTGTGGTTGATGTGGTTATATGCAAAAGTGGTCTGGGGTGAAAGTTTAACTGCCAACATTCACCATAGCAGGTATCATGCAATAGCTGGAGTGGAAAGAGATCAGCGATCCTTCTACAAATGACTGCGTTCACCTGTGTTGGCATTAAGCCATGAAAAACCCACATAGGTGAACAGAGGAGGAGAGGTGAGAGACAGTTCAGTGATCCTTCTACGAATAACTGACGTGATTTCACCTGCGTTGGCATTAACGCATCGAAAAACGGCATAGTAAGGCAGGATGTGTGGTGATCTAAAAGGAAGGGGAGGAAGGGGGGTCAGTGGCGTGGGTATTCGGTTATGGTCGCGTTTTCGCGCGTAGTTCGCTTATGCTCGCGCGCGCAGCCACGCGAGGCGCAGCCGAGGCCAGATCTGGGTTCTCCTTAAGTAATAGATCATTTCCCAATCAAAATCTGAGTTGATTGATGGTTGCAATGTCATGTAAAATTCGTACGCGAAATAGTGGACATGCTTCCACACACCTCGCACGAGTTTGGTCACACAACGACCAAACATGACCAAATTCCTTCTATGTGGGGGAGAGTGAAAGCAATAATTGGCATTGAGCTAGCACATTTGCTTTGAAACATATATTGGAAACTACAAACATAATCTCCCCCACAATTTGAGCTATTGGTTGGCATTAAAAAATGTGAGCATTGCAATGACATGGTGCAACTATGAATTTGGCTTGCTCACAAATTGGGCCTTTCAGGAATCCTAACAATCACCCCCTTTATGAAGAAGTGGATGGGATTGAATATATAAATGTTATGTGGGTGTTGGGTTCACCTGGATGCAAAACTGGAATGCTGATATTTAAGCCAGTTTATCACAGCATCATGCTGATCCTCAGCAAACTCCTGAAAGGGACCGTCAGGGTGAAAGAGAGCGTGAAAGGCTGCAAAGACTGCAGATGACATCTCCTTCCATTCGTCGACAAAGAACATATGATCATCAGCCTCCAATCATTCAGCCAAACTTTGGCATGCCATCCTCAGTCCCTGTTGACCCACAACAACCGACTTCATCAAGTCGTCATTGGCCAGTTCCAGTGGATGTTTATCCTGGCGTGCCAAGACATCAGATTACACATCATGACAGACGAGTGGCCTATTACCAGCAGCAGGCTTCAGGAAGAGAGGTTCCACCCGTGTCATCTAATGTGCCACCTCCAAGAAACTGGGAGGAGGAGTTGCAACAGGGATTTGAACGGACGCATGCTGAACGGGTCAGACAATGTGGACGAACAAATCAGCAGCGACCTGCGAGGCCTACAGAGTTTAATGCTGCACCTCAGCCACCTACGACCAGTCGCTACGAGGAACTGAAGGCCAGACGTGCAAGGAAAAAGTCTGGACATCAGGACCAGTTTGTTGTTGACGACCAATGGCAACACCAATTTAATGCAGAGTACGAACGGTTGGCAGAACAGGATCTTCTTGCCAACCAGGCTGAAGAACAATGATTGCACCAACTGCGTCAGCAGGAGGAGCAAAGTCTTCGGGAACACCAACGTCAGGCTATTCTTTGAGAAGAAGAACATTGGCGGCAGAAGAACCTGGATGATGCCAAACGAATACATCTTGCACAACAGTTGGAAGCAGATCAACTGGCCCAACTGCATCAAGAGCAGCAGAGGTCACATCTTGCCAGAGAGACACGTTTGGCAAGACAGTTGGAGGAAGAACATTCATTCCGACAACAACGAGAGGAGCAGGAGAGGATGAGACTGCTTGAAGTCCATTCAAATCTGCAACGTCGAGATGACCAGCACAGGCTAAGACTGCTTGAAGTGCAGTCAAATCAGCAACATGAAGAGCAGCGGCAAAGGTTGAGACAGCTTGAAGTGCACTCACACCAGCAGCATCAAGATGATCTGCAGAGGGCATCACAAGAGGTTGTGCTAGAGGACATACGTAATCAAGGCATCAGGGCAGAGGCTGAAGAACAGGAAGATGTTATTCACGATGAAGAGGTGGCACTGGCTCAGCCAGATGCTTTGGCATTGCAGGCACAACAACAAGTGCCAAAGGGTCGACGACCATATGTCGAGCCACCAGTTCGCTTCAGCAGTAAGAGGATGGATGTGCTGTGCTCTCACTGTGGTGCTCTTCACTTCATCACAGAACGTCTCTCAGGGTCTTCTCAAGTCCATCCAAAGTTTGGCATGTGCTGTCTTCAGGGACAGATTCACTTGGAGCCTTTGCCATATCCTCCTCTCACCTTGAGACGTCTTCTCACGGAAAGCAATCCTCGCGCACGTTCTTTCAGGGAACACATACGCCAGTATAATGCTGCATTTGCGTTTACCTCTATTGCTGTGCAGCTCAACATGACTGTCCTCCAAGGTGCCGGTCCTTATTGCTTCCGCATGCACGGCGACATGCATCACAATATGGGCGCTCTCATTCCACGAAATGGTGTACAGCCTGCTTATGCCCAGCTCTACATTCATGACCCGCAAGCTGCTCTTGCCACACGTAATGCTCGCAATCCAAACCTGGATCCAACCATCATGTCTGATATCCAGATGATGCTTAATGCTGCAAACCCATTTGTGCCTCTCTACCAGCATGCATTTCGGATCATGATGGACAAGCCTCCAGAGGAACATGGAAATGTTCAGGCTCGCTTGGTCCTGCAGCCAAATGCAGATCACCGTCGCTACAACTTGCCCACAGTGGAGGAGGTCGCTGCCATCATACCAGGAAGTGGAGAAGAGGAGGTCAACCTTCACAGGGAGATCATTTTGCATCTCAAGACTCCTGATCAAGGTGGTGCCCTCAAAAGGATCAGTCATCTCAATCCTGTCTACTGGCCACTCCACTATGTTCTTCTCTTTCCAAATGGAGAGCAAGGCTGGCATGATAGCATTCCTTCACTTCCTGGACCCAGAGGGCAATTCCGCACCGAGAATGTCACTCAGCGGCGCTACCATGCTTACAGGCTCCACCCAAGGCTTCTACTCCACACCCCTCTTCGTGATCCAGAACCCGACACACTATTTCGTGGTGGTCGGCTGTTGCAGCAGTATGTCGTCGATGCTTGGTCTTCCATAGAGGGCTCAGAGCTCTTTTGGCTCAAGACACATCAGAAGGATATCAGAGCTGATCTGTACCAGGGGGTTGCCAATGCTGTCCACAATGCAGATGATGGTCCTGTCGATCTTGGACAAGTCGGAACCCGCATCATTCTTCCCTCTACACATGCTGGCAGCGCTCGCCACATGTTCCAGCTGTTTCAAGATTCAATGGCCATCAGCAGATACTGTCAGAAGCCAGATCTCTTTTTGACAATGACCTGCAATCCAAATTGGCCAGAGATTCAAGAAGAGCTGTTGAAATATGGCAGAGAGGTCAATGATGGTCCAGGCACACCTTTAAGACATCAAACAGCTCACGATCGCCCAGACATCGTCGCACGAGTCTTCTACCAGAAGATGAAGGCACTGTTGAAAGAGGTCAGAGGGGGTCTCTTTGGAGAGGTCGCAGGATTGGTCTACACCGTTGAATTCCAAAAGCGAGGTTTGCCTCACATGCATCTCCTCATATTTCTTCGAGGTCCTTTCAAGATCCGCACTGTTCCAGACGTTGACGGCATAGTCTCTGCTCAGATCCCTGACCCCGTCACCACACCTCAGTTGTACGACACCGTCACCAAGTGCATGATGCATGGTCCTTGCAGTGCAGAGTTTCCTAACGCTCCTTGCATGGTCAATGGGAAGTGCAGCAAGCATTACCCAAAGACCTTTTCTGCAGAGACCCGCTTTGGAGATGATGGTTACCCAGAGTATGCCAGACCCAACAACGGTTGCACCTTCACCAACAGCAAGGGTCATGTCTTTGACAATCGTGATGTCATCCCTTACAACCCATACCTTTCCACACGTTACAACTGCCACATCAATGTCAAGATATGTGCTTCCGTCAAGGCCATCAAGTATATTCACAAGTACATATACAAGGGGCATGATTTGGCAACTTTGGCTGTGGGCCAGAATGGCAATGCAGAAATCAATGAAATACAGGAGTATATCAATGGTCGTTACATTGGTCCTCCAGAAGCTTGCTGGCACATATTCGAGTTCTCCATGCATGAGGAGAGTCCTACCATGTATCGTCTTCCTGTTCACCTCAAGGATCAGCAGACCATGTTCTTTGAAGAAGAGGATGATGCAGAGCTTATCGCAGACCGTGGCGCTAACAAGTCAACCGAGCTCATGGGTTGGTTCAAGGCAAACCAGTCACTGCCTGATGCTGTCAATCACACCTATCAGGATTTCCCCCAGCATTTCATTTGGAACAAGAAGACAAAAGCTTGGACCGTTCGTAAAAAAGGTTTTGCCATAGCAAGGTTGACCTGGGTTTATCCATCCGCAGGAGAGAGGTTTTACCTCAGGACACTTCTAACCATGGTCAAGGGTGCATTGGATTGGGATGATCTGAACAAATTCGCTGGTGTCACTTATCCAACTTACAAGGTGGTTTGTCTCGCACATGGTCTCTTGGAGGATGATGGGGAGTGGGACAGCTGTTTGAAAGAAGCAGGCGAAATACAAACAGGCGGTCAATTGCGCATCCTCTTTGCCACCATCCTCATGCACTGTATACCAACTCAACCAGACGTGCTTTGGACTCAACATAGGGTTCACATTTGCAATGACTTGTGCTTCAGGATCATAAATCATCACGGAATCCCAGATCCAACAGAGGACCAGGTTTACGATTATGGCCTGTTTTTGATCAATGCCATCCTTCTTAATTCTGGCAAAAACCTCTCCCTCTATCCTCCTATGCCTCTTTCTGCAGGTGAATGGCAGGTCCAGCAGAATCCCAATCAACTTCTGCAGCAGCAATTGGATTTTGACCCATACGATCTCTTGCTTCGTGTCGACTTCAACAGGGGGCGCTTCAATCTTGAGCAACACGCTGCTTACGATACTGTCATGCATTCCGTCAACAACAAGGAGGGAAAGGCATTCTTCATTCACAGTGCAGGTGGTGGAGGAAAGACCTTTGTGTGCAATACCATTGCCGCAACTGTTCGTGCCAATCACAAGGTTGCTCTCACTGTCGCCTCCTCTGCCATCTCTGCCCTCATCTTGGATGGTGGAAGCACCGCTCACTCTCAATTAAAAATTCCCATTCCCATCTTTGAGGATTCCACTTGCAGAATACAGAAGCAAAGTGAACTTGCAGATGTTTTGAGGCAGACAGACATCATCATTTGGGATGAAGTTCCAATGCAGCATCGTCATGCTATCGAGGCACTCAATCGCACATTAAAGGATGTCCTGGATGATAACAGACTCTTTGGAGGAATGACAATGCTGTTTGGTGGTGACTTTCGCCAGACCACCCCCGTCATTCCCCGTGGCTCCAGGGAGAGGATAGTCAATTCCTCTCTCAAAAGATCCACCTTATGGCCACACATACAGGTCCTTCACTTGAAACAGAACATGCGTTTGGATCAAACCCCAGAGAGTGAGGCATTTGCAGCTTGGCTGTTGGAAGTAGGCGCCGGTCATGGATTGGGTCCCCAAAACACCATCCATCTCCCACTTAACATGCGCATGCCAGAAAACACTGTCGAATCCTTGATTGACAATCTGTATCCAGGAATCACAGTTGGTGCTAAACCGGATCACTATTTCCTCGACCGCACTATTCTCTCTCCAACCAATAACTATGTGGATGACCTCAACCAGGCTATCCTTGACAGGTTTCCAGGTGAAGAGTGTATTGTCAGATCAATTGACAAAGTCGTTGGCGCCGAAAACATTTACCCCATCGAGTTCCTCAATGCTCAAAAGGCATCAGGCTTACCCTTGGCCAACCTTGCCTTGAAAATAGGCTGTCCTCTCATGCTTCTTCGAAACATCGATGTTTCAAATGGCCTTTGCAATGGAACCCGCATGATTTTGACAGACATCAAACCACATGTGTTGCAGTGTCGCATTTTGGGAGGCAAACATGCTGGACAAACCGTCTTCATTCCAAGGATTCCCATTGAGCCTTCAGATGATGCATTGGGCATCCCTTTGTCAAGGCACCAGTTCCCTGTGCGGCTTGCCTTTGCCATGACAATCAACAAATCACAAGGCCAATCTGTGATCAATGTTGGTTTGGACCTTCGTGACCCAATCTTCTCTCATGGCCAGCTCTACATTGCTCTTTCCCACTGCACTTCTGGAGATAGGATCAAAGTTCTGTTTCCTCATCATTCCAATGACACCTCTACATCAAACATTGTGTATCGAGAACTGTTGACCGATATACTTTGATGGGGTATGTTGCCTGTCTATTATTGACTTTGAAATGCTATTGATGGCTGTTCTTAGATTTGGGACATTTATGGCTGTTCTTTGCTTTTTCTTGACTTTGTTTGGATCTCTGTGTAGTAAAATGGACTCTATAGAATTAGATGCGGTTGTTATCTTGCCAATATTTGTTTGGGTGTTTGTATTGATATTTAGAACTTGGATGTGTTTGGGTGTTTGTACTATTGATTTACTATTGCTTTCAATTGAGTCTGTTTTTTTTTTGCTTTCACATGTGTGACTTTAGGGCAGGCTTTAGAGGACTTGACTAAATTTTCAGTTGACCTCTCTTCACTTGAGAACAAACACTTGATCTCTTCAATTGATAACTTTGTAGATTTAATAACTCTACTACCTTTTAATAGCGTTGCAAACTAACTTTGCTAACTGACATTCAATAACTATACTAACATTTAATAGCTTCACAAACAAACTTTACTAACTAACTTTTAACATCATTAACTAAACACCGTTGCGAAGCACGGGTACCAACTAGTCATAGAGAAGGTATGGAAACCGAGAGTGATCAGGTCCAAATCGAGCATTGGCAGGTCCAAATCGAGGGGATGCCGAGCCATTATCCCTCAGCCGCCAGCAATGACCCCGTACAGTGCTGAAGCAATATTGTTGTTCATAGTATACAAACTCTAAGTGTAGGAAGAAGAATCAAAATTTTAAGCTTTTCCTCAGCACGCAAAGATGTCAACCAACCAAGTGGCCAATTTCACCACTGGAGGTGATGAACCGGTGTAGTAGTTGTGCCTGGTCAGTCACGTGATCAGGTTCCCACGGTTTGACCTAGTCAGTAGCCTTCCAGATGTAGTAGTCAGTCCATCCTTCCTATCCAGTCGACCTTTCCCTCGAGTCCTGCGTGAGCCCCCGGAGTGGTACCTCGGTACCACTCCAACGTGGTGATGAGAGTGTTCTTCGACTCCACGCCTCTCTCTTTTTTCTCTCGGGTTCCCACTCCTTACGACTTTCTCGCGAGACGACCTTTTTTCGGCCTCACCACCCACTGCTGCGCAACCGCGCATTTTCTCTTCACTCACGGCCGTACAACACTCAAATTACCCCCCGGTGCACATGTTCAACCCAATAGGGCCCCGCGTCGCCCCCCGTTGACCCAAAAAACACGCCCGCGACCCTTCTCAGCACCCAAGCGGCAGGCCACGTCACTTTTTTCGACCCCCCGAATTTCCACTTTCTTTAGACCCAGCCATGTCCACACGACCCCCCGCAACTTCGTTCGACGTTCCGGAGCCCCGCGTTCCCCATCAGGATCCCACATGGCCCGCTACTGCGAGTTTTGGACAACCCAACGAAAATCGCATCGCCGCCGCGCGGACCCCGTTTTTTTTTCATGCACCCCGGACCCAAAATGCACGCGTTCGACTCCCCGCACCCTTGGCTCATCTGCCAGAACCCCCCGTCGCGCCTCGTCGTCTCAAACGAACCGCCCCGCACCTTTTGGTCGCCCCATGGATCCGCCACGTCACCATTGTTAGACCCCCCGTTTCTCGTCACCCCCACCCTTACACGGACCCATTCGACTCCCCGCACACTCGTCCCACCGGCCAGGACCCTCCGTTCCCCTCCATTGTGCCAAACGAACCCCCACCGTCGTTTTCGGACACCCGAGCCACGCGCCACGTCACCATCGCGCGGCCCCGTTCTGCCAGCACAACCGGCCCCAGACCAGCTCACCAATCTCGCGGCCCACCCCCCAGAGCACCCTGCGTCTCGCTAACGCCCCGAACGAGCCCCCACCGCCGTTTTTGGTCACACCACGGATCCGTCGCGCCCCCCCGTTCTTTCGTGTACCCCAGCCTCACACGGACCCATTCGACCTCCCGTGCCCTCGTTCCACCGGCCAGGACCCCCCGTCCCCCTCCATTGCGCCAAACGAGCCCCCGCCGTCGTTTCCAGACACCTGGGCCAGGCGCCACGTCACCATCGCGCGGCCCCGTTCTGCCAACATACCCAGCTCCAGACCGACTCACAAAGCTCGCCGCCCACCGTTCACCATCCCGGAGCACCCCACCTCGATCCAATACCACCGTGCCCACCGTTCCCAGACCCCCACCGCATTCCGCCACGTCACCATCTCTCGGCCGGATTCTTGCACCATACCCGGCTCCTCGAGCCCTCGTTCAGCTCCCCGCAACCTCGTTCTCGACCCTGGCGACTTCCCCGACCCGTAGGGACCCAAACGAGTCACCGCCGCGACCACTTAGCACCCCAGCGCTAGTCCCCTCATCGAGAATCCCCGATGCCACCGCATGGCCCAATGCACCCGTATGCTTTCCCTTTCCCCCGTTTACACCGTACCTTGTCCCGTCCTATCCCCTTTCCCCACCCTCGACATTTATTGGATATTCGACCTATCTACGAACCATCACTGCTCGACAGCACCGTACCTATTTACTTTCGCACGAACCACCCAGTCTATTTTCGGATCACAAGAACTCACACCCTGGGCTACAAGAACTTATGGTTTTGAACGTTTTTATCCTACCCTGCGATGTGAGTCCCAGAGGCATTCGAGGATGGAGGAGCAGAGCAGAGTTACAGTTTGGTCATCTACCACCCCCAACGATCTTGGAGGACGATACGGTCCCGCCTCACGTGTAAGGCCCGGGGCATCGTGAGGGACTGGGAGTCGTGACTGGAGAGTTTTTTTCTTGGTCAGTTTTGTTTTGCTTTTTGTTTTCTTTTAGTAGCGGTATGGTGACGAGGACGTCACCATGAGGAGGAGGGGCACTTGTAGTAGTTGTGCCTGGTCAGTCACGTGATCAGGTTCCCACGGTTTGACCTAGTCAGTAGCCTTCCAGATGTAGTAGTCAGTCCATCCTTCCTATCCAGTCGACCTTTCCCTCGAGTCCTGCGTGAGCCCCCGGAGTGGTACCTCGGTACCACTCCACCGGTTGTATGGCAGTGGTGCAAGCTTTCTTTTCCAGGAGGCACACAACTATTCTACATGCATGACAAAATTCCCAGCAGGCCGGGTAAACACCTTTGTAGTGGTTGTCACCGCTACCATGTTCAGAAAACTGAGTCACTTCGACGTGCACAAGGTACGTTACAAGCAACCTACATGTTCAGATTAATAATAACTGAAGGTACACTCAGATACCAGTGACAGCGCAAAACACAGTAAAATACATAAAGATGTCGCTGCAGCACAACGAGAAGGTTCTCAGTCCATATATCCAAGTGTGCAATTCTCAACTCTTATTTATAGGAACCTCCCATCCTACACGCATTGGGCCGACCCCAGCAATTGGACAAAACCGTCAATTACCTAACCGTCAGATGCTTCCCCCACCAGTACCGGGCGCTTTTGCTGACCAGGAGCAAAATAATACCATACTGCGACAGCCTTGGCCTAAACGGAACAATGGGCAACAGCCAACCAGTGGCCCAATAATATTCACGCCAGGTCAACTTGCACCAAGCATGAATATACCGGATTTTTTTGTCCAAGGTTCGGCATGCCCAGGATACCAAGAAGCCCACCAAAAGTATGACGAGATGCGGGACTATTTTGCAAAACGTGCCTATGCATCCAACAACCATGAGCTAGTAATTGTCAAAGCAACGATGATGTTACTGAAGCCTGGTTATAAAAATCCATCCATAGTATCCGCAAGTCTGTCCAGTTTTGTTTTGTCCTTATTCTGCTAACGGTTTGCATAGAACATTTCTGAAACTATCAACAATGTCCCCGTTCATATTGGAGTTCACGACCTCAAGAATGTCACATTCCTGACGCTTCGTCCTCTCTTCCTGAAGTGGTCAAAGGATGTTGTTATCTCCATAGATGATGTCCGACTTCGCAGCAAGGATTGGGTCGAGATGATACCACTTCTGGGGGTCCCAGATGTTGATGCGATCGCGCAGAAGTTCTTCATAGCAAAAGGAAAGGCGAGGCATGTTCAATTTCATGCTGGAAAAGGCGTCGAAGTATATCTTGAGCTGGAGCATGAGAAATACCAAGAAATTTTATTGCGTCTCGAGGAACTTGAGACAGTTGACCGTGACGTGGCAACTCAGGTTTGTTCTGTAAATCTTATGTGACAATGGGCAATAACTAAATGCATCAACTGCCGGCATAGCATCACATTCCTTCCACCCCCCCGGGTAGCAACCATCAGTCAGCATTATGCCCACACGACCAAGGACAGGATGATGGAAATCAACATTCTAAGCCGTCTGGCCTTCGAAAGCGACAACTTTCAGTGAGATATTTCAGCGCCAATAGACTTAGAAGTCTCTAATGTCAAGTTTGCGATAGCCGAAGAGTCCCACTGGCACATCATTGACTGGTGTCAGTTGTAAGCGGCCAGCTATAGCACCAAACTCACCAAGTGCCAGTGCAGTCCGACGAGCACTCCAAGCTCAAAAAGCTCCATCCAAAAAAGTTGTGAAATCACTCAGTATGTCTTCAAATATATGTTTCCTTTCCATGCTCTAAGTTACTGCAGTGAATACCATCTCCATTTCGTGCACAATGTACCTGACCTCGGCTATCTCATTCACCAATCTAGTCTCTGATGCACGGCCATTCCATGCCATCGAAGACTGCAAGAATCCTGTCCACGTTATGTTGATTTTCAACCCAAATGCATCAGCAAAATACGGTGGCTTCAAGAAAGCGACATTTGGCCATACCAACGGTTTCCGTTTGGGACCCTCAGCCCAGATATGCATCAAGCAGTGCTGGTATCGATGTAAAGCATCAGGAATCCGTCTCACCTTCGATAACGCAACGCAAATAACCAAACTTAGCTCCGAGATCAACTGTCTGCGCTGGGCTTCAGCATTGATGGATTTGGTGTATGATTTCATCGATGAACAGTGTCAATTGCTTGGCAAACCCCCATTCGAGATTCCGGACATGCGGTTCGTCAAAACAGCCCTTGCTGTTGTTGATGCTGGCAACCGTGATATCTACATGATTGAGGAGATGATTGATGAAGCGGTTGATGGCAAATTTGTCAAATACATCGGAAATGGCTCGGCTGAACCGTTCTTCCATGGCGACAAGAATATTGCGCATAGAGCTGAGTTCATGGCATTTTGTCAACACGTACAGTACTCGAAAACGAAGAGCTTGGCATTTGTGGGAGATTTTCAGGGTACGTGCGTGTATGCTCTTCGGAGATTTCCCCTCACAATTGCACGACCTTCAGGTGGAAAACATCTGCTCACTGATCCACAAATCATTACTGCAGCATAGGTGCTCGACAGCACTTCTTATTTGTGCAACTTAATGACTGTTTTTCAACTGTACAGTGAGACCGAGCAGAACTTTGCTGATGGAAATCTTGCATCCACGCATGACAGGTTCACCATTGAACATACCTGCAATGTGTTCTGTGCATTTTTTTGCCTCTCCACTCTTTCAGCCTCGTCTAGCAGAGCTCTTCCGTCAGCCGCCTCTCAAGCTAGTCACAGAACACCACTCTTCGAGAATGTGACAGAAACTCATCAAATTGATGGTACAATTCCGATGCAATTCTCTACACAAAGCAGCAACATTGGCCGACAGTAACAGGAGCCGGCCTATGATAGATTCCTTTTTTTGTGTTGTAATAATCAAATTGTCATCTTGTCGGTTTATTTTGAAATTTTGTGTGATGTCAAATTGTCATCTTGTCAGTTTAATTTTGAATTTTCCTCATTGTCTGCCATTGACGAGGCCACATGTTATCAAGATATATATCACATGAACCGAACTATGTATCACCATCATCACCTTCGTCGTCGTCTTCATCAGTGGTAAAATGAGCATATTCGGGTTCAACTTCTCCATCCAATTCCGACTCCTCTTGTTCATCTGACAAGATCCGAGCACCATGAAGCCGAAGACCTTGAGTGGGCGGACTGACCAAGCCACCGATGTACTTATGTCTTTTTGGTCCAACTACATTGCTGTTACGTTTCCAACTCCGCTTCCAACCCCGATGCCCATTCCGATACCCACCATGACGATTCTGCACTGCACACCTTCCTTTTTCATTTCTTTTTGTCCTTTGTCTTCCTTTCAACGTCATTGTTTCTTCTTTTGGACATCCTTGTATTTTCTTGTTCTTGTTCTCTTCTTTCCCTTCTTCTAGAACAATCCACACCGACCATGGACATATCCCACGTGACCTTGCTGTACCCGAATAGTCTCCTTGCCGACGGACATCATTGCTATTGTCTTTTCCCTCGCCCTGACATATTGTTGACTTCATCCCACAACAAACCGATCACAATGGCTGTACTCCCAACACAGCTAATTACCGTAATCATCATTGGCAGCATCGCCATCACCTTCCTGATCGGTTTTTACCTTGTTATGATCTATCTTTGGCATCGGTACCGAAACCCTTCTGCCATCGATACTTCCGACTTCCACCTCGACAATATATCGACACGTAATTGACAATTGCCATACCTGGATATATGGTTTCCACTTTCGTACCCTGTGCCTACCATTATCCTCCCTGACGATCCGACGACATTCCTCACCTGCATGCGAACTCTGAACAATCCCCGATCACAAGACATTTCACTGTTCTCTCTAATCCGACCATCGCCGAAGCACATTCTTTTGGACTTCGACCACAGACCATATGTCTTCCCAAACAGTGAACCAACCCCTATTGCATATTGTTCGCATGACATCGCTTCATTGCAGTACCCGACGACTTGTTCCCACAACTTGTCACCTGTGCCATGACTCGAAACCTGGACCCACATTCATTTAACCTTTTCCATCTATAACCTTGATATCTCCCACACTCGTTTACAATGATACCCTTTCTTGGACGAATACCGACATCAAGTGGACCTTCTTGTTCCACAAACAGGACAAGACATCGCTCCTCGATACGTCATCAACACAGACATCATCATCCGGTACAGCTTGTGCTGTTCACATGTCTGGCCTCGACCAGCCCACTGTCCTAGTTGGTTTTTTCCTTTATACATTCCTTCATTTTCTTTCATACCGACCTTGCCGTTACATCCACACCACCTCAAGACACTCTCATCACCAACCCCACACTGGACAATACCCATCTTCGACCCGACCGTGCAACGCACTTGCCAGACTGCACACTTGCCTGTTACAGCAAGTGTAGACCCCGAATAGGCAATTCTGCACATCACATGATCCGATGACAAATCATCCGAGTCATCCGGACCTCTTCTATCCTCAATGACACCCGGGCCTCCAGTTGGATCGCGAGAACATCGACATGAGGACGCCTCATGTACGCCTCATGGTGAACACATGGTAGAGTTGGACATGTTGTGGCTTCATGGTTGTATTCCTATTTACCTCCCCTCAAGACCAGCCACTATATGTACTGTTCTTGTTGTTGGTTCGGACTTTTTCTTCTTTTCCTTTCCTTACGTTTAGTCTGGTTCTTGGGGCAGACCCCCTTGTCTTGGGTAACCCCCACGGCTCGCAATGACTTTAGACCATGAACCTCCCCCCTTGTAGCAGTGTTATCTATCAATGAAACTGCTGTTCTTCCCTCTGGAAACCGCCCCCCTGTTAAGTTGATTGTTGCCGGAGCCCGCTGCAGAAGCGATCCGTAACAATTGCCACCATTGCAGAATGGCTTCATGTTCGGTAAAAGCTCCATCTTTTCCTGCTCAAGACGACTCACGGTTTCGAGGTGAGCAGTTAGGACAGGACCAAGTTCGGCCGCTTCTCCATTCTCGTGGAAGGCTTGCAGTAGTTGGTGATACGTTGCCCAAAATGACTTCGAAGATACCACAGGATCGCCAATCGCCGCATACAACTTACTGGCACGCTCATGAAACAGGGGAGGCACCAGCTCGAAAACTGGATGGTCAGGAGGTGCATAGAGGGATTCGGCCTCATCGAATAGCTCGGGCGGCACAGGTATCTATTTCGCTGTGTGAAAACAGGTATCAATGGAATAATTGCGGTACAATACTTTGAAATCAAGCGCATCGAATTGATGTGGTTTGGCCCTGATAAGGGATGGAATGCCATGGGGTATGATCTTGTTTTTGTCGGCACGAGGAGCCATTCTATTCTTGAAGCTAACCCAATCGTTGATCTCAGCTTGAAGCCAAGGAATTGCAAGCCAACGGAAGACTAGGCTACATGACAGTAGAAATAGTCAGAATAGACAATATCTGAAGGCAATAATAGATTACTTTTCAAGAACATCATTCACGTCGTACCACCCATTGTGAACCCCTTCTTCGAGGATGTCTTCGAAGCCAGGAGAGAAATCACGGCGGAACACAGACCACTTGATTTCCGATAAAATGTTATTGTGACCCTTTGCATAGCAGTGCTGTAGTGTGTCAGCAAGACTGGGATCGAGCCGGTGGCGGATCATAGTGTGTGAATTGGCGGTACCAGTATTCTCAAGCCCAGGATCACTCTGCGTTATGACAGGTACACCTTACAGGTAACCAGAAGTCAAATTGACTCAGAAACGTAGAAAAGAATCACCCACCACCAATTCTCCGACAGGTCTCCAGGTAATAGCTTGTGATAAGTGTTGGATTCTTGTTGGTCCACCATATTTTGATCCAGTTTATCTCGCCTGAGAACACTTCCAACCCTGCATGTAACCAGAGACCAAAATGTCCCCACTTATCATGCTGATCTTGAGGCCATACATCATTGACCCCGGCGGCCCAAAATCGTCTTCGTTTCAGACGGCGATGAAGACAATTCTCAACCTCCTTAGGCTCCACTGCTTTTAGAAGTTCTCCGATCACCTCCCTGAGTTTCATTTTATTAACAGATAAAGTGTTCTGATAGGAATGACGACACACCTGGGAACACGATCTCCGTGAAGTTCCCTCAACTTTTGCGGATGGATTCGGCACCACGAAAAGGAAATCGCTGCCGGATATCTCTGACTTTTTCGAAAATCGTTTCGGCTGTGTGCTTTTGCTGGCGTGTGGACCGGAGGCCCCACTGTTTTCTGAGTCGTCGAATAGTTATTACACTGTCAGAACAGAAAAGTGAATTAAATGCATCATATTAGTTTGCAATCCGAGTCAAGGATTCAAACCTTAGCCCATATTGATTAATATCATAGTGGTCTTTGAGATGTTCTACAAGCTTCACATCCGATAAACTGAGTTGAAAATATAGCTCCATTGGTGCTCGGATGTTCTCGTCAGGCGCTGCAAAGATATGAAAGACTTCAGATTACTTCGGGTGGGATCTTTTGGGAGTAACTGACGACGAGGCTTGTGTTGATTTTTTTGTGCAGGCATCTTGCCAGGCTTCGTCACGCGTGACCTGCCGGTCTCGTTTCCTGCCAGTGCACCGCCGAGTTCATGCTCCCCGTCGTCTGCGCCAACCCTACACATCCTGTGCCATTCCGTGATCTCGCTGCACCTCTCGCACTGCCCTACACCATTGCGCCCCAACTGCTACCCTTACCCGTGATACTGCGGGTTTCGCCAGGGGATGGAAGGAACTCAGGTAATTACAATTGATGCACTTACTGAAACGAACCCAGGACGGCTGATCTGCGATCGCGCGAACGTTCGGTCAGCATTGACAGCACAACCAACGAGGAGGAAGTCCGACATGAGCGGGTCGAGGAGCAGATGGCGGAGCAGATCCCCCTGCCTTTCCTCACACCCTGCTCTGACGATAATGCCGACGACACCTAACTGATTGGCCCATGTCTACGACGAAAACCATGGCCCGAAGGCACGAATATGGAATGACAACCAGGTGCGTGCGCCCACACACCCTGTAAGTTTCGCTACTGACCGACAACCGACGAAGACGACGAAGACGACAGAGGCAGCGATGGGCGGTGGCGGCGAATGAAGAAGACGGCGGATGGTGGCTGTGGTGGTGGATGACAGTGGCAGCAGGTACAGCGGAGGCAGCAGCACATGAGGACATCAACATCGACAACGACAACGACAACGACAACGACAACGACAACGACAACGACAACGACAGCCACGACAGCCGATGTGCGGTGGCGAGAGTGGAGCCGCTGGATAGCGTCGGTGTTACTCTCCTTCTGCATTTGCTCACTGTTCCAGCTACCCTTTCTGCCTCACGCAAGCAGACGGGCGCCTCCCATGCTTCTAACCCCCTCCTACACTTGCCTATAGTCATTCCTGTACCTATGTATACTCGTCACTTAAATTAATCACACCATTTGCTTGTCTACGGATTGTAATAGACAATCACCTAATATACTTGCTATGGTTCTCGGGGGGTCGGGTGTCGTTAGTCAGCTTCGGAGAATCAAAGATCTGGATTTGAGGCTGATCACTCTCGGTTTCCATAGAAGGGGATTACAGGCGGGAGAAGGCACGTGGGTGGACGGTCACTTGCGGGATAAAAATAATACATTGAGATTGATTATAAACCGTACACGGGGTCTTACCGTCGGTTATCTTGTCACGGTTTTTGAGCAGATCAGTCTAGGCGCCTTTGGCTTGAACAGGCGGGTTGCACCGGTGCGAACTCGACGGTGCGAGTTGGAATCGAGTTAGCAACTCGGACAGTACCGCATTGGACCGCCGCAACACCACTTCAAGATGAAGGTTGATTTTAAAAGGAATTTGGTATGTGCCTGAAGTTCAGCGCTTAGGCCTCAGGCTTTTACTGCTTCCTCGTGCCTTCTGTCTCTCCAGACCTTTCCCACCAATGTTATTTTACCCCCTTCCCATTTTTGTGTCCGTCCTTTGCGCCCACGCCGCGTTCACAGATCCATCGAATCCAAACGTTACATGGGAAGGAAACAGTGTGCATCCAAACGCCGCTGACTCTGATCGATGGTGCTACTTCCCAGTCGTCAATTTCACCCAAGCTACCGCTTGCACTGGCGGCCATGCCACCGATAGTGACTTCCAGACACTTCTCTATACCCATCTGAATCTTCCCGAGGGGTATTCTATTGCATACTATTCGATCGATAACATCACGCTGCTGGGCGACAGCTCGTTTCCGGTTCCTCCGGGCGGAACGCATTTGTGTTTTTCCGGCCAGGCACTGGATGGAGGCTACCAGACATTATGTATGACCAGCGATTATGACAACAACATTGCTGAGCCGGGTCCGTATTGCATGGTCGCGCTTGGCCAGTCCTATGTTTCGGACGGTTGTTATACACCCATGTCAGCAGTAGCCAACACTTCCGTGGCTTCGTTGCCAGCCACGACGTTCACAAGCGCTCAGTCGGCCCAGCCTTCACCGACCTCACTCACCCAGGGTAACACGGAGAGATTGCAAGATTGCAAACCATGTGGAAGCAATGAATGCACATACAATAATGTCGTAAGTCCATTTCACTAAGCATTTTAAGAGAGTGAGTCACCGAGTTAATGCCACTAGGCGAACTTGTCTAGCGAGATATATCCCGTCGTAGTCGGAATTCCGCTAGAAAATTGTGACCCAAATAGTAACACTTCGATTTCGAGCGATATTGGGGGATCGGTGACGATCACCGAAACGTGGAGCGAAACCAACACATTGGGTTTTGAGGTGAAGGGATTGAAAGTGGACGCGCAATTCGGTTGGTCCACCTCGCGATCAATATCATACTCGCAGACGATAACGATTGAGGTTTTGCCTGGACAAATGGTACGTGACCATCGCCGCTCTTAGCGTATCAATGCTAGAACTCTCATCAGGGCGCCCTCGTGGCAAATGTGCTATACAAACGAACGAACGGGGACATCAAAATCGGATCCAAGTACGTTGAAACCTTTTGTTTGTCCGAGAATTACACACAACTTGATTTTCGTTTTGTTTTTCAGGCAGACATTCCCTCTGATATCGAACCAGCCAACTGACGTTGTCAGCTATGGCCAGCAAATAGCTCCCTGCGGTTCCCAGTTTGTTGCTAGCAATCTGACGCAACTGAAGTGCTCGTCAAATGCCCTTGGTTCACCGAAAGGGTACAATCTATGGATAATCTCTCTACTCTCATCGATGACATCTGTCTTGATTGTGCTTTGATGTATAGTGGTGTACTGACCGCTGTGTCACGTCTGAGCGCTCATATGCCTGACTTCCGCAGTCTTTTGAAATATTTGTCTGGATTTCAATGTCAGTGGCCTAGCAATTTAGTTGTTGTCAATATCCTATACCAGTTATATGCTCTCATTTCTGTTTATAAGCCAAACCGTTCACACAATCGAGTTTGGTGATGTCTGAGCCAAATGTCAATTGACGCCCACCCTGAACGGCTCTGTAGTACTCCTTTACTAGATGCCGCCCAAAGCAGGTCTCAGACTTGTCAGTGTCGCCCAGCCTGTGGTGTAGTGGCCGTTGAGGTTGTAAATCCAGTGGGCCTCCTATGGTAAACAAGCACATTTTTGTCGAAATGGCTAAAGAATAAAGTTCTTGACTTTCTATGTTCTTTCAGCACCAGGCAACCATATTTTCATTCTCTCTGACCTGTATGTGTTCACCGTTTTCCAGACTCTTGCAATGCTATAACACTGACACATAACCCTGTCCAAGATGGTGACGGGTGAGGGTAAAACGAAGAAGACAACGTTCCCATCTAATGGCCTTCACTGGTGAACGTGGGACAAGGACTCGAACATACCACTAGCTCTTTGGGGCCTAGGAAAACAAAGCAAACTGAAACGGACGTATCGGCAGAGGAATCGGTTACACACATCATAGTACAACGATAACCGGGCGAGCCAAAGATAGCAGAGTCAACAAAGGTGAGAACGATATAGAACGGATGGCGGAGTCAAGTTTAACCATGGGCAGGTGTCGCACAAAAAGTTGAACTACCCTGGAAATCCCCGATGCAGACAATTAACATATACTATCCATTGTAAGGAGGTGGAGCGCGACCACTGTTCCCCCTCAGGGGTCTAGGCGAAGTCTCCGAAGTTATCACATTATGGAGAATCGAGACAACCGTCCGCCTTTCCGTAGGGTTGAGCCGAGAAAGGACATCCAAAGCCGTAATCATATCTGAATGCTCATTCTGGGACCCAGCAGATGTTGGCTGTGTC
The DNA here is from genome assembly GCA_963556145.1 of Hygrocybe punicea. Taxonomy (NCBI): domain Eukaryota; kingdom Fungi; phylum Basidiomycota; class Agaricomycetes; order Agaricales; family Hygrophoraceae; genus Hygrocybe; species Hygrocybe punicea. Next base: position 6,589,076 of record OY744469.1, read on the forward strand.
TGAGGCGGCGGCATGGAAATATCCAAGGGCTCGAAGAGTGTTTCTCGCTGACTGTCTGGTTGCAAACGAGATACATCGTCAACGACTGCCGTCAGGTTAGACTGGGGACTCGGAGATTCAAGAGCTGTTGATATCCCTTGATTGGATAGGAATGTGACGGGATCAGGCTTTGAGGCCATCAAAGGTGCGACGGATGTTAGTGAACCAAGATCTGCAGAAAAGTAACGTGAGAGTCAGCAAAATGATGAATGTTGTGCACGGACTTGATAGCAACGAAGACGGGTTCCAATCTATGGCAGATTGAGAAAACGTGTGCAGTGGACAATGCGATCGACGTACCAGCAACTGCATCTGAAGTGACCCCCGAACTAGGCCCACTTGCAGGTACAAACGGGACTGTCGTCCATTCGGGGTGCTTGGGGGGGTGCCTGGCGGGGTAGGATGTCGCGATAAATTGATCGACTTCTTCCAGCTGAGACTCCCGGCGACTCCGCGCACAATATAAGGTGATACCGAATATGAGCAAGACTGATGCAATTCCGCCTATGACACCACCAGCAATCACAGGCGCCTTTGATTTGTGTGACGATAAAGCAGGGTGGAAGGATGCCCCGGCAGAAGATGTAACAGACCGCGATGACGGAAAGGTTGTTGATGATGACGAAAATGCAGGTGTTATCGACGATGGCGGTGGTGTTGCTGCCGAGATAGCCAGCTCCGGACTGTTGGGGAAAAAAATCAAGATGCCTCGAATTGAGCAGAAGAACATTCCGCACTTGACAGTGATTGTTGATAGGGAATCGGTAGGGTAAGGAGTGGTTTCGCTGGTCAATCATTCAGCCTCACGACAATGTGAAAATAAACGGTAAACATACCTTGCGATAAATGGTGTATTCATAGAGAGTGGCGAGGTATTCGATGGGCGCTGAGTGTATGAATTGAATAGCGAAGTGTTGATTGAGGCATAGGCATATGTAGTAGTAATCTTGCGTAGGCAGGATGATGACGAGCCTGGTTGGACGACGTAGTATCGTTCAAGGCTAGCCTCTACGATGAAGCCATCACCTGAAGGAATGTCGCAGATCCATTCCAAGTAGCCTACGCCAGGCAAGAGGAAGAGGTCGACGACGAGTTGGCGATCAGGCGTAAGAATATACACATCGAATGGCGGCGGTGACATGTTGTAGTAGATGATGACCGGCTCGCATTGAGAGACAATGAGCGGAAACCGGATATCAACGCCACCCAAAACATCGCCTATCTGCACTCCTTCCGTTGGCGAAGACGGTTTTGTCAACGCAAGCGCTGCCAGGGATATCAAGAACGTCAAGAGCGTCGTAGCCCCCATCGTCGTGCAGGAAGAGGAGCGTGGCTTGTCAAAAGAGTTCATCAAAGTCGACCTCCCATGACCAGTTGTTGGTGCCATACATGGTTTCCTTAAATTGGCAACCAAGCATCAAAACATGTCATGCCGTACGGTGCTTCCTTTACAGCGAATCTGTCCCACACTCCGCTGAAAAACAACACATCACTATCAAGGTCTGCACCGCAATTTTCAAAGCTGAACACTGACAAAAACTTACAGCGATCAATACGAAACCATGTTCAAGAAAGTCCCATATGCCGCAGTGCGTCCTAGACCTGTAACCGACCTTGCCTCACGCTGATGGCTCGGCGACAATAGGACCTGTCGATCTCGTAATGAATTGGGTGAGTGGGAGAATAGCAACGGCAACGCGCACTTTTAAGTACGCCCCTTGGAGATCCCAAGGCTGTGGCGATTGCCAGTGTGATTCGTCGACATGTAATGTTGGTCTGGTATTCTAACAGGCACTCGCCTTGAACTTTCAAAGGCTTCCCGTGGCAAATGGATCTGTCGCGCATGCCATGCCGCACGATAGTTATACTGGATGGCGTTCAGAGTCTGAGTGTCTACCAGAGCCACCTAGATCTTGTCCTGGGGAAATCAACCTATATCCGTTAGAAGAGCTACGGGACTATTCTTACCTGGAGATTTGAAATTGTTAGTGTAGTGAAGGCCATTGCCAAAATGGTCACCCAAATATGATGACTTGAACGTGAACGTGAACCTTTCAACATGTCTTGGTCGTCGTCTTGGTCCCATGAACGACAATACGCTCCACCTGTTTCTCGCGAGTCCTTTTTTCACTCCGGTCGCAGCTTCTATGTCGAGGTTGACGGCCGCCATCGACATGAAAGAACAGACTCAAAATCTCTCCACGATCTTCTAACTTACACCCAACCTGCACCCCTGCTCACCAAAGCAGGTAAGATAGCCAAGCGTCAACCCGCCCCACACAAGGATCCGCCTGGCCATTTCTACCGTGCGCAGCTTCTGCATTACGGTCTAAAGGTCATGAAGACAAAAGAACCTGCTAAGAAGCAGCTTCTGGCTGCTTTTGTCGGAAATGGAACCATACCTGTGCCGGAGAAGATACTGCAACTAGAAGAAACCCTTCGAAAGGAGTATTGCCAGGCAAATGAACTTGCAAAGACGAAGTATGAGGCGGAACAAGAGCTTAGAGAAATTGACGAGGCGAGAAAGCGCCAACAACAACAGAAAGACCGCGACGCCATCATGCAGGAGTTTACGGAAACCGACTCGGATAACTTGGAGCGCTCATACGTTCTTGATGGATACGAATCCACCGTGCACGAGATCTCCAGAGAACAATTACGCGACGCTATCGCTACTCTTCCAGAGGATCACTTACGCAAGATCTTGGCTAAATTAGTCAACGAGATTCCAGCGTTGGAGCATGCCATGATGACAGAAGTCGGGAAACTGAAATGGCTGGAAGATGACGAGACCGAGGCCGAGGGGTCGAAAAAGGCTGTGGGGGCAAACAAAGGAAAGGGAAACCAAAAGGTACGTATTTACGACGAAGACAGTCCAGGTCTGTTACACTCATTGCCCGATGTCCGGACTTGTAGCCTCAAGAATTGAACACAAAAGAATTGACGGGCCAATTTGAGATCGTCGCTCCTTACCTCTCCGAACAATGGCCCGACTATACCATGGCAACAATGACCCTCAAGATTTCCCCGTCATCGACCTCATCGCACCTCTGGGCATCTTTTGACTTCGGAATAGTAACGGGTATTATTCGCTCATCGATGCCGCCTCCTACCACTACCGGCACCGCTTGCGCCTTTTTCTTGCGGGGTCGCGAATCAGGTGAAGGGGAAATGTTATTTGGCGAGGACAACAGAGGCAGCCTCACTTTCCTCGGCAACGGTAAAATCAAAGGGACGATGGAGTGGATGGGAGGTTTCCGGTTTGTTGGAAAGAAGGTGGATCGAGGCAACGTAGTATGGTCGAAGAGTGTACGGGGGTGGAAGTCGAAGTGGAGAGGTTTTAATGAGGGGTCATATGAGATGGAGAGGGTGGGGAGATGGGGGGGAGGCTTCGGAAGGGAGGTTGAGGACGAGAAGCCGTCGATTTCTGATACCACCGTTGAGGAAGACTCTGGAGGAGATGAAGATAACGAAGACTTCGACTTCGATGATATGGCATTCTGAAGGAAAGCTTCCGCCTTGCCTAGGAGCAGGGCACTTATCATTTTGCATCCATTGTAAAAGAATTATGTCTTGCAAGTTTTCAGGTTCTATTTTCCTGCCTCTTTCTGCGTATGTGCTGAAAACCAAAGCGGCTTGGATTGGCTTGGCTATATGCCGGGAACGCATGGAGAGCAAGAGCACCCATGCAGTTCCCCGTCGAATTGGGAATTGGACGCGCTAAGAGTGCAGTGGGACGCTTTGCGCGAAGTGTGAAGAGGCGCATCGGGAGGAAAGTGGTGATGAAACGTATGGGAAAAACAATTGACGCCCACAACGCCTTGACTGGGTGTGCCCTTCAAGTTACTCCTTCACTACATGCCGCCCAAAGGAAGATCCGAGAAGCGTCTCAGACTTGTCACCTCCTGCGACCACTGGTATGCCTACAGTTGTTTATTCTGTTTCAAACTTTTTGACGCCTCCTGCCCAGTCATGAACATAAGATCTATTGTTCGGCATCACATCTTGGTCGAAGCGACTCTGCATGCGAGACTTGTATGGATCTGAATCGTGATTGCACCTACAAGGCTCGGCAGAGGTACCAGGCCCTCAGCCGAACGGTGGCTCGCAGAAAAGAATTCAGAGAGACCCTCATTTCGACTCTGACCAAAACGCTTGACCAAGTCATTGCAGAGGCAGAACCAGCGTTGTTCTCAGTGCCACTTGAGAACATCCAGCCAGGGCTGTCGTCGATGGTGGAACGGTCTCTCCTTCCAACGCTACGTGCTTTCGTACACGAAATTATGGGAGACCATACAGGACCCCCAAGATCAGGCGATGACCTCAAAATCAGGTGTGCTACCATTATCTGATCTTTCAGTCATGGCCAACAGTTTATCAGTGCGCTCATTAACCATGATCGGAGGGAGGATGTTCTAGAGGGATGAATTCATCTCTGCCCATTCTTCAAGATCATATATCTCCATGTGCAGTGCACATCTAACCAAGTTCGCCCAAGGTTGGCGGCGAGAATACAGTACAAAAGTTTAGAAAACGTATTATTAATAAGTGCTTGACACCGTCGCCGATGACATTGATTACTGCTTTCCTCGTGCCGTGAATTCACCATTCTGGCTGCCAATCGTCCGAAGACCCACTACCCCATGGTCACCCAAGAGAACAGCTGCAGTGAGATTTCCTGTGAAAAAGAGGAAAGATGTGACGGCACATAGCATGAGAATGGCCACCATGCACAGCGCTAGCTCAATGGTCCCTCGCAGCAGCGAGTGCAAGCGAGGCCACAGCTGCTAAAGAATGCAATATCTGCAACGTGGCGATGAATTTTGTTTCATGGCCCCACACCAGAATCTTCATCCTCGAACACAGGCCACATGAGCTGCAGCCTGAAAAAGGGGTTACTTGCTGCATCACTGTGGAAAGGAAAGGTCGAACTAAAGCGGGCCAATGGAAGGCACAAATGTCTTATCGCCACCACCACCACACCATTCTGCTGTTGCAACCATGGACTGTTTCGGGCGTTCCCTCTGTCGGTCCTCTATCGGTCCAGAGACCCTAAACAGTATCAAAATGTCAGATTACCATTCTGCTGTTGCAACCATGGAATGTTTCGAGCGTCGTCATCCACCCGTCTATCGGTCCAGAGACCCTTTAACAGTGCGCTCACGGTTGTGCTGCTCAATCCCTGTTCGTCCGGAGTTTGCCGTTTCGCCTTGACGGAGTCCTCGGGACAGCTTTACCCAGCCTGATATCGCGTGATATGCGGGAACCGCCCAGAATTGCCATATCAAAACATCGCACCTGCCCTTTTGTCACTCGACGACTCTGTGGCATAGCTGTACATGTTGAATTAAAATGAGCGGTCGTGGTCACCGTTACGTGAGATCGATTGAAGCGAGGTGAGATCGACTGAAGCGAGAAACGAATCGTGATGTGTTTATCTGTGCTGATATTCTGGATGGGCTTATCGTTGCCTGCACCTGGCACGGCATAGCCAAGGAGTTGAGGAGTTATTGGTAACCACCAGGCCACCCAGCGGCTGGCAGTGATCGGGCACGGAGTTGATAGGAGCCTAACATCAGAGGGAAATACCTAGCTGGGCCTACGAAGAATACGTCGGGATGACATGATATAAATGACACGATACCAAGTAGATATTGCTGCTTGGCCGGCTGATCGCTGTAAGGTTTAAAAGCAAGGACACGCTAAGGCGGTTCAGTAGAAATCCGACGCACAGATCTGTATGTAATTCGGTGGGTGTTTAATTCGGTGTGAGTTTGAACCCTGCATGCAGTGGCGGCTGTCCAACAGATTGACTGACAGGTTAGCGCTCAGGTTCGACACGAGGCTCTACCCGCAGTCGTCCCGCGCTGTGCCTCTTCTCACGAGCAAAAAAAAAAACGGAACGGCGGAGCAGGAGTTTGCAATGATATCTCTCAGCGACGAAAACATTTGTCCATAGCTAGTGTTCCTTAATCGCAACCTTTTCCCCATCCCACAGAAGTAGGTGCCTTGGAAATATCGGAAGCCGCGAACGCTCCTTGTCTGAGGCTGCTTCCATGGTGAGACGCTTCTTCTGGTCGAGGGAACGGATGAGGTCCTGTATCTGGGGCTCGTCGAAGAAGACCCGGCGCTGCATGGCGAGCTCGCGATCGTCAGGCCGTGGCAGGGCTGGTTTGGGCTCTGGCGACTGTGGAGGCGGGTGTTACGGATCGCTTCTGCAGCGGGCTCCAGCAACAATCAACTTAACAGGGGATCGGCTTCCAGAGGGGAGAACAGCAGCTTTCATTGTTGCTTACAGCTAAGACAACACTGCTAAGAAGGGGGGGGTCAAGGTCTAATGTCATTGCGAGCCGTGGGGGTTACCCAAAACAAGATGAGTCTGCCCCAAGAACCAGACTAAACGTAAAGAAAGGAAAAGAAGAAAAAGTCCGAACCAACAACAAGAACAGTATATATAATGACTGGTCTTGAGGGGAGGTAAATAGAAATACAACCATGAAGCCACAACATGTCCAACTACACCATGTGTTCACCATGAGGCGCACATGAGGCATCCTCATGTCGATGTTCTCGCGATCCAACTGGAGGCCCGGGTGTCATTGAGGAATAGAGGGGGTCCGGATGACTCGGATGATTTGTCATCGGATCATGTGATGTGCAGAATTGCCTATTCGGGGTCTACACTTGCTGTAACAGGCAAGTGCGCAGTCTGGCAAATGCGTTGCACGGTCGGGTCAAAGATGGGTATCGTCCAATGTGGGATTGGTGATGAGAATGTCATGAGGTGGTGTGGATGTAGTGGCAAGGTTTGCATGAAAGAAAACAAAGGAATGTGTGGAAGGAAAACCAACTAGGACGGTGGGCTAGTCGAGGTCAGACATGTGAACAGCATAAGCTGTACTGGATGACGATGTCTGTGTCAATGACATATCGAGGGGTGATGTCTTGTCCTGTCTGTGGAACAATGCAGTCCACCTGATGTCGGTATTCATCCAAGAAAGGGGTGTGGGAGGTATCAAGATGAAAGATGGAAAAGGATAAATGAATGTGGGTCCAGGTTTCGAGTCATGGCATGAGTGACAAGCTGTGGGAACAAGTCGTCGGGTACTGCATTGAAGCGGTGTCGTGCGAACAATATACGATAGGGGTTGGTTCACTGTTTGGGAAGTCGTATGGTCTGTGGTCAAAGTCCAAAAGAGTATGCTCCGGCAATGGTCGGATTAGAGAGAACAGTGAAATGTCCCGTGATCGAGGATTGTCCAGGGCATGCGTGCAGGTGAGGAATGTCGTCGGATTGTCAGGGAGGATGATGGTAGGCACAGAATACGAAAGTGGAAACCATATATCCGGGAATGGCAATTGTCAATTACGTGTCGAGATATTGTTGAGGTGGAAGTCAGAAGTATCAATGGCGGAAGGGTTTCGATGCCGATGCCAAAGATAGATCATAACAAAGTAGAAACCGATCAGGAAGGTGATGGCAATGCTGCCAATAACAATTACGGTAATGAGCTGTGTCGGGAGTACAGCCATTGTGAATCGGTTTGTCGTGGGATGAAGTCAACAATATGTCAGGGCGAGGGAAAAGACAATAGCGATGATGTCCGTCGGCAAGGAGACTATTCGGGTACAGCAAGGTAACGTGGGGATGTGTCCATGGTCGGTCTGGATTGTTCTAGAAGAAGAAAGGAAGAAAAGAGAACAAGGACAAGAATAAACAACAATGTCCAAAAGAAGACAAAAGGTAAAGGAGAACGAAAAAGGAAGGTATGGTAAAGTGGAATCGTCATCGTGGGTAATGGAGTCGGGATCGGAGTTGCGGAGTTGAAAAACGTAACAGCGGGAAGGCAAGGACAGTAGATAGCGTCGCATCCCAGATGGGATCTGGTGCTTGTTGGGCCTGCAGGAAGTAAGCTACGGCGGAATCGATACATGCTAATGAAAGAGAGTTGTTGCTGCGCTCTGGTGGGAAGGAACGACCTTTCTTACATATGATGTGAGCAACCTGGCAAGCAGGGATTTCAGCCAAAAGGTTCGGTAAGGGGGAGGAGGGAATAAAAATGCACCTGCTGCCATTCTCTGAGTTCTGCAACAAGTTCGGGAGGACATGAAGAGAGGATCGAATCTATGAGGGAGGCTAGTTCTGGGTGCACATTGAGGTCGCATAATACATCGATCTTGAGACGGGGGGATGAATGTCAGGTGCGGGTGATATCACGGTTGGACATCAAACGTACGTTTTGGTCAGGATGTTGGGGAGGGGGACTGCCGCAGATTATCTGTTGGTGAACTCCTTGAGGAATGACGGCGCATCTGTGTCCGAGGTCCACTCACCTGGAGTATGTTCCGATCATGATGAAGAAACTGGAGCTTGTAGGCCTGTCGTCTGGAAAGTAAATCCTGGATGACGAGTGGATGTTTTAGAGGAAAGAGGAATTCAAGGAAGCGACTGAAGATGGGAGAGGGAGCGACAAGACGTGGAAATGGACTGTAGATCATTGCGAAGGCTGCGAGGCGTCTCAGGCTACTGGGCAAAGCCCGTCCTCACACATGCCCTATTTTGAACTAGAACGACTCACCTAGGAACGTTCAACGTTCAATAACGTTTCATCCTGGAAGAATCTCCAAAATCTGTTTCGGTGATAGCCATTATTACATGGAATAATTGGGGGTCTCTTGATAAGCCTCTCTCAGGCTTTCTGCCCAAAGAAGCGGTGGCATCGAACCGAGCGATTGGTGAGAGCGTCAGACTCAAAGCACCACAATCGATTCCACCGACGACTTGGGTTTGTGATAGACCCTTTTGCCGACCCCGTGAAGACGCGGGGAAGACGCGACCCTGTAACCCTGATTTGGTATTATGATAATATTTGTTTCCACAACGCACCACGACCACTTGACCACAACGTCGCAGCCCATTCAAGTTGAAACAAATCTCGGGTCTGTGGTATCGCTGTATCGCTGGAGCACCACAGAACACCAAGATCGGATATGGTCTTCCCGGTAATTACCGGAGCGTCTTGGGGGGGCCCAACTTGAGCTATAAAATGCACCTGTCTCCTGCACTCCAAACATTTCATTCTGATGGATCCAGGACACATGTACAAGCCCCAGGCTGAGAAATGTTGTATCCAACATCCTGCTGCACTTTCTCCGACACCCGTCCCAGATGGTGGAGCGTCTGCTACATCCTCTCCGTCCATTTCCTCGTCTCTTGGCCACATAGCTGCTGGATCTTCGATAAACTTCGATGACTCTCCTTTTACCGACCCACTTTTGCAAAGTCCTCACCTCTTACAGCCCCCTTCACTCCCTCTCAAAGCCCTGCTTTCCCCAGTGTCAAGCTTCTCCCTGCCATCCCCAGGCCCGGATGGTTACGACCATGACTCCACCATTGTCTCCGGGTGGCCCCAGTCGCTGATAACGAACGGCGGCGGCGATTTTGACACCTGTACCTTTGCTATCTCGGATAACGAGAGGACAGGCCATGCAAGACCAACACTCAACCAGGACACATGCATTTACCCGACGCCATTCGCGTTTAGGCCTCATGAGCTCGCAAGCGTACTTGATCCAAAGGATCTTGACTCGTTGATGGCGCTTGGCGGCACCTCCGCGCTCTTGAAGGGTCTTGGGTCGCACATGACTCATGGCATCAAAGCACTCAAGCCACTTGCCGCCGCGGCTCTTAAACCATCCCAGAGTCCTGATTGCAGCGACTGTGGTGGTGGTGGCGATGGTGGACGGAGATTGCAGTATGACGAGTTCTCCAATGGTCTAGCCTTCCATGCCACTTTGGATGAGCGCCGAAGGGTTTACGGAGAGAACATCCTTCCACGACAGCCCAGCAAGACCCTTTTGCAGCTCATGTGGTCAACATTCAAGGATAAAATTTTGGTGAGTCAACCCTCTTCTCCATGAAGCAAATTTGTGACCTTTTGTTTCAGATCTTGCTTTCATTAGCAGCCGTGGTTTCGCTAGCTCTGGGTTTATATCAGGATTATGGTGCTGCGCAGGACCGTGGTGAGCCAGCTGTACATTGGATTGAAGGCGTGGCCATTCTCGTCGCTATTCTTGTCATTGTACGTGCTGTCACATCGTTCTTTCTATAGGCAATCTAACCGCAGGTCTTCCCATAGGTGATCGTGGGATCCTTGAATGATTGGCAGACAGAGCGGCATTTTGCTGCACTGAATGCGAAGAAGGAGGACCGCAGAGTCAAAGTTATCCATGACGGTATCGAGCAAGTCATTGACACAAAAGTAATTTCCATTGCTTCAACCTGACCCGTCATCGTCGAGCCTGACCTTATTCCAAGCACGTCGTTGTCGGCGATATTGCGCTACTTCAATCGGGCGATATCGTCCCCTGTGATGGTGTCTTGTTATCCGGGTCCAACCTCAAGTGCGACGAGTCCGGCGCAACCGGTGAATCGGATGCCATCAAGAAAGCAACCTATACCGAGTGCTTGGCGAAGCGAGGACGCGCTGCCAGAGGCGCGAGTGCCCTGGAAGGTGGACGTACAGACTGCTTCATTGTTAGCGGAAGTAAGGTCTTGGATGGCTTCGGCACCTACGTCGTGGTCGCCGTTGGTCAAATGAGTTTCAATGGCAGGATCATGATGGGTCAGTGTCTCTGCCTCATTTGGCTGCCCTTTGTGCTTACAAATGGCTCTGTTGATAGCGCTTCGCGCCGACACGAAGCACACTCCTTTGCAGCGCAAGCTCACTAACCTTGCTGAAATATATGCCAAAATTGGAAAAATAGCAGGCGTTCTTCTCTTCACAGTGCTCACGATCATGTTCTTTGTCAAGCTTTGCAAGGGTGCAAAGAAACAGTGAGCCTCCGGCTAATATCTATTACCATTTCTCCATAAATACTGATGTATCCTACCAGAACGCCAATCGAGATTGGGATGGAACTGGTCGACATTGTCATCATTTCGTTAACCTTGATCGTCTTGGCTGTGCCAAACGGTTCGTGGAATTAAATTTCCTGGCGGTACTCTCATGATCCATCATCCGCACTGTATTCTTAGGTTTTCCGCGCATCGTCTCGCTCGCTCTGGCGTTCACCACGAAGCGGATGATGCGAGACAAGTTACTCGTCCGTGAACTCGGTTCTTGCGAGACGATCGCCAATGTCTCCGTTCTCATCTGCACGGACAAGACTGTCAGGTCGGGCGGCATGGCTATTGTTGCGGGCTCTGTAGGGGTCTATGCCAAGTTTGTTCGTAATCTCGCCGATAACAACGCTCGGAGCGACGCAGATGAGCACCATTGTTACCGAGATTTTTTTTTCTTTGATGATCAGGCTCAGCTCAATGCCGTCTTGTCGCCGCAATTGCGAGTCTTATTCAGTGATGCGATTTGTGTCTGTCCCATCAGTATCAGCTCAGAGAACGGCGAGGCGGTCGTCAGCAGCAGGATAGAGACAGCCCTTGTCCAGTTTGCGAAGGATCTCAGTTGCCCGGATCATAGCAAGAAGCCTCGGGAGGCGGCCCCCGTCGTGCAGTCCATCCCATTCTCTAGTGAACGGAAGGCTGTGGGTGCCGTGGTCAAGCTCCCCGGCGGCAGATACAGGCTTTACCTGAAGGGCGCCAGCGAGATATTGACTGGGAATTGTACCCGCCATGTCGTCGTCAACACAGACGCTCCGGCCCAGAGTTGCACGGATGATCAGGAGATCGAGACGGCCCAGATCGATGGGATGGCGATGGATAATATTCAACGCACGGTCATGTTATATGGCCGTCGGGCACTTCGTACGGTTGCTTTGTGCTATCGAGATTTTAAGTCTTGGCCACCTCCCTACCCTCACGTTGGTATCGAGTGTGAAGTAAATTTTACCATCGTCTACGAGGACGGGGGGCCATGCAGACTGACGTGCGTTGTTTTGCAGGTATCGTATGAAGATCTTTGCAGGGATCTGGTACTCATTGCCATCGCCGCCATCGAAGACCCGCTCAGACAGGGCATTCGGGACACTGTGGAGACATTTCGCCAGGCCGGGGTTAGCGTCAGGATGTGCACTTGTGACGATATCCTCACTGCTCGCTCTATCGCAGTACAGTCCGGTATCTACTCTACCGGCGGTATCATCATGGAAGGCCCTGTGTTCCGAAGTCTTGATGAGCAGCAGATGCTGGAAGTTGTGCCGAATCTGCAGGTCTTGGTTCGGTCGACCCCTGAGGACAGGATGATCCTCGTGGAGAAATTGCAGGAGCTGGGCGAAGTCGTTGGGGTTACGGGAGATGGTGCCAACGACGTGTCTGCGCTCAAAACTGCCGATGTTGGCTTCTCGATGGGCAGTTCTGGAATCGAGGTTGCCAAGGCAGCTTCTGATATTGCCCTCGTGGACGACAACTTTGCTTCTATCGTCAAGGGTATAATGTGGGGCCGTTGCCTAAACGGTTGTGTGTGCAAGTTTCTACAGTTCCATATCTCAACGCAAGTCACCGCTATCATCATCACTCTTGTTGCAGCTTTCACCTCCTCTGGAGCATCACCCCTAGTGTCCCCCGTTCAACTGCTTTGGATCAACATCATCATGGATGTTTTCGCAGCACTTGCGTTCGCCACAGATCCTGCTCCCGAGACACTTCTGTACCTCAAACCCAATAAAAAGGCAACATTATTCAGCGTAGATATGTATAAGCAGATTTTTTCCCAGTCCATCTATCAGGTTGTCTTCATCCTCACGCTCCACTTTAGTTACCGGCACTTCCCTACCGGTCAAACAACGCAAGAACGCCATCAACTCATAGTTCAAACTCTGGTTTTCAACTCACTCGTGTTCGCTCTAATTTTCAACTCTATCAATTGTCGACGACTGGACAAGATGTTGAACATTTTTGAAGGCATCACGCGCAACTACTATTTTCTCGCCATCATATCAATTGGTGAGTGTGATCTCTCTCTATATATATCTCTCTTTCTCTCTCTTTCTTGCTTCGACACCTTGAGGTTGAATCGCATTTTTGTTAGAAATCGCTGTCCAGATTGCAATCGTGTTCTTTGACGGTCCCGGGTTCCGGGTCGTCCCACTCGGCGGACAGGAATGGGGAATTTCCATTCTCTTGGGCGCAGCATCACTCCCCATTGGTGCTCTTGTGCGCCTGCTCCCCAATCCTCCCTTCGAAATCCTGTTCATATACATGCGCTTATACCCGATGCCTGAAGTTTTGCCGCTGGTGCGGCCCCGATGGAGTAGTGCCATCGACAGAGTTCGAGAACGCCGCACTACGTCATCGTCTCTTAGCATCTGGGGATGCACCAACATCTCCAGCCCCGCCCCTGCTTATCTGCGCGATCGCTCGGTCCGGCACGCTTGTGCAACCCTCACTGGTATCCCGATGGATGCACGCCCGTCGGTGGTATCCCGACCGGGGCTGTCAACCCGGAAGAATCTGAAGATGAGAGCTGGTGTCATTGTTGCGGCGCTGAGCATGGCGCTCACGTTCATCGGCTTAGTGTTTAATGGCATGCAGATTTCTACTTCAAGTCCCAAGTCCTAGGTTGTTTGAAACGGCCAAACTCTAGTGCAAGATCTCATCTCTCTCTCTCATTCTTTACTATTCACCCTCTCGTACGATTGCGAGTTCCTCAAACAGAAATACTATATTGTTAGATGCGTATTGAGCTCCTAGTATACGGCGCTATGAGTCAATATGGAGACACTTTTGTTTTTTGATAGAACTTTCAGTCCTCAAATCCACCAGAGGCACGTAGAGCCTCAACAACTCGTTTATACTCTCGCAGCAGCTCACCCACTTCCGAGACCTTGATGTCATCCTCGGTGCACTCTAAGAAGCGTGGATTTGGCGGCGCGATACGGATTGAAGCTGGCGACGGGGGCTGAGACGATCCAGGGCTTCCGGGGCGTGCGGATGGCGCGAAAGGCTTGAGAGACGACGAGAAGAACTGTGAACACCGAATGGTAAGGCTATTGGGGAAGCCGCAAAAAAAAAAAAAAAAACAGACATTATTCACCCTGAATGATGTTTCCTGCTCTTTATATTGTAATCGTGCCAACCCAGACATATTCGCGAGGCGGTCTGACAAGCTTTTTCGAGTGCTGGCGTCCTTACGATCGCGACTCTTCCCGTTCATCATGCTCTCAAAACTGTGAAGACTTCTCGTATCATGATCTCCACCGTCATCAACGCCACCCAAGTCGTTTTCCCCACCTTTCTGCCCCTCTCCCCCCTCATCGTTCTTATCAGCAGACGTGTCTGGGTCTTCGTGTGTATGCTCGCTCCTGGCCGACGAGGGGCGCGATACCGCCAGAAGCGGCTGCCCCGTTTCCTCCATGACACTGTGAATAGACTTCAAGTGTGTCCTACCGCCAGCGCCAGGCAACGACGCCGCTATAGAAGCGATCGAGAAGCCACTTTCACGTCGAAGGAGGCCAAATCGAGGTGAATTGACATTCCAAGGTGCCGAGCTCTGCAACGCGGTCTCAGGAGGACTCGTGGGATCGGGGCTGCCCGCCTGCCTTGGCAACAACAAGCGCAACATGCCAAACGAGTCTACGACTCCTGATATCACTTTGTTCGCGGAACCTGCGATGGCATCCACCTGTTGTTCCACACGCCCTCGCAAGCTGCCCGGTAGACCGTCTTGCGCCGGTGAAGGAGTTTCGGTCTTGATTGGGGAAAGATTGAGTAGTATCGGGGTCAATGTGGCTGCGCTAGGGAGGGTTCACCGTAAGCCAGTCATCTTTCCCGGTGCAAATACGAACGAACCTCAGGACTTTATTTTCACTATCAACCAGACCGAGCGCTGCGAGGTCGACATTCTCCAGAAACTCCGCTACGGCCATTAGATTGATGAGGCAATAGCTCTCCTCGCCCCCTACAGATTGGTTCCTGAATCGTTGGGTGTAAAGCAGATGGGATACGAGGTGGGGAGGATTAGCTTTGACTACGGAGTAAATGATCAGTGGAAGGAGTATATCGCCGGATATGGGGTTGGAATTTGCGGAGGGTGAGTGGGAGCGAGGCGCGAGAGGCGGCGATCCTGGCGTTGATTGCTGTCGATCGTGATCATCTGGCACACTTGACGGCGTCGAACTTATATTGTCGTCCTCTGGAACTACTAATCCAGGAATTGGACCAGGGGGTGATGCTAAATCGGAAGGAGAATTTATTGTGGGCATATCCACAAGCCAGTTCAGTTGAGAAGGAAGCGGTGCCTTGGACACCGGAGACGCATCCACCGTGCCTGAGCCATTCAGGTTCTTCTCAGACACAGCTTCAGACTTGAGTCGAATCGTCGAAAGCTTTGAAAGACCGTCTATAGATCCCAATATTCAGGTTGCGAATATGGGAATAGACGTGTCTCGTTGCTTACCCACAACGACCTTGTGCGCTGCTACAAGAATCGCTGCCTTGTCCGCAGGACTGGGCAGCAACGAATCCAATTGGTTCAACACTTGAAAAATGCAATGAATCGTCAACGCCGTGACACCTGGGTAATTTGGCCAGCACTCACTGCGGCCGCAGGCCTTGACAACGCCATCCAGCTCCGGACCTGCGTCGCCGACATGAACATCAAGGTGCTCGAGTGTGAGGTCAAGCATGTTGAGTGCGGCTACCCGACTTGACAATGTCTCGTCGTGGGACGCATCATCCGACGTAGATTGAAGGTATATTCTATGATACAACGCAAAGATCAGGGTCAACCACAGAGGTGCTTGGATTTGGACCTACTTGCCTATCGTAGAACAAGGAACACACTGTACGTTCCACAGTCTCTAAAGTACTCCGAATTTTTGCTTCACTTGCCATTTTCTCCTGTATGCGTTGCTCTTGGTAAGCCTCGTCCTCATTACCGGGTTCGAGTTGACGTCCCAAAAATGGGGTCCCACCGAGCCGTAGATCCTGCTCGAGGGAAGCATAGAAATCTTGAAATCGTTGCGAAGAGTCTTCAGGTGCCTCCTGCAGCGGATTGACTATATACATCGTTGAGTTGGCTCCAGCAGCCGGTGCTTTCAGGAACGGGTACAGTTCCTCCGTGAATCCGTGAACACGCTCTATCACCCAGGAAGGAAGATCACCTAACGAATCTTCGACCTCATTCTTGATGGCTTTATTCAACTCCTCACTGACATCTTGGCCTACGACACGACGATCGATGATAAAGGCAGAAATATCCACCACGTGCTCGGAATCCGGCTGAGGAGATGGGGATGCTACAGGAGAGGGGGGAGCTGGGGTGGCGGTTTTTCCAAAAAGGGAAGTAAATGTACTAGACAAGCGTGAGGGAGGGTGCATAGCGGTCCGTGAATTTGGGCGTGGAGGTAGTGGGGGCCTCCCGGGACCGACGATGCGTGGGGGGAGCGGGAGAGCTGGAATGTATGAAGACACAGAGAATGTAGGATAACGGTTTGGTAGAGCCGAGGGTAATGTTAGAGGTGGGAGAGCTGCAAGGGCTGAAGACCGGGAAAATGTTCCGAGGAGATCTTGAAAGGTTTTGGAGGGAGGGAATAACGAGGATCTGAATGTGAGTTTTTCCCTGGAAACACATCAGATCTACAGCTTTGGAATGCGTGCGTGAGGCGTACCCTGCCAAAATGCCTCTAATTCCAGATAGTGTGATGATAGGTGCATTAATTCTTGAAGATCCATCACAAAGCACGATGTGATCCTTTACGAATTCATGGGAGATCTTTTCATGGGACGGCATATCTTCGATTGGTAATAGCAAGGACGCCTGAGCGGCTCGTAAATAAGTATTGCTATGAGGATACACCAAATACGTACCTTTCCAGCGGTAATGGAACTCCAAACCTCGGTCCACTCAGGGCTTTGATCACTATCATAGAGGATCTTTTCCAATATTGCCCACCCGACACTGCTGGTTTTCAAACCCACATCACGGACCGCCGCCTTTAGATTGGTGAGCTGAAGCTTGGTAGATGCGGCCCCATGCTGCTGCTGCGGGGAGATTGACAACGATAGGTCCACCGTTGTCCCCGTCGTAGTTGTAGAGGGCGACGGTACGCGATGCCTGGGAGTGTATGGAGCATACTTGGTGGCAGGTTGTGATTCTGGCGAAGCCGATGGAGAAGCCGTCGTGGCTGAGGAGGAGGAAAGCAAAGGGTGAGCAGAGAGGGTCTCGAAAGAGGTTGTCCGCGAGATGTGGGCGCCTTGCGTACGACCGATGGAGGTGGCTGGGAAAAGGCTCTCGCGCTTCGCCGTCATTAGCGACAAATAATATGAACCCGAGTCAAACAGGCGCGGGTGAACGTCTTTGCAAGGCTAGGGCGTCTGTCAGTGCTACGGCTTTACTCCAACACTGGGGTTAGGGTTATTTACCTTCTCGCAATGCCAGAGTCGGCCAGACGACCATATCGATCTTACGATGGCCGAAAGGGATTCACAGAAACGGTAGAGCCACCAACACAATCCGCCAAAGATCTGGTTTGCTTGAACAATCATCGAGTGGCTCAGTTTGTCTTGACCCACACAGGTTCTTTCTTTCCAAGGCATGTTTACTTTCTTCGCCCGTGTATCTTTTTCCTACCTACGGGTTTTTTCTTTCCAGCCGACAGCAGATTCTAGACACGAACAATAACCTGGACAAGCCGAATGATCTGCAGAATGTCAAAGAGCGTATCAAAGACCTGCAAATACGACACCTTGACAACCTCGAACGACTGTATGATTCTCAAGCTCAGGACTATCTTCAGGAGGTGATGGACAGGTACTATTCCAAGGACAATTCGCAATTCTTGACGAAGGGGGAGAATAATCCCGAGTCAAAATTATCTTATGCGAAACTCAATGTCAGAACAATTTTAAAAGTGTCTCTGGCGCTGAGCTTATGTTGACTATTCAGAGCATTTATAAAGAGACGCGTAAGCCACACGCATTCGCGCCAGAATGGGACGACACGGTCGATTGCCTACGCGTAGCACATCTGAAACGCATCCTTCCGTTGCACAAACGGCGTGCAGAGCTGGAGCTGTACACAAACGAAATGCGCCGACGACAAGAGGCGCAGTTCCCTAGTTCGCCGCAAGAATACCGAGCAATAAGACAGAAGGACGTGCAACTGCGAGTTGCACGGTTCCTCATGGCGAACAAACAAATGCAAGAGGCGATGATGACCCAATTCGGATGGGCTTGGCGTCAGGTGCAGCCGTTGAGTCTCGAGTACGAGACTAATGTGCGTATTTTGTTCTCTCTCGGAAGGCTACCGTCTGTCTCAATTGCGCTTTCAGAGCAATTTTACCACCGAGATCCACGACCACATCTTGGAAGCAGAGGCTAGAGACCCAAGGAGAAAATAATTGGCAACGCTCAGGCTCCCCCTTGAATAAAATTATGTAATTGATCGTCAATTTGTCTGCTCAAATGGCCATCGAAAAGGCGGTGCTGACGTGCACCGAGATTGTAGTCAATCATGATCTCCTTGTTCAGAACTAAGCAGTGCGGAAGCTGCGCCAGCGTCGTTGACCAACGTTGCCAGCGTTGTCGACGCCCAGCCGTTCCATTTTTCGCTCCTTATCTGCGTAATGGTAGCCTGGAAATCCCATGCTATTACCTTTCCTCCGG
This sequence comes from Hygrocybe punicea, assembly GCA_963556145.1. Classification (NCBI taxonomy): domain Eukaryota; kingdom Fungi; phylum Basidiomycota; class Agaricomycetes; order Agaricales; family Hygrophoraceae; genus Hygrocybe; species Hygrocybe punicea. The sequence continues at coordinate 6,607,677 of OY744469.1, forward strand.
TTATCTCGCGCAGTCCCACCATTGACGCTCACGCCGCCATGCAACAAACCACCACCGCAAGAAATTATGCCACCACGAAGGCGCGGCCAAACACCTCGGTGAGCGTCGTCGGCCCTCTGTATCTTGATCTTGCTGCCAAGACTAAGGCGCCCAGCGCACTTCTATGCCTGGAGACGTTCCCACCGCTGTAAAGAACCTGCTTCTCGCCACGAAACAACTGCAAGAAGCGCTGTACCAATGGAGCATTGGCCAGCTGTCAGAAACGGACGTCAGCGATATCTACGTGCGCATTGGCACAGATTTCAACTACACATTACATGCATTCGCCTACCACAGCATCGATATGAGGTTGGTGTCTTCCATGCACTCTCCCCCTACCAACCCCCGGTTTACCGTTTCTTTCTCGCTGTGGCCGGTTATCCAGCGATATCCATTCCATTCCAAAAGATCTTCGCGATGTCCTTGAACGATGTCTCGGCGAAGAACCCTCTGCAGAGGTGTTGGCGATCTTTATGCCCGAGGTTCGACAGGTCCTGTGCCGATTATTGCAAGGCCTGCAGGCCAAGCAGCATGTATGGAAGGCCGTTAGTCGAGGAGAGTTTGGAACGCCCCCCAAGTATTGATCTGCGCAGTGTGTGCATATGGGTTGTCGGACGGTGTGCAGAAGGCATGCTTCAGTTCCGTCAGGGAACATCTTGGAAACTAGTAATCTGTAGCGTATTTAAATAATGTATACATACTCTGCTCAATGTTCAGGCTTTCGAGTTGCAATTGCCGTGCGAATGTGAACAGTGGAGTTTACGCTCATCACAGTACCAAGTGCCTGGTGGCGTCCTGACAGAAATGTTACCAAGTTCAAATTACAGGGCGGGCGCTCCGTCCACCGCCCGCCCAGAGGATTTCCAGCCGAACGAACTCGTTCCACCGAAGCAGGTGCAACCCCACCCGGTCAGAACCTGCGTACCACCAACACCACCACGCCGTTTCAACAGCAGGGGTCGCGGAAGGGGCAACATCGCAACAGGAATGGGGCCTATCGGTGGGACCTACCGGGAGCGGGCAGGAAGTGGGAATATTTCTTGGCAAAGGACCGATCCCAATCCCTCTGAGTCTTCTTCCGCTTCAGACCCCCGACCCCCTCAGATAAATTCAACGCTAAAAAAGCCTTCTCTCCAGCGATGGGACCATGGGTTTCGTCCTCAAACTGGGTTCCGGTCGCTTGGCACCCCTGCCAGTTCTCATTCCGACACCCATCGCATTTCTGCCTTCACCCCATCATTGCCCTCGGGAGTTATTAAACTTGAGGAGGAGGACGTTAAACACCTTCCAGTGCCTACCTGGAATCTCTCCTTGAAACGGTCCCCGAGTCCTGAAAAGAAACGTGAAATTACATCACCCCCACTGCATCCACTTCCGAGTCCCAAACGTCAGAAGGTAGACCACGACCCCACGCTCAATGCAACGGTTGCCAAAGAACCAGCTCCAAGTTCACGGATCTTCCACATACACACTCCTTCATCCTCTCCCACAGCCTCAACACAGTTGGTGGAGTCTCTCACCACCCAAGAGCATAGCCTAACGCCCGAGTCGTTCCCCAACTCGAGGCGGCTGGTGAAGAGCGGTTGCAAGCACTATGCACCTGTCCCGGCCAACTGCCAGCGTACCCACCCAAACTCAGCGGAAAATCGCCGCGCATGGCTTAGAAGAGAGGTTAATGTGTTACGGAGTTATGGTTTGAAGCATACACGCGTGTTTTTCAGGTGTGTGTTGACTGACCCCTACGGCGTGTGATGACGTTTCAGCTGAAATGACACATTTGCGATAAGGGATGATGGCATGTCGATTGACTGGTAGGTTTCAGGATTATCATCTTCGTTCAGTTCATTCAACCTTGTTTTCTGATTTGGCGTTCTTCCATTTTTTTCCCAGGGAGAGTCCAGTGGAGGTTTGGTCAGACACTCTGCGCCCAGATGCGTCAAATCTCGCATCAACCATCCAGAAAGTGTACGCTATGAATGACTTGACTACGGAGAAGTATAGTCAGAAACAGAAAAAGGCCCGGCGTACACCCCAAACGACTGGTGGTTCCCAAGAAGTTATTGATGTGGATGAGCTCTTCCCTTCGGACGGAATCGAACGGACAAATCCCCGTCGTTCACCATTAACTGCTTCTAGATCACCACAGCTTTCGCAACCTTCTGGCAGTACCAATCCAGCGAGCTCCTCGAGTTCTCGTTCGATTATGGCTAAGAATGCTACATCCTCCCACGATATCAATACGGTCCACTCAGAAGAGGATCGAACAATGGAGACTACTTCCACAGACCAAGTTCCAAAAGGTAACACTCCTCTCGCTACTTCTGATGGATCGCGAGAGTTGGGTGGTCTTGCGCTGTCTGCCAATACAGAACCTGCACCAGAGCAATCAGAGCTGAGTGAAACAGAAATCGCGGGTCTCAAATATCTCGAAGCGTTCGTGGATTGTTTCTCTAGTTTAGATCAGGTCGTTTCACAAAAAATCACACACACACATACTCCCCGCAGGTATATTCAACATTTTGACGAGGATCGTTCGGCGCTTGCAAACGCATACGCGCCAACCGCGGTCTTCTCATATCGCATCCATGACCTCCCCTCGCTACCAAGCTCGACATCGTCAGCGGCAAAACAGTTCGCGCCTGACAACGCGCGCCTCCGCCCTTATGGTATATATATGTCATTTTACAAGCTTCTTCTCATCTCCGACATCATAATGTACGATTTTTTCCATTCCAGGTTCTCGCCAACTACTAGGTTGTGTTCCCAAACGTGGCCGGTCTGAAGTCATCAATGCGTTGCGTTCCCTGGGTCCACATAGTTTCTGCTCGTCCGGTACCACCACCACCAAGGTTGAATATGATCTGTTAGACTTGGGCGAAACGATGGGCCTGCTACTTATCTGTTACGGAACAGTCGTTGATGGAATTGGACAACATCAATTGTCTATTAACCAAGCCTTTATCCTGAGGAAGGCCCACGACCGTCAAGCAGTTGAGTGAGTTAATTTCCGTCCCCGAGTCTGTTCTTGGCTCCTCATTGTATCCCTAAAGTTCAACAGAAGGGACATGGCCGGTCGTCGCTGTATCTCATCAGATGGCAATTCGAGATCTGTCACAACCACCCACGGAGATGGTGCACTCGAATTTTCTTTAATATTGGTTTTATTCACCGTCAAAATTGCTTCACATCTTCGACTCGATGAATCTTCTATCACATACAGCTCGCTCGCATGTTTTCCTTTGTGAGCCTGAAGATCACATATCCGTGGTGTTTTGTACAGAATGTCGATCTAGGAGTTGGACAGGTCTCAAGAAAACTTTTGACGTGAAAATTCGCCAATTCATTCAAGGCAAACGCTGATCTTCCGATGGCATTGTGCACCAAGGTTCCAAGATTTCGGATCCCATCCGCCCACTCAAAAAAAGGCAAAAAGTAGGGAGCACGGACGGCTACTACCGAGTAATTGCATGGGATTTGACTGTGATAATGAGCATCGTCGGCTGTAGGTTGTTTGGTGTAGACACTTTTCTCGATACTCAGCTCACATTATTCGTAAGCTTCGAGTCTTTGGTTCCACCTACTTGTACCCGCTATTTCATCCTCAAATAACTCCCCTGGCGAATTATGATGGGACTTTCCTTGACCATCGCCGCAGTTGGGTTATAACGATATCTGACAGTGGCTTAACTGATGACATAAATGATGTTTGCTTGCGGAATCATATCACTTGACACGCTTGTTCTTCGGAACGACCCAATTCTCCCTTACACACTGGTAGACTGAATATTGCACTGCGTATCTGTGAAGTCATTAATCCTGATCAACCAATGTCACGTCTTCTCGAAACTTCTCGAGCCACGCTTTGATACCACCTTGCAGAATATACGCCTTTGATGAAGTGACACCCCTATCGTCAAGGTAGTCTTGGTACCTTCGAAACATTGAGTATTAACAAAGGTCTTCAGAAGATTTAGGTAGAGATACTGGCGTACCACCCTGCACACCTCGGCCCTCTGCCTTTCGAGCTAGAACAGTAGAAGATCACTTTGGCAGTATGCCCGAAGTTGCTGAAGAAGCCAGGCAAGTCATCGTGGAATGTTTGAGCAGGACACTGGGTGCTGTTCCGGACGTGACCACCCTGAAAAATCAAAAAGGCTCCTCAGCCAATGGATGGGCAAACTCTCATGACCGTGGTACGGACTGCATGATCACTCCCCCTGACATCGATAACAGCATAGTCACTTCGACCCAGCATGTCATTCCTCATTAGAGATGCAACAGCGTCGCTGGATATCAACTCTGACGACGACTTGCTAGGGGGGTACGCATCCCACCATCTGAGAAGTGCATTGCTGGATGATGTTGGCTTCAGGGCGTAAATTTGATATGAAGCTTTCAATGACAATCAGATGAGAGATTGATACTGTCACCTTGGTTTGATCATTTCTTGACTTACCGACCCATTCATTAGCATCGAAATTCGTGCTGGGAGGCTGAGGAGTACTTGACGCATCGATGCAGCAGCTGGTTTCGACATTGTCGCTGGACACCGGCGCAGAGTAACATCCTGTGGCCGAGCACGCATTGGTATCACCCAGGGTATCCACGAATACTACGTCTAACCGGAATATCAATATAATCCAAGTCTGGGTTTAGAAATCCATTCACCAATAAATCCAGCTTCAACAATGAGACGCTTGTATACGTCTAATTCGATTGCCCCTGCAATGCAGCCGACATTACGGATAGCATCCGGAAGAGCTTTCTTGGCGACAATCTGCAGATGGGTATGAGCTTCAAAGTGGACGTCAGAATACGAGGTATCCGCGGGACTAACATCATTCAGTACCATTCGACCTCCGGGCTTCAGAACTCTAAGGGCCTCTTTGAACAGACTGGCCTTACCGGAGAAAGGCAATAGGTTGATGACGCAGTTGGACAAAATGCAGTCAATGGAATCGGAAGAGATAGGGAGCACGTCGGTCAAGGAAGTTTGCACAAAGGCTACTGACGGTGGGCGAAGATTTTGCTTCTGTGCGTTACGCCGGGCAAGCGATACCATGTCCTGTTACACACAACTGTATATCTTTGAGCTCGAAACCTTGCCCGAGATTTTGCGCACGGAAGATATGTCTAGGCCAATAGCTTGGCCCGTAGCCCCAACTTTTGTGGCCGCCAGCAGGACATCTTTCCCACCCCCAGATCCCAGATCGAGAATTCTCTCTCCCTAGCTAACAAGTAAGGTAAATGGGTCTTGGCTATACTAGTGCGGACCCTACCTTTCGGAGGTTAACAGCAGCAATAGGGCTACCACAACTCAAACCCATGTTGGACTCTGTAGGGATTGCCTGAAGTTGTTCGGGGGTATATGCAAAAGCATGCGCCACACGTCTGGCATCTTTGGACAAAATCTTAGCATTTGATATCACACTCATGGACCAAGGCAAAGGACCATTCACAAGAATTGTCGGCACCCGATTTTGCTTGGGCGCGATACGCATCCTGCATTGCTTGGACGAGAGTGGCGTCCGTTGGGCAAATCGCCGAGTCAATTGGATAGAGTTTCTGTTCCATCGGGTGTAGGTTGGGGAAGGAACATGTGGGTCAAAGGATTATGTAAATAGCGAAAGCGAATTTCAAAATGGGCTGGACATTGGGACAAGACTCACCTGAAATGGTCCGCGGAATCGATGGAGAGATGACAGAAACACGAAAACCATGCAACATATAAGCAGCGTGCCAAAATATATAGTCGAGAAGGAGATTTGAACCAAGGGAAATCATGCAAAACTGTCAGCTCATCATAACACGAGGAGATCAGATTTGTAATTGTGCAGGATCAAAAGATGTAAATGGATATAGAAAACTATTATGGGAAGAAGGAGCAATAAGGAGTCAGGGTTTCCACACCGAATTTATGTTGTCCAAGGACACTTGTACGTTTACTATATGGCATAACTGAAAGCAACCTGTTAGCGGGGAGAAACACCAAATGCTGAGGTAGAGCCTTACTTTTTCACCCATTCCCTAACAGTTTCTTCATAAGTGTTGCGATCCCTCTTGTACAAGTTCGCGATGTCAGGTATTAATGGATCTTCGACATTGGGGTCTTTCAGCATCAAACGGATCGAGAGTAAAACTGGATTTTAAAAAAAATAGTCATCTTAGCTGTGTGATTGAAGCATGAATCAACGTACCCTTGGAGAGAGAAGTCGCCGGAGACCAAAAATCCCACAGGATATCCAGAGAAATATCTCCCTTCTGATTAATATTGGGGTGGTAGATCTTGGTTATAAATTTGATCGTAGGGGGGTTGAATGGGATTGACTTCGGGAAGGTGATAGAGAGTAAGAAAACACCACCAGCGTACGGAGAATCTTCCTAGTGAAAAGAGGGGAACTGTAATTATCAGATCATTCAAGGGGAGAGACGGCATATTACACACTGGGCCCAAGATAGTCCCTTGCCATTCGAACATATCCTCATCAACGGGACCAGCGCTAGCACCAGTAGGTGGGTCAGAAGAGAGTTCGAGCAATTGCTGTCGCGGAAAAGATGTGAAGGTCAGTGTAAAGTTGGGTGAGCCAAGCGGCCAGCAAGAAGCTGGGCGGCCTGGTAACTGTCACTCTGCTGAGTACCGACAGTACCGACTTTGTTTAACCATTTGAGGGCCATCGACGTCGATCGAACTATACTTTGCTAACTTCAAGCTAAGGAAATGCAGTTAGAGGAGAGAGCACGTCGGCGTGATTCATTGAGGGATTCTTCACCGGCACTATGGTCGCGGTATATAAATACCGATGAGCCGATACTTCTAGATTTTCATGCCAGGCTTGCAGTCGCAGCATTTACGTATTTTGGAACAAGAGATTATTGCGACAACGAACACGTGTTTTGCGACGGCCCAGTGGTCTAGTAGCATGATTCATGCTTCGGATTGGAGTTGCATGAGGTCCCGGGTTCAATTCCCGGCTGGGCCCTTTTTAAAAAAAAATCTTTTTGTGTACCTAACTGTCTTCATGTCACCCATCCTCAACTTGAATTACCGTCTAGAGTCTGCAAATCCTTCGAATTGGACGGCCACGCAGGAAAAGACTATTTCTCGAGACTATCCTTTCGCCAACTTGAACGATGAAACTGTCGAGCAATACGTTATCCGTATTTACCTACAATTCCTCTGGCTGCCGGAGGTTCGTACAACGCGCCCTTCCCTCATACATCGCGTTTTCTCAATCCGCGTTTTAAGTCTATCATGCCGCTGAACACCTTTGTTCCGTCATTCTTACGCGTCAACGTCCCATCATCGTCCAAACTCTCCGATGCCACACCCCACCCCTTGTATACTCACCTCGATGCGCTTCTCCTGACCTCTCGGACCACAACCAACAAATATCACGTTGAACTCCCCCAGATCCTTTCCGACGGTGGGGGTGCGGGCGAGATAGAAGAAACGATGATGTGGTTTGCCTTGAGTTACGAAAAGACAGACCAGGACCATGATCATGACAAGATGCGTTTGGACAGAGCGGGCAGGGAAGGTCCATGGTTTGATGAAACATGGAGAAAACAGTGGCTTGATAGGTTGGAACGACGCGAGTGAGTTTGTTGTCTGAGCACACTTTGAAGATACTTCTCAATTATTGATATACAGTCTTTGACTTGCGACAGAGTCCAGATTCAAATACTCCTACACTGCCTCAAGCTTTCCCTGCAAGACCCTGCCAACCCTACTCAGACAACAGAGCCCCCGCTACCGTCGCCAAAGAAACGGAAACGTTCTGTCCGCAAACCGTTCAATGCGGGGGGTCTTTCAATTCGAGATCGTCTGGAGTCTTTCATGGATAAGCTATCGATGTGGCAGCTCATGAGTGGGCTCCAAGGGCATGAAGACAATATTAACAAAACAGATCAACGAGATTGGATGCAGGCTTTCTGTGAGGATGTTGTTGAATTGCAGTACGTGTTCGCGCTCTTTTTCTTCGTGTTCCAATATTTCTTTGCTTCATCTCATGCTAATAATCCCCCCAAAAATTTAGATTCCGTCAGAAACTTCCCGAGCTATGCACTCTCTTTCGATCCAAAGTATTCCCTAATTCTCCATTTGCTGAAGATTCTTCGTCCGGCCCCTCCCGTTCCCGTTCTCATTCTCCTCCTGTCGACGAACCAGACGACGGACAACAGCAATCCCGGAAACGTCGTCTCTCCCCACTTGTGCCTGATGTCCAGGGTCAACATTCAACGGCGTTAGCATCCACAGCTGCCCGCTACAGGAGTGCCAGCATTTCCCGCGATTCTCAAAGAAACCGCAACACAGATACCCCTTCGCGGTCACGGTCACTCTCCGTCACACTCGCTCAAGATTTCGACGCACGTCGGACCGGCAGCGTTGGGGCAGTTGCGGCGAAGAAAAGAATTTTCAATAAGGAGGTCAGCATGTCGAGAGTCTTCAAGTCCAAAGCCAAGGAAAAGGAGAAACACGAGGTTGAGAACGGGAAAAGGAAAGCCATGCTGAACAAACAAGTGAATGCACGGACAGGGAGAAAATCGGGCATGAATGTCGACGTTGGAGTAACGTTGGTTGCTGCCACACCTATGAAAAAAACACGAATTTTGCAAGAAACGCGTCCTCCTTCGGGAGCAGAGGTAATGCACGGCAACCACGACTTAGATTCCGAAGAAGAAATTTGGGAATTACCAGGTTCTCCGGACGTTTTCCTTTTCATGGGAGCAGGGGCAATGGCAGCATCTACAGACGAGATAGGAGGCAGGGTTGGTGAGGTCACGCCAGTGAAGAAGCGCTGCAAGGGAGTTGTCGCGGCTACTCGGAATATTTAGTTCATTTTCTAATGATTTTCCGACACGTGTGTTATGCCTCATAAAAGATCTAAGAAAGGCCATGGCCAGTCGTCTAGTCAGAACTCAGGAACAAATGCTATGTCCATTCAACCACCCATCCCGTCGTCCGCGGGCCAATCGTTTGCGTCCACCTCTACGCAAGCAACGTTGACGGGTGGCCTACACTCGACAAACACGAATGAAGGGCTGGCTTTGGGGCAACTTGCACCTTATCCTGTGGCGCTCTTGCAGCTTATGGAAGGAGATGAGGGATCGACTCCAAACCCATTTCTAGGAATCGCTAAACGTATTGGTGTAGAGACATCAACCTTCAATGTACCAGCACATCGCTTGCTGTCTGCTCTGATTGAGCATTCGCTATCACCGGACTCCATCGCTAGAGAGTTCCTGGTAGAGTTGGGAAAATGTGGAAATCCAGATGTGGAAATATTAGGTACGCTGGTTTTCATTCCACGACCCCAGAGCTTGATGACCGTGTTTTCAAGCACAAGCAGTCCACAGCGGTACTTGCACCGAGGCCCCTGGTGAATGGGCGGCAAAGGTTTATAAACAACTCCAGGAGCTGGGTTGCGATCTCTCCGCGCTTACGAAGCTTGGGAGTCACTACTTTTCGCATCTGGTGATCGCCTGTGAGCAGGCTTCTTCTCTCAAAAGAATATAAAGAATGCGCTCTCGCTGACATACCTTTTTCCCAGTTAGAAACCCTGGTGGCGAAAAGACCCCTCAAGATACTGTCCATACAACCCCGAATCTCAGGCGCATCGAGGAGATCCAGGAACTGTTAGAAAGAGCCACTATTCACAGGAGCCAAGCAGCTTTAAAAGATCTGGCATGTTTCGCCTCGCTGGTTGACCAACCTTTGACTCAAGCCTAGTGTAGGTCACTCTCCGTGATGGCGTCAGGTGCCTTCTCACAGGCGCATCTTTTGTCGTTCCCAATCCCGTAACTTCGCGTTGTGCTCATATTGTCCCGTTCTCAATCCACTCAAAAGTAACACTCAAGCCCTTGTATGATGCCATTTTGACCATCCATGTCGTTCTCTAGACACGGACCCATGCCGCAATTGAAATGTTCACAGGTTATATCTTGGACGCGGTTTTCATTCAGCAATTTATAAACCATCCCAAAAATGTGTTGAATCTTGAGACTAACGCTCATGACTCGATGGATAAGCACCTGGCCTGGGGTATTGAAGCGCGATTCATCGAAAATCAGGTGAGTTTTTCAATTTAGTTGTGATCTTGAATTCACATACTGGGCAGTGGAGATACTACTATCAAATAGTTCGAAAAGATCTAGTTGCACCCTTTATCAGGCTTCAAGACGGTGATGAGATTGCTTTTGGAAATGGCATTGGCGGTAATGCAGTCACACTCCCCGACCCAATGATTTGCAACCTCCACCTGGCAATTGCTCGGGTTTCCTCAGCCTCGGGGGCTTCAGAAGTATTTGACCGATATCTCAATGATGAGGATGGTGATGGGTGCCAACTCCCCATCTACTTCGGTGGTCCGTTTGTGTCTGATGATGTGCTTATGCGTAGGCTTGAGGTCTTAGTTTGTTAAATCCAACTGTATCACAACTTGGCCGCTGCTTTGCATGGCATATCTATGACGTGACAACTGCACATTTATTACTTCCCCCATGATTTGAGTGAATCCGTCGTCGTCAGTGTATCCCGTCTTGGTAGGTAATCCCACCTGATATATCCATCCCTGTTGATGTCCTGTTCAAGTTGTGCCCACTGGGTTGCGACGATTTTGTTGAGGCATGTCACGTGTTCAACCGAGGTCGCAGCTCACTAGCGCTCACTTCTGTCCATCCCACACAGCCATTGCGTCTTTCGATATGTCCACGTCGGCCAAAAGGAAACATGAAGAGGATCCAGATCCATATCCAGAGGGATTCACTGCCAGTTTCCTCTGCAGTTTGATCCGGAACGTGGGCGGTCAGAGTGTTATCTTGGATATGGCGCGAAATGAGAATCTGACACTTGAGGACCTCAAGTCGTTGACCGAAAAACTTCCGTCATCCGCCAAAGCCGACTGGGAGAAGGTCGCGCCCTCATTTGGCCTGGATCCCGGAATCGACAAATATCAATTCGAACCATTCTCACTTCCGCATGCTTACCTTCCGCCTTCCTTCCACGAACGGGTGATGACGGATGTAATACAGTGGCTTGACGTCTACCAAGAAAGAGGAACTCAAAGGAGAGAGGCTGCCCGTGTACGTCTGATGGACGTGGTATGTTTAATCCTTGGCAGTCTTTTGTACGAGTTGACTTTTCGCCCAGTGGCACGTCCCTGTGTGTGCCCTTTTCAAAGGACGCGTGGTTGATAAGCCGGAAAAACCCATGCCCGGGACGTCACAAACCTCCGGTGGTGAGGTTGAACACGAAGTTTACATGCTGCAAGGTATCATTCTACTGGTCGTTGAGCTGAAGCTTGCCTTCAAAGATGAGTTGGACCACATTGCACAAGTTCTTCTAGAACTCGCTTGTGAGTAATGTCTACATCCAATGTGTCCTCATTGAAATCTCGCACACCAGCTGCATATAAAATCAATAACGACAAGGACTTCGAACCGCAACCTCCTGTTTACGCCGTTCTAACCGACTTGAAAGAGTTCTATTTCTTTTCTTATGACGGCTCATCGTTCAAGATGGATAAAGAGATACATGTGTACGGTGCAACGCGGGCACAGTTTTTCGACGGAATGGCAGATGGTTAGCTTCTCGTTTAGTGTATAACATCTTTCATGCTAAATTTGCGGACAGTCACGGAGCGCTTGTTTTCCACCATACTCCACGGGTATCTCTCTATCCTAAACGCCATTATCGACAGGTCTAAAACGCGTGAGATCATCGGTGATATAAGTATATACTTTATCACTTGCTGTTCGCGAGGGTAAACTATCGATATCGAGGTATCCACGCACAATTCCGCACAGTCTGGGAAACCCACTCCACCGCACTCCAGAAAACCCGGTGTATGTACGCTTCAAGTCTCGGCGAACTTTACTGATTGGTAATCCAGACGGCGTGGCCATCGCTTGATAATTGGAACAAAGCAGCCATCAAAGCTCGCGAAGCACAATCAATTCTGGTCGGGTGTGATTGCTCGTCCCTGGAAGTATGGGAAAATACTGGCCAACAAGGCTTACTCTGTTTGCAAGAAAGGTGAGAGTTTCTTACATACTTGTCGAATGCTTGCCGCTCACATAGTCTTGGCACCAGTGTTTCATACTTAACGAAGGTCGGCTCGTTGACCGACTGGGACCAGCAGCAGATTAAGCATGAGATTCATAAAGTTCTTGGTAGGCGCAAGCCGCGTGGTGAAGCGGCAGAATGAATCCTAGCGACAATCCTGGTTATGCAGGCTCCTAGGGTCGGACTAGGGTTGATCGAGTTATGCTAGGGTACAGTAGGGTACAGTGAAATACACATATGCACTATCCATTTGGATCTGGCAGGCCCGTACCCACCTAGATGGACGCGTCCGTCCTCGCGTCCGTCTCTGCAAATAGGGGTTAAATAGATTAATATTATACAAATCGAAGTAAAACAATACTATGACAAATTCAAGTTCGTCCATGACCATGACATCCACTAACGCTAACTCCTATCGTCGTGTGCTCATTGGAACTAATGGCCGCACTGCAGTTGTGGTCCAGGATTCGATTCATTCCAGCACTAGCTCGTTCAATCACTTGTTCGGCTCTGAACCTGCGACTTTCGTTGACAAAACCCTCACCATTGAGGCTTTCCTCTGTGATGGCTTAAGCAACCATCTTATTCTTCGTCCAAGGCATTGTGGCAAGTCACTCACCCTTTCTATGATTCGGCAAGTTATTTCGTAGCATGATATGTTGTGTTTGTTGATGCCACTCACTTCAGGGAGTTTCTCGAGCATCCCCAATCGGAGCCCCTCAGCACCGCAGACTCGTTGAAAATGGACTTGGTAATGTCGGACATTACCAAGTCCATTTTCAATGAGACGCTGATTGCTGGAGAATCTTACTGAGATCTTGTTGTGAAGCACTTTCAGAGACATCCTGTCTTATACCTCGATCTCAAGGTGAGCTGTCTGGTCTATATTATGAAGAGTGTGCTGAGCGATCACAGGATATACAAGGATGCACCTACGAGGATATGCTAGCAGGTTTTGATGGCATGATAATCTCAGAGCTCCTTAAACACTTGGCCCTGTTCCGTAACTCCATCGTTAAAGAGGAGCATATGCTATGGTATCAGGAGATCAAGAAGGAACCACAGAACTGGTGCAACTCAGCTCTGAAAACCCTATCTAGGGTCTTGCAGTTTGCATACAAGAAAGGCGTCGTCGTGCTGATTGACGAGTATGATGCGCCAATGCATTGTGCAATAGAGTATGGCTATGCTGATCAGGTACGCTTCCTCACTCCCTCACCTCTGTCAATGTGAACCTTAACTTCCTTATACAGGCTAGCACTTTTTTTGCCAGAGTCTTCGGTTCACTGCTGAAGGTCTGTCGTCGCCTCGATGCCAGAAATTATACTGAGTGAAGTAATTTTGCAGGGAAACAATGCTGTGTATTCAAGTATGCTGGTAGGGATTTTTAGGACAGCTAAACCAGGCTGGTTGTCGCAGTTGAACAATCTCGAGGTATGAAGTTTTTCCAATTGCTTTCGGCCTAATCAGCTACAGCGCCATCCAGGTGTTCCCTATGCATGCTGAAGATGACCGATATGCCAAATTCTTTTTGTTCACTGAGCAGGAAGTTGAGTTGCTTTGCAAGGCGCAGAAGTCCCATGTTGTGCGTAGCTCTATTCAAAACACAAGGAAATTATACTGACTATCTTCTTTAGTTGGATATGGCTGAGCTTCGAGCACACTACAATGGTTATACAGCAAGACACGGTTCTGGATCTATCAGATTATTCAATCCATTCTCTGTTGTGAGAGCATTGGAGAGGGGTAGAATTTCTGATTTTTGGGTTGAAACTGGTTCGGTTATTGGCAAATCACTTGACATGAAGCTGACGAGTGGTGTAGGATGATATTCCCCTTTGGAGCAAAACCTCTGGCCAGCTAGCACCAAGTTTCGTGCCGACTTCGACCTTCTCATCACACAGAAGACCATTGGATTGGAAGTGGATGAAATGACGAACTTTAAAATGTTAGTGTCTCTTGATTGTTTGCCTTCGATTATGTCTCACAATTTGCCTCCAGGTTGAATGCTGTGTCCAATGACGGCCTTTGGGGTCTTTTATATTATACAGGCTATCTTGCTGTGCACGAGTTCCGTGGGTCGTCGCTTGTATGTGTTCATGTGATAACGCTGCACCAGTACTTATATCTAGATAGTCAGAGTGCACCTTCCGAATTCCCAATGGAGAAGTAGCCAACGAATGGCATCAATGGCTTAGGCGCCACCTCAAACAATCGTTCGAACCTTCTCTCATAGACATGTACAAAATTATCACCGATGGTGACGCTGCCAAGTTCCAAGCACGGTTCACAGCTTTCTTGCAAGAACACCTCTCCCAGTTTTGTGTGCCTCATCACCAGGAAAAGGTTTACCAAGCTTTGAGCTTTATGCTCTTTTTCTTACTTTTCAACACGGCCAATCATCGTTATGACGTCCGAATGGAACAGGACAATGGCTTTGGATGATCAGACATCACAGCACACCCACGGACTCAGGACTGCCAGACGTCGTATGTTTTTGAGATAAAGCTAGTGTTGCCGAAGTTCAGTTCGGTCCGGTTCCGACCCTTTTTGGCGGAACCGCGAACTGAACTTCGGGTCCGGTTTGGCGCATGGCCAAACCTGGACCCGGACGGCATTGAACCGTTTCTCCGTGTTCGGTCTGGGTTCAGACGCGGTCTGAACCCCGGACCGAGGTGGGCTCACCCCATGAGCTCCGTTCTCCTCGTGAATGGCAGGCATGTATCAATCGATACGGCGCTACACTTCGCGAGGTAGTTGGGCTGCGGGGGAGCCGTCCGACGCTGCTGCTGCCGCCGCTGTCACTGCTGCCGTTGCTGCCGCTGCCGGCGCTGCTGCTGCTGCCGTCGCCGTTGCTGCTGCCACTGCTGCTGCTGCTGTCGTGGCCGTTGCTGCTGTTGCTGTTGCTGCTGCTGCTGGCATTGCTGCTGCTGCTGGCCGTCATAGTTGTGGTTGCCGTTGTTGTTGCCGCCGCTGGTGGTGATGTTGGATGGCTTTGGCTGTTGCCGCTGCCGCTGCTGCTGCTGCTGCTGCCGTTGCTGCCGGCGCTGCTGCTTCCGCTGTTGCTGCTGCTGCTGGCCGTTGCCGTTGTCGTTGCCTGGTTGCCGTTGCCATTGCCGTTGCCATTGCCGCCGCTGGTGGTGGTGGTGGTGGTGGTGGTGGTGGTGGTGGTGTTGCGGCTGCCCCGCGTCCGTTGGCATTGCGTTGGCGTTGGCATTCATCTTGTGCCAATGTGGTTGCGATGTGGTCGCAGTCGAGTTGCCTGCTGCAAATAACATTAGTAAAGTTAAGAAAAAAATGGAAACTTACCTTTGAACACAACACAATTTGTGTTGTGTTCAACCCGCGTTGAAGTTGCTGTGTTGCGTGAAAGGTCACGGCCGGTCACATGATGCCGTTTAACACGAAATAGTAAGTAAAGAAATACGAAAAACAAATGAAATCAATACCTTAAAAATATCCGCGTTCGCGGTTTGAACGCGGTTTGGAGCCGTTCAGGAAATCCGGCAGGCCTCGAAACCCGGAACTGAACCCGCGGTCTGGTTCAGCACTTGGCTGAACTTAGACCGAACTTAGGGTTCGGTTCGGGGTTTGAACCGGGTTCGGCTAGGTTCGGAACCGAACTACGGCAACACTAGATAAAGCAGGTCCCCACGCGTATCACAAAAAATAAGAAGTGAACTCTCAAGTCGCTGGCTCACTGGAGGAGAGACTTGGAAGCAGCTACTGTTGATGCACTCCAACAAATAGAAAAACGCCAATATCGAGCGAAAGCTCCAGTTCACACAACAAGGATTCATGAGTATGGACTTGCATTTTCGGGAAAATTTTGTGTTGCAGCTGTCCGTACTTTTCACCATTCTTTGGGTGTTGGAATTGGTGACTGGCAGGAGGTGAATCATGTTTCTGTTATTTGTGATGATACCCTGGATATTGCATTTGTAGATGATGACTCTGAGAACATGGATGTGGATGAGTAGACCACTAGGGTTGACCACGGGTTTGGGTCAACCCGCGGTATTACCAAAACGGGTTGTGCGGGTACGGGTAGGGTGTTTGGTTTCATCACCCGTGACCATACCGTCACCCGTACCCGCGGTGTCACGGTTTTCACGGGTATGTCAACACACGACGACGACTACAACAACGACTACAACAACAACTGTGACGACTACAACAACGACCGTGACAACAACAACAACGACCGTGACGACAACAACAACGACCGTGATGACAACAACAATGACAACTATGAACACAAAACAACAGCAACAATGACGACTACAACGACGACTACAATGACAACGACCACGACGAGTTTATGCATGGCCGGGAAAACAGCCAGTGAGGTGGTGTGCCCACCCTCTGGCTGTCAGGTACGTCAATTATCATCATCTCATTAAACTGGCTTGTGCTAATGCTTGCTACTTTATTATTTTTATTTAGTTTCATTGCTAAACGGCGGCGGCACGACGTGGCGATGACGGCGACGGCGACGGTGACACAACACAACAGCAACGGTGACATGACATGACAACGACGACGCTGTTAACACGACGATACGACGACCCAACACCAACGTCGACGATGTCGGCTCTGGCCCAGTGGCCAAGCCGTTCCAGCAACGACGGTGGAAGTTGGCAGGTGCGTCGAGAGGCCGAGGGCGGCAGAGTCATCGCAAAACAAACCAGCCACGTCAATTGACGTGTGCTGGGTGTTTGTGACGACTTTGGGCACACCCTGGCTCCGAAAAAACCGGGGGACCATGGGTTTGGACAGATGGGTATGGGTAACCGGGGCACCGAGGGTCAGAATGGAAGGTATGGGTTGTACCCATTATGGGTGCGGGTTCAGCGGGTATGGGTGCAGTGTTGGCCATGCCAACCCGTCACGAACCCGTGGTCATCCCTATAGACCACTAGTAGTGCTTGATCTTGTGTATCTCATCTTATTTCTGTTTCATTCTCTATCCTTCGTGTACTTGGACATTTCATTTCTACCTATCTCTCTGATAAGGATGTGCACTTGCTCCTCCTTTACTACCACCACCTCACCGCTGCTGCCGTCCCATTGTCTCCCTCGTCCATCGCTGCTATCCGCAATGAGAGATACATACTGTTCGATGAGATGATCATTCACCCTCCCCTCTATCCATCTTAATGCTGTGATCGAAATCTCCTAAAACGGCTGTAAACTCCTCTTCGATACCGCCAAGCATCCCATCTCTAAGAATTACATTTCTAAGTCCTACACTTGAGGCACATCGTCTGGCACTTACTTCGAAACCATATGTCCCATTTCTGCATCGACTACCCATATGTTGCCGCTGCTGACATCGCGGTGTACGAACCCAAGCCTAAAGACGTTGAGGAGACCTGAGTGACACAGTGAGTGAGATGGGAAGGCCAGAACATTTGTCCATACCTTTGATCGCATGTAAAATTGCAGTGAATAGCGCCTTTGGTCCTTTAGCCTTCGACAGCTTCCTACCCCTTGTCCATATGACTTGGCAGACCAGCTTCCGAACTTCTATGTCATCTGCCGTTTGAAAGACATCCGTGGAGTATGGTGTGTTGGCATCGGCGCTGGCTACAAAACGTGGTCCACAAGAGGGTACGCCGAAGATTCGCCTATGTCTATATTGTTGAAATGAACAAATCACTTCGCCTTCTCTATCCAAGTTCTTGACACCCCATGACTCCTTTAATATACATCTTTTGTTCTCCATTGCGAAATCTGGATGCGGATGTACCTTCGGCGGCACCTTGGCTTGCTGGAAACGGATAGTCTTCTCCTATTCTAGAGGTGAGGGAAAAGTGAGGAATGTAGATGTGACAATGACACACCTTTTTGGGGATACTTGTTACCGCCTCAACCTTCTTATCTTCCTTCTTCTCCAACCACGCACTACGACGAAGAATGGGTGGGGACATGATCACTACATCGCTCCTTGCCGTATCCATGGGGGAGATGGTAATTGGGAAGCCTTCAGCCTTGGGTTCCAACACGTACACCCGTGTGCCACGACCTCGCACACATTCACGGTAGCATAGAGTTTCGATGATACAAAACACCACATCGCCAACGACAATATCATCGCCAGAGATGGTCCTATCGAGGCCGAATTGCACATCGTCAAGCATCATCAACACGCACAGACCCTTCGCAATATTCATGCGGCCACCTTGAAGCGAGATGTCAAACTCGGGAGACATCACGAGACCTGAGTGATCATATCGAGCAAATACCATGGCATTGGGTCGTAGAAGTATGATGGCATACACCCAGAGTCGATCTCGTTGATGTGAAAAGATGGCATGCGCGTACACTGCTGTTTGATGGATGAGACGCAGGAAGTTGTCAAATTTAGCCTCTCCAACGATTGGAACGTCTTCCAATAGTACCCATACAGCACGAAATATAACCTCTTCATCCAATACGGGTGGTGGCAGGCCTAGCACATCTGGCTTAAGCTTGACTTCGGATTGGTTGTGCTGCACGATGCGGTCATAGCGGTAGAAATGAAAGCCACGGATGGGTGTGAGGGTTGGAGACTTTGCAAAAAAGATGCGAAAAGTGGTGACGAAACTTGTCCAACATAGGATTCGACGGTGCTCTGGTGATGTACGGCACTTGATGTACCAGAGGACGTGGAATGCGAGGTCCAGCTATGGGGAGTATCGAAGACAGTGATTGGAAGGGTTGGCCTTGTGGGACTATCAGGCGTCCAAGGCGGAATAGGCATGGTTGATGCGTCGTGCAGTGCAGAAGGACTGAGTTGTGAAACCGTGTTTGGAATTGCTTGGCAAAGACTTCTACCATCGACTGTATTGGCAGCGGTGACAGTTCTGCGGAAACGGATGGGATGGACTGGCAGGCGGAAGGCGAGGCATCAGGGAAGGTGATTGACATGGGACCTCTGGTGGGTGTTAAGAGAGGTATTTTGACCAAAGAAAGGGTACAAGGGAGTGGAGGGTTAAGTGGAGTTGAACTTGTTCGTGATGAAGAGCAGGTGACCAACGGTCATGCTAGTACGTCGAAAGAATCATATTCTGGTGGACAACAGAGTCTGAGGTCAACGGGAATACCAAGGTTTTTGGTAACGAGTCCGACTCTGAGGAAGAAGTCGGGACAGGGAGAGATGGGAGAGAAGAAGGTGATGAAAGGGCTCTGGAGATTGTGGAAGATGAGGAAAGTGGTGTAGAAGTTGTACGTACCCACTTCATATCCTACCCGTTTTTCACTACATTGACCATCGCATATTTACGTGCTTTTATTTTCACGTCATCAGACTGGAACTGAACAGTGATTTTACTTCGGTTGGCTCCTTCCTCAATGTCAAGTATGGGAGACATGCAGGGAAATGCGGTCAGGCCATCTTGATTGGAAATGGATATATAACCATCAGAGAAACGGGCTCCAGTCGCACTTCGGATGTGAGTACGCATAACTCATTGATTTTCATAGACAGTAATCTGACAACAAATTACAGATTATGGTACCTCATTACTATACAGATGCTGTGAGCCGTGCGGGCTTGCTAGGTAGCCCCGGTGTTGTTTCCCTGACCCGACACAACAAGCACCCAGCTGTAGGGTTGAAGGTGACTGTTTCAGGTCAACACCCGCTATCAGGTTACCATGGAATTGTCCGTGAAGTCCTTGACCACTTGACACCGGCATGTTTCGTGGTGGAATTGGAGGCTACCCTTCAAATAAAACTATCCTTGCCCAGTACCTAGTCTATCGTCAGTATGTAAATTCAGAGTCAAGTGACGCAATTCTTACCTGTTTCTTCAGAGGTGAGCTGTTGAATTAAGTTGTGCTAGAAACTAAATGAATGTTACCATGATTTAGTTAGTAAGGTAATATCTGCTAATGAATGAAGGCTATAGAATAATACTGAGATGCCTGCTCTTAATCCGGAATCCTACACTAATATTTCAGGCTCCACTTGAAATCTCAACACTCCCCCTCAAGTTGCCCAAAGTCCCAGCATTTTCGCTAGATATTCGAATTTTGGTTGGGGTAAAGCTTTGGTGAAGATGTCGGCGAGATTTTCTTCTGTTGGGACATATTCCAGAATAACTTTTTCTTCTTCAATTGCTTGACAAATGAAGTGATGACGAATATCGATATGCTTGGTACGCGCGTGGAATTTGTTGTCTTTTGCGAGAGAGATTGTCAATTGGTTATCGCAATTAAGTTTAATTGTATGAGGTGTGGACATATCAATTTCAGCAAGAAAAGTTCGGAGCCAGAGAATCTCTTGAGTCGCCAGAGTCACAGCAATGTATTTGGATTCAGTACTTGATAGCGCAACAATTTGCTGTTTCTTTGAAGACCAGGTCACAATTCCATTTCCTAGTCGGAATACATATCCCAAGATTGAGTGTTGATCATTTTGTGATCCCCAATCTGCATCTGTGAATCCATCTGCCACTAGATCACCTCCCCCAAGTGTTAACCAAAGATCGTGAGTTGTATAGAGATATCATATGACGCGTTTTATTGCATTCCAGTGAATTTCACCAGGATTTTGGTTGAACTGACCTAAGGTTCCTACAGCGAAGAGGATGTTGGGTCGGGTAATCATTGCAGGCCAGAGTGTGTGCCCAATGGCTTGTTGGTATGGGACGTTGATCGGATTATCAGGGCATTGTTTGGTTGAAAATGATATCCCTGATTTGATTGGCGTGTGGACTGCCTTGCCGTCAATTAGTCTAAATTTGGATGTCATATTTTTGATGTAGAGTTTTTGGTTTTATGATATGGTTCTCGCCGTTCGGTAGCGTTTGATTTCAAAGCCGAGAAGCCAGCGTAGCTCCCCTTCATCTGTGATATTGAAATGTTCCTGTATGTCATCTTTAAACTCTATGATGGCCTTGGGTAGGTTGCCAGCGATGACCATGTCATTGGTCGATACTGGGATGATAGTGATGTTATTGCCCTTTTGACGAAAGAAGACGGAGTGGTCAAGCTCCGATCGCGAGTACCCCATATTGAAGAAGGCTTTCGACATTGTCTTATGCCATTGTCGCCCGGCTTGTTTAAGTCCATAGAGTCCTTTGAGGAGTTTGCAGACCTTGCCCGTTTCGCCATTAGTAAGTAGTCCAGTCAGGTGTTGCATATAAATTTCCTTGTTGATTTTGGCATTGAGGTACGTGCCTACTACATCAATCTGATGGATCTCCCAGTCTTTAATTGCTGTGTATGTGAGTATGATGTGGATGGATCCCATTTTGGCTGCTGCTGTGAATGTTTCATCGTAGTTGATTCCCTTCATTTGCCTGTGTCCTCCTGCAACCAGCCTAGCCTTCCATTTCACGATCTCGCTGCTCAGTCCTAATTTCTCACGGAATACAGGGCGGCATGGGATGATCGGTTTATCAGCGGGTTTGTTGACTATTAACCAAGTTCGAAGCTTGATTAGTTGATCAATTTCCGATTTGTAGGCAGCTTCCCATTGAGCGGTGTGTTTAGTGGTGTGTGCCTCTTCAAGAGATGTGGGTTCATTGCCTAGCGCGGACGCAATTGCGTAGAGAGGGTCTGGATCATTGATGGATGTAATGTTTGCATGGCCAGTTTCTTTGTAGAAGCCTGGTTCGTGTCATGGTCATGTGCCTCTTCAAGGTTCTGGTGCATTTTCGAGATTCGGTGTAGGGATATTCTCGTGTTGAGGTGGTTCGTCTGGGGTATCGTTTTCGTTATCCTTTTGACCTGTTAGTTCAGCAGACGTTGTGTCATGGATGATTTTTGATTTTTCCCCTTCAGACTGGCCAATGTCTGGGATCTCGACGCGATCTGAAGTGCTGTTGTTGAACACAACCTCTCGTTCAATTGTGATGCGATGTTGATCTGGTATGTAGATTCTGTAGCCGGTGCTTTTGTTGTCGTACCCTACTAGGTAGCCATGTCTCGCTCTAGCATCAAGCTTGCCGGTGTTGTGTATTTTTACCCAGGCGGGTGTTCTGAATGGTAAGACCTTATAGAAGTCGGGTGGTTTTCCGTATCATTGTTCATATGGTGTTTTACCCTTGAGGGCACGCGTTGGGACGCGATTTTTGATCCATATTGCGTGTTGCATGGCCTCAGCCCATAGAAAGTGTGGGAGTCCTGAGTCGAGGAGCATGGCTTGCGCAAGTTCAACCTTTGTACGGTTAAGTCGTTCTGCGACGCCTACTTGCTCATGTGTGTCGTGCATGGTGAGTTCCCATCGTGTACTGTGTGAGTCGAGGTGTTTGGAGAATCTTTTTCCAGTAAATTTGCCGCCGCGATCTGTTCTGATGAGTTTTATTTGTGTGCCGTGTTGGGTGAGTATTTGTGCTTCTATTCTTTCGTAGCTTTCGAATGTTTTATCTTTCTTGGCTATGAACTAAATAAATGACCAGCGTGACGCATCATCAGTGAGGTCCATGGAATATTTTGTGCCTCCCAGGCTCACAACACTCACTGGACCCCAAAGGTCTGCATGGATCCGTTTGCCAAAGGTTGTCGATCGGTTTTTTGCTTCGTTTGGGAATGGTTGGCGATGAGGTTTGCTTTCGTGCAGGCTTCACAAAATTCAACATCTGCCGTGTCGCAGACATCAATGCCGGTTACTGCGCCTGATTTTACCGCGTTTTTCACAGCGCTGAAGGAGATGTGGCCAAGAACACGATGTGCATCATGGATGGACATTTTGGCATTGGCAAGCATTGCTAATGTGTTTGACGAGGAGTTGGGTGAAAATCTGTAAAGTCCCTGGTTACGAGGTACATTGCCAATTGTTTTACCAGTTGGGGACTGGATTTTACATGTCCCGTTGCCAAATTTCGCAGTGAAGTTCGCAATATCGAGATGGGATATTGATAGGAGTGTGAACACCATATCTGGTGAGTACACAGCGTTCTTCAGCAGTAGATGCGTTATACTTTGGCTGTTGGGGATTGTGGTGTGAAGGTCACCTTGTCCCAGCCCATAGGATGCGTCCGTCTGCCGCCTCGATGGGTGAGGTGTTTATGGTGCGAAAGTTGGTAAAACATGATTTATCCAGTGAGAAATGGTTACTTGCGCCACTATCGAGGATGATATCTGCTTCATCGCTGGTTTTTGAGTGGCTGTCAGCTGCATGGGCGAAGTCGGATGTGCATACGAATGCCAATAGTTCGTCTTCATCTGCCGCTGAGGTTGTAGCTATGTTTGCTGACTGTTATTTCTTTTGAGCAATTTGGTGAGGTGCTTTACCCTCCATGGGTCCACCAGGACCGTAGCATATGCGCTCGGTATGACCCTTTTTGCCGCAGTTACTGCAGTTTTCGTTCGAGGTGTTCTTTTTCTTTTTGCGTGTGAATTTGGGTTTGATTGCTGATAGCGCTGCATCACCAGATTTTGCAGTTCTTTCTGCAATTGAACAATGGTCCGTTTCTTCGAGAATTATTTGGATGAGGTCGTTTGGATCAATGGATTTTCCGTTGATTGCCACTGCAACTGTGATGGATGATAGGAGGGTGCAATAGGATAAAGGGAGTGATCCTAGGATTGTTGGAGTGAGATTGTTGTCGCTGATCGTTACTCCCATTCCTGAGAGTTTGTTGCGAAGTTTTGTTATGTTGTTCAGGTGCATTTTCACGTCACCATCTTCGTCACATTTCATCTCTTGTAGGTGTCTCCTTGTATCAACTTGATGTAGCTGAGTTTTGCTAGTTGCATCCTTTTGGATTTCAATCCACATGGCATTGGCACTTTTGAGGGATCTGATAAGGGCAGAGAGTTGGGGAAACTGAGTTCATGAGGACATGGCGAGCTGAGTATTCCTTTTGCTCAAACTCATCTATTTTCTTTTCCTTCGCCTCTATCTGGTCTTCAGTGGCCTCAGTTCAAGCGTCGACCATTAATTTGTTGTTGACTTCGTCATACAGTTTTGGGGGTCTAGCTTTACCATCGACATGCCAGATTAAGCCTTTTGATCCCATGGCTGTCTGGGTCTTTGTTTTAGCTTTTATGCCAAAAATGGCAAACAGGGTATAGAAAATACAAGGAGAGTGAAGTGAGCTGACAGATCCTCGCGATGGGCTCCAGATGTGGTGAACACAGCCTTTGTAGGCGCAGATTCGGGGTGTGCAAGTCCTTGTCATTGGGGTGAAAACCCAAAACTCAGCTTGTTTGTATGTATGTACACAAAACACTATATAGGTACCGTATAGTATCTATAAAAGGGAGTGTACTAAGGAAATGGAATCTAATGAATGGAGGGGAATGCAGAAGGAAGAGGGATGAAGGAAAATAGAAGAATACATGCTCACAGAGATATAGATCTCTACAGCAGACTGTTCTCAATGTGAGACAAGATGAAAATGAGAACTAATAAGACACCAATGAGATGAGCACAAAGAGACAGGAGAGTGAAATGTTCTGTTTATCAAGGAGAATAAGCTCATATACCATGATTTTTGGCTACTACCTGATTTTGCTTGAATAACAATCACTTTTCTCAATTTCAAACAAACCATGAGTTTCTACTCCAAGCAAAGCAGCATAAAAGATCATCTTATTCTCTTTGATAAACAGAACATTTCACTCTCCTAGATATTGTGAATTGGAGCCATATTCAGTGAGTTATACCTGATACAAGTCTGAGTAGTAGATTTATTTTACTTGGTCTATAACTTGGCACACACAATATATTCCACTACAGATAGATAGCCCTTGTTAACTAGATAATTCTTGCCTATATAATTACCCTTGAAATACATATCTACATGTCTGAAAATTTTCTCAGCCCTCAATTTCCTAAACTGTTCAAAATCCACAAGAAGTCTCAAGAATTTTGAAAATGGCTGTAAGTGTGGCTACATCACAGACACATCCAAGATATTGTTCATACAATTGTTTGTGCAACAGCAATGCCCCAGATTATTGCTGTTTTCAGAAAGGTTGGCGGAGCTTGAAATCTGCCGAAATCTGCCGCAAACCCCCCCCCCAGCTCGCAAGATGAATATCTCAATAACTACAGCAGCTACAAAGAAATCGTGGATAGGTACGTGATCCCCTCATCAAGGGCTATGCAGCCCCACCATTTTTGGAGTGATTTGATGCATTTTTCATAGGGTAGGGTAGTGCACCCTGTATATACAGTATTTCTACAATAACTAGTTGCAGTGCCATTCAAAATACATGTTTATTGTCTCAGAACATGTGCATAGGGTGTATTGAGACAGCCCCATATTTTTGAGGTGCCACTGGACAAGTGTTGCATGTATGCAATGAGCGTGGGAGTTCTTGCTCACAACCACCATCATGCCCCACGGGCATGCACTTTCAGACGATTCAAGGCAAATCATTGTGAAGATGGCGTCCTCTCTATCTGTAGCTGAAATCGTATGGCTCTCCAGCATACCCAAGTGAACAGTCGAACAGGTTTTGGCCCATTTCAAATGCGATGGCGCTGTTGCACGCAACAAGCTGCCCCCTCGTCTCCTCGGTGCATCTCGGGTGCTTTCACTGGAGAACATTCAGGTGAGTATCTGTTTCCAAGGACTACACAACAGTTTTTGACCAGCTCCGCCCAGTTCATTGAAGGGACAATCCATTTCATGCCAGACGCGTACCTCGATGAATTGAGAGACACCATACAACAAAGGATGGGCAAGATGGTATCTCTAGCAACAACATGGCGTGCACTGACAAGAGCTGGCTTTACGATGAAGAAGGTGTGTGTCTACTGCCTGTTTGCAACTTAAGACTAGACGCGGTGCTCACCTCACTCAGTTGACGAAAAATGCCCTCGAGCGCAATGAGAGGGTCTGCCGTATGTACCGCTACACATTTGGCACCTTGCACACTGCAGATCAGGCCATTTTTGTGGACGAAAGTTTGTTTGATCGTCGGATGGAGATACGAGGATGGGCCTGGGCGTTATCTGGCAAATCCGCTGTCAGGAAGGCATTTTTCATTCGGGGCAAACGGTATGTATATCGGATGTTCATTGATTGAAAGGCCTAACATTTGCTACAGGTATTCTCTACTGCCAGCACTTTCTCTTGACGGCGTCATCGCCGCACACCTGCTCGAAGGATCCTTCACAACGCAAACCTTTCTTGATTTCATTTGTGCGACTCTCAAAAGGATGAACCCTTTTCCTGGAAAAAACTCTGTACTCATCATGGACAATGCACGGATTCACCGGCATCCCACAATCATTGAAACAATTCATGAAAGGTTCGTTTGCGTTGCTCTCACCCTCCTTCCTTGTGCTCAAGTCTTTGTGGACAGTGGCTGCCGAATCTTATACTTACCTGCATACTCACCCGACTTCAATCCCATCGAACTTGCCTTCTCCAAGATCAAAGCTCATGTTCGTTGCCATGGTAACATTGCTCGGGGAGAAGAGGGTATAGATGGTACAGATGTGTACACATTCCTTTACGAGGCTGCATTTTCTGTTACCCCCCATGATGCTGCTAGTTGGTATCACCACTGTGGATATATCTGATCACTGTCTGCACAACACACTGTATTCCAAATATCTTTGTATGACTGCAATTGTATTGTTGTCATTTCCCTCAACATCACAGCAAAAAACAGTCCATTTCTCAATTTCAACATGACAAGACAACATATTTACTATGAATGAACCTTCTTTGATCTTTCCAATGCCATCGCATCGTCTTTGGCAAACCAGATGAGGCGAGATGCCGTACCAAACTCCATGTTTCCAACCTGGGATAGCTTCGCAGCCGTCAAAGAAATGATGTTGTCAATGGTGAATAACTTGTGTGTGTTGATGAGAGTGTCCACAAACTTCGTGTACTGTTCGCCGTGCTTGTTCCACATTCCATTTGCTTTGAGTTCTTCAAGCCACACCTGCAATCCAGGGTAGTCAATCAGCAGTCCTGTTGGACTGCGTTTCAATGGCAGCGCACTGTGGCATAGTGGTGGTGACGGGGTATTGGAACTTGACCTATGTACATGTCGGTGATCACGGCCATGATGCATCTGATTGTTGGCAAAAGCGCCACCAAACATCATCATCATCATCTGAGCCCACTGCGGGGGTTCAGACGATGACTGCTGGAGCACAGGTTGTGCAACGCCAACTGCGATAGGGGCAGGTTGGGTTCCTGCATGATTTTTCAGCTGCGATTGTTGTACACATTTGTCAGTAAGTTTCAGCTGCTCCGGAGGGGAATCAATCGTTGCGCGGTGCCGTGCCTATGCACAGAACAGTGAGTGAAGGAAGAGAAGCGTGGGATGGGGTTTATACCAGTAGTGAGGCCCAGATGGTCAGGTCTTCGTAAGTATACTGATAATGCTCGCCATTCGACTGAATGAAGCAGGCCTTCCTGTGCTCCTGGCACTTGTGGCACTCCTCAACGAGGGCCATGAGTTCAGCTTCACCATCTTGTTTCAATGACGGAATGGGCTCAGCAACCACTCCAGATTTTGCAGAACCCTTTTTTTCGCAGCTGACTGTCTTAACAATGTAAGAAATGGGTCAATTGAGCACTGAGCGAACGAACCTTGTCCACACTTTCGGTTGTGTCCACAATCTGGATAGTGAATGGTTTGACCTTCCCTTTGCCCTTGTTCTTCGCCTTCTGCTCGTCAATGTACTGCCAGACATTGTTGATAAGGTTTCGGAAAGCTTCATTGTCTTCGAGTAGTTTGGCAGTTGGCTTGCCAGTCCTCGGTGCCTTCCAGGGGAGGATATGCCCAATTTGAGACCGGTGAACGATGCTCATCTCCATTTTGTCCACGACACAGGTAAGAAATGTAGCAAATGCAATGTCGGACTTGATCGTCAGGTTGCAGAATGCATTTTTGTAAGGGACTTCAAATGCAATCTCGATTGCAGGGCCTACGAAAAAAAAAGTTTAGCAGAATGATTGTCGCAAAGTGTGGAAGAAAAACGGACGGGTGTCAATATCACAATCCATCTCCTCCTTATATTCATCATCGAAAAAACCACCAGTCTCCTCAAACGGCTGGTCATCGATTGCAAGGTCATTTGCGTCCACTTGGTCAGTGACATTGAAAAGACTGAGGTTTCCTTCCTCAAAGACATCTATCTCGGCATCATCATTTTCTTCTGCAGGTTCTTCCACAAATTTGGAAAGATTCAACTTGGTAGTGGGCCGAGGCCGAGGACGAGGACGTTTTGGGGTCGATGTAGCAACCATAGGGGGCTTCGCGGCCTTTCTTTTGCCAGTATTATGGTCCTTAGCAGGGGCTTGCTTGGCAGCAGCTTGCCTTGATGCCATGCATCCAGGAGAAGTCGGAACAGACGATGATGGTGGTTGTGAGCAAGAACTCCCACACTCAAGCGCTGTCATTGCATACATGCAACACTTGTCCAGCGGCACCTCAAAAATATGGGGCTGCCTCAATACACCCTATGCACATGTTCTGAGACAATAAACATGTATTTTGAATGGCACTGCAACTAGTTATTGTAGAAATACTGTATATACAGGGTGCACTACCCTACCCTATAAAAAATGCGTCAAATCACTCCAAAAATGGTGGGGCTGCATAGCCCTTGATGAGGGGATCACGTACCTATCCACGATTTCTTTATAGCTGCTGTAGTTATTGAGATATTCATCTCACGAGCTGGGGGGGGGGTTTGCGGCAGATTTCGGCAGATTTCAAGCTCTGCCAACCTTTCTGAAAACAGCAATAAAGCTGGGACACCTGGCAAACACTTTTTCAAACACTTTTTGGCCTGTTCAACAAGTATTCACCCTGTGCATTAATAATAATTGCAATACACATAGTAAATATAGCTACAGCACAGACACATCCATTATAATGTACATACTAATGTTTGTACAATGGCAATGCCTCAGATTAAAGCTGTGACACCTGCTGAACATTGTGTCAAACACTGTTTGACAAGTGTTCAACCTTTCCCTGGTAAATATTTCCAAATAATTCCAATGTACATAGTAAATGTTGCTACAGCATGGACACATCCAATATACAATTCATACAATTGTCTGTGCAATTTTTCAAACATTGTTCAGCCTTTTCAACAAGTGTTCAACCTTTCCCTTGTAAATAATTCCAATGCACATAGCAAAATATATGTATCTTTAGACGCAAATTTCATATATGGTTCATCCAGTGTCCATTGCACTGGAAATTCCTCAGAATACAGCTGGGACCCTGGTTGAACACTTCACAGAGCACTGTTTAGCCCATTCAACTCATCTATATTTCATAAGGTGTGCCTTGCACTAACAATGTGTTCATTATTATTAATAAAGCTGTCAAGCATTGGTGCATTGCAATGGCAATACAAACACACTATAACACTACACATTTAGCACCTGTGATCCGACTGCCTTATTGTTCTTGCTGATTTGGACAACAAATTCTCACATTTACAAAGTCAGCAGTCACACAGTTTCATTATTATTCCCAAATTGTATCCACAGTTTGCCAAACTTGTTCCCACTGCTTGGCAAATTAGAGTGTGACCCTGAGCTGCAAAACCCACTGTACAGAACGATTCCCTTATAGGAACTCATAATATTATCCCTGTCAACAAACCTTCCACTTACTTTCATCTTTCATCTCCACCACTACATGCATACTCTGCTCACTCACTCCCCAACAAGCTTCAGCCTGCCACATGCACAAGGGATTGGTTTACTAGTAGCACACCCTTGATCTTCTCCCTCTTGCCAACCTTATCACCCAACATCTCCAGCTTCTTCCTCTCCCACTCTTTCTGTCTTTGTATCTCCCTGCAACTGACCCCAAACAACAATCAGCTCTGTGACACTTGATAGATATCTCAATCATTCTTGATGTTTGATCAACTGTTGTCTTACCTGGATTGCTATGATTTCTTATATTACAATCTTATACTAGGCTATAGCACCCATGGTACCTATAGTTGCCATGATAAGGCCTTGAAATTTACAACTAGACACTATCATCACTCTGAGTTTTCAATTCAATACCTAGGGATGGGACATGCCAAATGCCCCCAGACAACCCCTCTGCCAGCAATGTCCCACAAGACACACCACTCAATGTTATCTCTGGGGACGTCCCACATATCATCCCAGGGACAATGGGACGTCCCAATCTATTGTCCCAGGGCAGACCAGTGCTTTTTTCAACATGTAGATGGTTTAGTACTAGAGGTGAGATACAACTAGTTTTTCAGGATCAGTGGTAGCCTGAAGTGGGTGGCTTCACTTGTCCCCAGGAGGGGGTATCTTTGTCAGCAGGCAGTTTGGGTGAGCAGACCAAGTGTTTCAGATTGCTTTCCCCAGCTTTCCAGAGATGCTTTGGCATGTTCTGACCAAATCGCCTGGGGTTTGGTAGTGGGTGGAGAATTGATGAATTGCATGGGGTATCTTTGTCACCAGCCAGTTTGGGTCAGCAGACCAAGTGTTTCAGATTGATTCCCCATGAGTCCAGCAGGAATTTACAAGGAATAAGAATCCAATTCCACCAGGACCACCAGGATTCCACCAGGAGTCCAGTAGGACATGTGGAGGAGTGAAAAGTCAAGCATTCAGGCTGACCCACTCAGTGTTGTTTAAGCTCTGCCTCAAAGCAAAAGTGATTGTTGGACTAGCTGGATTGATTGCCAGAGTGTTAGCAGCCAGATTTTCCATTTCACAAATGTCCTCAACATTGCATTCCTCACATCATTTTCACAAGACCTCTACAGTAAGAAACATCTAAGTGCCCAAATCTTTGTCACATTTTGGCTACACAGGGTGCATAGTAGCATACTGTGTAATGAAGTATGTTGAATTTATTGGACAAGTATACTGAATATTGATATCATATTGTTGCACACAGTATTCAAAGAGTATTCAAAATGATGATTCAATATTTTGAGACAAAGTAAATTACTAGTATTGAATGACACTTTTAGAATACTGCTTGAATAACAAGACATTTACTGAAATTATTGAAGTAGTATTGTAAAATTGCCATTCAATACTGGTAATGTACTTTGTTTCAAAATATTGAATCATCATTTTGAATGCTTTTTGAATACTGTGTGCAACAATATGATAACAATATTTAGTATACTTGTCCAATAAATTCAACATACTGCATTATACAGTATGCTACCATGCACCCTGTGCTAGGTGATTCACACCATATCTGACTCCAGGTTGCACTAGAGGAAGAGTATTATTACGTAATACGCTGCTCGTTGGTTGCTGAATAATTTATTATTATTTCTTCATTCAGCCCTCGATGCAGCTCAAAATGCTGCACTCGGTCGTCGTCTTCAGTCGACGTCCTGAGTAACGGAGCGATGGCAGATCGACCTTTTTCTTTGATTTCCTTCTTCGTAGTTTGGCCACTGCAAGGCTACTTTTCTTTCAAAGGAAATACATTGCTCATGTTCACCAACATATATATAGTCCGAGTCTGAATTCATCCCTGTTGACGATGTTCAAACGCCTGCTGTCTACCATCACCATAAAGCCAAGCCCATCCAAGGCCCATCACCATGTCCCCCTCCCGGATTCCTCATTCCCAAAGGGCTATCTGTTGACAGGAATCCACTGTGGGATCAAGAAGAAACCACACATCCCTGATCTCGCTATCATTCTCTCCACTTCATCACAGCCTACATCAGCTGCAGCCTGTTTCACTCGCAACGCCTTCAAAGCTGCACCTGTCGTAGTTTCACAGCATGTATTGGACAGGAATCGCGGAAGGGCGAGGGCCGTCGTTGTCAATAGCGGTTGTGCGAACGCTGTCACCGGGAAGCAAGGATTGGCAGATGCGTGGTCTATGGTACGCGAGACGGACGGTTTGCTCTCCAAACTAGGGACAGGTGCACTGTCAGAGCATGAGACGCTCGTAATGTCCACTGGTGTCATTGGGCAACCGCTACCCATCGCCAAAATCATCTCTGGCATCCAATCTCAGTCACCCCACAATAATACGAACCATAATAATAATAATAAGCAATTCACGACTCTCGGATCCGGGTTTGACGCATGGGAACGCGCCGCCAAGGCGTTCATGACGACTGACACGTTCCCCAAGCTACGCTCGCGGACGTTCACCATCGCTGGCAGAGAGTACCGGATGGCAGGCATGGACAAAGGGGCAGGCATGATTCACCCTGATATGGGCCCGCCATCTGAACACCTCCCACATGCCACCTTGCTGGGGTGCATTATGACTGACGCAGCTGTCTCCCCTAGGAGTCTTCAGTCGGCCTTGACGTACGCCGTCGAGAGAAGTTTCAATTCCATCAGTGTTGACGGTGAGATGTCCACCAACGACACCATTCTGATCCTGGCAAATGGGGCTGCTGCTGCCGCTTCTGCGCCGCCTGCGCAAGAGATTGACGAGGAGCACGATAGGGAGGCGTACGAGGCCTTCAAGAACGAGCTTACCTCGTTTGCCGTTGATCTTGCCAAATTGGTAGTGAGAGATGGTGAGGGTGCGACCAAGTTCGTCACGATCTCCGTGGAGGTGAGGCTTCAAGAACATATTTCGCGACTGGTTGACGTTTCTTTTGTAGGGAGCGCCTACTTATGCCGATGCGCATAAAATAGCGTCACGGATATCAACGTCTGCGCTTGTGAAAACAGCACTGTATGGTGAAGACGCCAAGTAAGTGTACTCTCTTATCTACTTATTATCCAACCTTTCCCCCTAGTTGGGGCCGTATTCTCGCCGCCACTGGATCTGTCAACTTTTCAGCACCACTCGACCCAACCCGTGTCAGCGTTTCTTTCGTTCCCGCGGATGGATCTGCCCCGCTCCCAGTTTTACTCAACGGCGAGCCAGAAAACGTCGACGAAGTCCGTGCAAAAGAAATCTTGAGCGAGGAAGACTTTGAGGTCAAAGTAGAGATGGGTCTGGGCAATGCAAGTGCAACATATTGGACTTGTGATTTCAGCTATGTTGGTGCTCCACTGTTGTTTTGATTCTCGGTTTTCCCTGTTAACTTTTCTTTTTGTATCCTTAGGAGTATGTTAGAATTAATGGAGATTATAGAAGTTGACCAAAGTGTGGGTGTATGACTACTAGAATGCTATGATCGTGGATTCCATACCACTGTGTCAAGTTTACTCGGCCGAACCAGATGTCGAGTCCTGTCCACTCTCTATGATGGCTTGAATCATGGCTGAGCCAACTTTTTCCGCTCCTTCAAACCGACTCTCAAAAAATGCGGCAGTAGCCATAAATCGCTGTTTGTAAAGATCAAAATTACCGAACTGGACACATTGGCTCCACCCTCTCGCCGCAATCACAAACTCCAAATCATCGTCCCTGTGCGAGACGTCGTGCAGCGCGGCGTGGATCGCGGCGTCTAGGCGCTGCTGAGACCGGAACAGATACTCGGCAACACCGATCCACAGACGGAAGATAGGTGTTGCGGCCAAGTCAAGGTGGTGGAAAGGCTGAATGCCAAGGTGGGCCCAGCAATCCACCATGGCGAGTAAGGAAAGGTGGGAGTTTGCTTTGGGTCCTTGTCGTTGGGAAGTGCCGCTGGGATTGTCAAGTGAAGGAGAGTCTGGCTTTTTACCTAGACTGAACTGATCGAGTACGTCCTCAGATAGAAGGATGGGTGTGCGTTTCTTGCCTACTACTCCGTCTCTCCCTGGCTCTGTTTGGTATGTATCACCGAATACGGCGTCCTTGGCTTTGTACATCCTGGAACGGAGCCCGTCGTCATTTACGTTAAGCATCAGTTTGAACAGCTCCGTGGCGCTCTTGGCGTATTGGTCGATTTGAACACGAGCCGAGGGGTTCAGGATGGCGAGGCCGGCATAGACATGCCATTTGTTGGAGTAGATGCGCAGCATGATGTTGACTTTGACCGTTTCGATACCCCCGACGTAGTACCCTTGCTCCCAGGGGTAAAACAGCGAGTTTGACCATGCTGTCCCCATGCTGCGAGAGACGTGCGTACGCAAAATTACAAGTTAATAACTAAACACCAAAAACGAAAATACAATTTCAGTCACGTTACCTGAGGAACGCAGCATGTGTAACTGCTTGTGTGTTGGCGGTTACCAGGTCGTGGTCCTCGTAGGAGAGGTAGACGTAACGTGAGCGGAAGCAACGGAGTATATTTTCAACTAGAGCAAGAGCGGCATCGGAGGCGCGATGTTTGATGAGAACCTGAGAATATGGGTTGCATAGAAGTCAACACAAATGTGGGATGCGATAAGAAGGGCGTGCCAGAGGCTGGCCTAAAGGAGATACGGTGGGCCCGTGCATGGAATGGCATGAGACGATGGAGACGTCTTTTGGCAAGTACTTTTCGAAGGCTTCTTTTTCGGGGCTTTTCACAGATGTCTGACCTGCGACGATAGCGCCGACCTTTGAAGCTGTAAGAGTGACAATGATTGAGAAAGGAGACATAAAAGGGCTAATCTGGGCACGCACAAGGACCGTACTGAGCTACGACACGATCAATAAACTCGGCTTCCACCGAGTATACGAGAAAGTCGGAAGATCTGGAGACGGCGTGCCCATCGGAGAGAACGGTGATGCCCGCGACACCTGGAACAAAAGCAAAAACGGAAAGTCAATCCCGGCAAACAGTTGGTTTTCAAAAACTGCGGGACCAGACCGTCATACTCGCGCTTGAGTGTATCGTATGTCGACGGTAGGTCGCACACGTGAATTCTATGTACATAAGCCAAGCAAGAACGAAAAGTCACATTGGAAACCCACTTTTTCCAGCCAGCTGCTGACAGGTGTTGGGCGTACATCCTGCCCATGGCACCCATTCCAATCAAGCCTATGACAGGCTGTTCATGGACAGGGCTGTCTGGGTTGACATCTGGATTGATCATGACTAGCCTTTCCTAATAGGCGCCTTTGCAAAGATGATGGTGAGAACCTATAGGACACGGCTCACGTGGTGATTTACAGCGGCTTCGGCGTCTGTCCCTTCACCGGTCACCTGCGCGACCGCGGCATTCGGAAGATCGTTTGACAGTTGCACTGAGCCACCATCGCTGTCATTACCGTTCGCTGTCGGCGACCGGGTGGAGACTTGGCCCTGGATAACGGGCGACCTCTCCAATGAAATTACACATTTTCTCTTTATATATAGGCAACTGAGATTTGGGCTGGTCGTTGCCATGAAAGTCACGTGATTATCGCGATTCATGATATAATTTTTTTGTTTTTCTTCTTTTTTTTCCAGGATATTTAGTCCCTGCTGGCCTGAACATCCCAGGTAAGCACTAGTCTGCTGCAATTGGCCGCCTGCTGTTCGACTCCACTGACAACGGTGTGATCCGTCCATTCCCCAGTAACTGCCGTCCCGGCTTGACATCGTTTTCACCCCCAGGCCTCCACGTGCAGACCAAGCCAAATATCTGAGCCTTCCGCCATCAATTGCTCTCCTGGCGTCATTTCGTTGGCATACTATGTGAGCAATATTGACGGTTCTCCCTCTTTGAAATCACTCGTTTACCCTTGTTCATTTTCTCAACCCTTGCCCTTGATCCTCCAGGCTCCATCGCCAGTGTTAGATTGGACCTTTTCCTTGATTACTATCTGTGCGCCCTCTCGAAACACTTGGTTAGTTGCATGGTACGACTCCTAATTCATACTTGCTCAATTCTTTTTCTCTTTTTTTTTGCAAGTTCTTCGTTTATGGCCTCCGGCACATCCGATTCAGAAGATCCGACCACAACTATCTCCACGTCTTCTACAGAGGATTTACACTACGAATTGCTGCAGGCTTATTATGCCACGTCTTCGACCCAATCTGGTGAACAACCCACTAGGTTGTCAGTACCGCACGATCAGTCTACCCAACGACATGTCTCACCATCTCCCCATTTGCACTCGCCATCGTCGCGGTCCAAGCCCGCTTCTACATCTTCGAAGGACGCTGTCCACGCACAACCTTCAGGGTCGACATCACCGCCTCCCCTTCACAGTCAGCCGATTCGCACGCTGCCTGATCCTGAGCCACAATGTCAAAGGAGCAACCCCGCTGGTCTTGTCCCGCCAATCCCGCCTGCGAAGGGTAGCGAGAGCGGGACATTGGGAAGAACTCTTTCCCCCAACACGGACCCGTCCTTCCCGCAACACATCTCTGGGAGTGACCTTCCCGTCAGAACTGGGTCCACATCCGGCTCTGGGTCTGACGTAGCGTCGAGTTCCAAGCCAACATCTTCTCACTGGCACCCACACCCCAACCAGGGATCCTCTTTACAACCTCGCTCGTCCTCTAATTCCCATCGCAAAGCCCCGAATTCACATATGCGATCCGAAAGCACTTCTGATGGCAGTACTGCCCTTCCGGTCGACATGAAACGCCTCCTCAGTAAACCTGCTCTCCCATCCTCTTCCCCTAGCTCCATGTTCTCGGACACTGAATCCCAACACTCCTCACCTACTAACCGAAGGTTGGCAGCATCCACATCAGGGTCGAAAAATACCCATGACCCCTCACGAGACCAACCTGCAAAAGCACATATAGGGTCCAACAGACCTCAGGAACTGCCGCGAGTCAAAGAGAAGCATGATCACGGATTGTCATCTCAAGGGTTGGCATCACCATCTTTTCCAGTCAAACAATACTACTCGGCACCCTCTGATTCATCGCCTCCGGAACAGAAAGCACCAAAGCCACGAAATCTCCTCAAGAGACGCCCCAGCGCTAACAATGGCATGAGATCGCCGTCAATCCCTGCAGTCCCATCGCATGCCGTATCCAACGACCCAATACGTATTCCTGATATTTCAACAACTCATACATTGACCGTAAGCCCTACCCCTCAATCGTCTCATTCATCGGTGTCCCCAAGACAGGAGAGTCGCAGTGAATACAAAAAACGTAATACCGGGTCGTTGCGGGCATCGTCATCGGCCCTCACTCCAGCCAGGGCAGTTGCTGAGGCTTATAAACAACAGGAGGCGCGACGTGAGGATCTGGCACTGACTTCCCAGAAAGACGAAGATAACCATCGGGGACGCCATCCGGGCACCCGAGCCCGGGCACCCAGCTTCGGTAGCGATCCAGACATGAACGTTACGCCGTATTATACCGTGCTCGGCAGCGTGACTGGGAAAGTCGTCGCTGTGGACGGACCAGACGACCACGACGACTGGAGTTTGAAAGTTGGAACTGTGTATTCTACCCAGGAACGCTTGCGGTTACAGAAATCTCCGTCAGGACCACGGATTCTGTCACGGAAAATTTCGGGAAAGTGGAGGAAGGCGGTCTGGAATCCGTGTGATATCGGGCATCGGGACAGGTCACCTTCAGTCAGTGCTACCGCTAGTGATCCGGCAAATAGTTCTCGACCTAGCTTGCACGAACTACGGTTTGCGCGTGCCGGCCACGATCATAGGAAATCGCTTAGGCTCTCCATTGAGAAATTCGCTGATCTGCCACTGGATACCCACGTACTCCACTCAATGCCAACCAGTCGTTCAGGACCATGGACAGAATCCCCAAACTTTGAACACCCAGGAGATAAACCGGGACCAAGGAGGACTCAGAGCGAGATGCTGACCGGTGGGAAGATATGGAAATTGATGAAACGGATCAGTGGTGGCGGCATGAGAGAGAAATACCATGGTCAGGATTCGCCGCCGCCACCGGTACCAGCTATCCCCAAACACCATCCCATTCTCCCAGAGCGGATCCGCTTCCCAAGATGGTCACGAAGATAGACAACCTGGTGTCTTTTCTCGGTTTATGCAGTCCCGTACCTCGATGTCCGCGACCCCCGCTCCACTGCATCGGCATACGGCCCCTGTTTTGGTACCCCCACGTCCACCGCTAACCTCTATCATAACATCAAAGGGAGGGACTACTTCGTGCCCTGGTACAGTATCTTCGTCCCCCGGCTCCTCCGATATCGGCTCTTCCCAATTTATGCATCAGACTAACTCCCACCGGTCCTCGTTGTCGTCTAACGGGGAGGTGCTCCCTACTGTCTTAAGCAACGCCATCGGTCAACACATCATACCACCTAGTGAACTGTGCCGGTTGCACGTCGACCAGGAGGTTCACCCCTCACCCAAATATCGCACGCTTCCACCCCTACCGAAAAGTGCCGATGATTGGGGCATATATTCCCCTGAAGTTGTACTGGCATCTTTGCCACACCCTCCTCGTTTGAGACC
>OY744469.1:6645972-6750652 GCA_963556145.1 Hygrocybe punicea
GCCGGAAAGCTTCACAGGATGCACCTGATGCGGCAGGCAACCGAGGAAGGTCTCCCCTGGAAAGCTTCGCGCCGCAATCGTCATCCGGACTCTCGACCTTACCCCACCCCGGCCTCCGAAAAGTCCGAAACGAGCGCTCTCTATTCCTCATTCCGCACCACCCCCCCGGGATTCATCCTTGGTTACGCAGCGAGAGAAAATTCTGAACGCCGACCTAGCCTTCGTCACCGCAGGAAGACGTCTTCTGACGTGCTGGACCACACGTTGGCGGTTAGACCTAGGTATCGGTCAAATTCCCTCGAGACCGTCGCGCGTCGTGGCCGCAAAGTGACTCTTACGTTTAGGGAGATGGGTGCAGCGGAGAAGCCAACTTTGACCGAGCAGGAAAAGGCAGACAAATGGGATGACCTGTTGGCACGTAGCGCCAGCGCGGGAGGCACGCTGCACGTAGGAGGCGACGAGCTCAGATCCGATCTTGTTCGCTTCTCGAACATCTCAGAGATAGTTTTCAATCCTAACCCAGATGCATCGTGATGTTTTCCCTTATCTTTTGTTGCATATTGCACCACGCTCGCTTTGTCGTATGTTTTTTTTCATGCATGTCCATTATCTTCGGCATTTTTTTTTTTTTGCTTATTAATATACACTATATAGCTCTCGACAGCTCTCGACATAATTAAATCAAGCAGTTCACACACACAGGAGATGGATGAGGATGAACTTGTTGCACTGGCATATACCCTTTATTCAGTTATGTCCATTGACTTCATTCTGGTCTGTCTATTCCATGGAATAGGAAATGGCACAGATACTTGCAGTAATCAGTACCTGTGTATTCATCAGGGATGTGTATAGATTTCATACAATCACAGTTCCTTACAATGGCTTTTTGCCCTCCCCATCGATATCCTGCCCAAAGAATATAACAATCGCAAGGACGAGACAAGTCAACCTGAAAATGAGTAAAAACACAAACCACATCACCCTCCGTTGGATAGATGCAGCGACGGCGCTAGGGTCGAATCCTTCAATAGCGTTGATAGCGCCATACGATCGCGACTGGAGTTCGGCGAGTT
Organism: Hygrocybe punicea; assembly: GCA_963556145.1. Taxonomy (NCBI): domain Eukaryota; kingdom Fungi; phylum Basidiomycota; class Agaricomycetes; order Agaricales; family Hygrophoraceae; genus Hygrocybe; species Hygrocybe punicea. The sequence goes on from OY744469.1 coordinate 6,647,049, forward strand.
GACTACCACTTCGCACAAGTGTGGCAGAAACCCTAGACCGGTATGTCGTTGTTGTCGTGGTCGTGGTATCTGTGTAGTTGCGTTTTTCGGGATGGGGAATACCTTGAATGAGTGAAAGCAACCTACCTCCCTCTCTCCTAAGGTTTAGGAGGGGTAAAATCCAGAGTGTAATCGCCTTAGGTATGGCGTACGCGATGTTGTACACAATCCTGAAGGGGAAGTCGGGCCAGATGGACAAGGCGAGAAACAATCCTGCAGAGATATTTGGGTGTTCGCCAACTGCGGGAGGGCGTCAGTGATGATTTGGTTTGCATGTGTATGATACGCACTGGTGATATGGTACAAGTGTAAGAAAGCTTGTCTTACGCCCAAAAGCGTCGGAATGATGAAGCAGATTTCCTGAGTGAAGCAGATTTCCCGGGTGGACATAGTGATTTGCGCTCTCGATATCCCTCAACTGATAGCGCTATAGATACTTTCATCAAAGAAAATTCCACGCTCACTTTTGCTTCCGGATTTGCTGATGAACTTAGATCTGACTAACCCATGACGTGTGGTTCGCCTTCTAGGTACTCTGCGATGCGACTACGAAGCTACAGACATAATATATGGTTACCCGCCGAACTGGTCGACCATATTATCGACCACTTCCACGATTGTCCATCAGCTCTCCGCAGCTGTGCACTCGTCTGTCGAGCTTGGGTAGCGCCCAGTCGTTTCCACCTTTTCTATCGCATAGTCATCCAACCTCGTCGCATCCGAGAGGCAATTGTATTTCAACGTTGCCGCAACCTGTACCGCTTTTTGCAAAAATCTCCTGGTATTGCCCTCTTCATCCGCGATTTCCGATTTTCAGTGGGATTTGAAGGCAGGGTGATGATGTTAGACTCCGAGTGGCCCAACCTAAGAACAGTCTTACCTCATCTACCGGGCATGCTCACGGAATTGCGAAGGCTGAGGCTGGAAGGAATCCATTGGACGACTTTGTCGCCTGACATAAGGGCATCGTTCCGTACCGTTTTCGCTCTCCCTTCCCTCGTTCACATCGAAACGTCTGCCCTCTCTTTTTCAAAATTGAATCATTTTACGACGCTGCTTCACTCCCCTCTGAAGTATCTCACAGTGTGTGCTGAATGGAACGAGACCTATGCCAGGCAAGATGGTTGCATTGTCGAGGTCCCCGAGGAGGAGGATAAGAGTGCGAGAAAGTCGAAACCCAAACCTTGTCGCCTCAAGTATTTACGTTCGAACATGGCATATGAATGCCCAGAGTTCATTAATTGGCTTCTTGGGCCGCAAACCGTGATTGACATTTCTACTATTCGCACCTTGGATGCATGGTGCAATCCAAAGTGTGCGGAGAATTCTATGGCGAGGTTGATGAGAGCATTGTCCCTTGAAAATTTAACGATTCATCACCCTCAAGTGGGGCCATGGGGTCCGCTTCCCTTCTTTCGTTGTCGTATCCATGCTCAATCTTGTTATCTTGTCTAGATGGGTCAGTCGGTGACACTATTGACCTGGGATGCAACACAAATCTCCAAAGACTGACTTTGGTCGTTGGGAGTGATGTCAAGCTACAGCGTTATCTCGAATGTTTTTTGTCTCGACTTGAAACACCAAACATACAACAAATTGTCATCAACTTCGTGTCCACCAAATTTGAAGAAGAAAGTGGGAGGGGTTGGAATGAGGTTGACCGTATTCTCGCTGGCGCCAAGTTTGGGACCTTGAAGAACGTTGGGATAGAGTTGCCATATTGCAGCAACAATGTGTGTTGGGACTTTGCTGACCAGTTTCCGTTATTATATGCCAAAGGGATCCTTTACGCATCAGGAAAACCTGATATTACTTATTCTTACTTAATGCGACTTAAATTATCTTGAAATTTAAATCAAGACAATTCAAGTATAACTGAATTAAGACACGCTGTCTTGGCCTAAGTAGGTACAGTTTATTGATCCTACCTTAATTTCACTTAGTTTCTGATCAAGACAAATTAAGACGACGAATCAATTGACCAAGATCCTGCATGGCTGGATTAAGAATGGCTAAATCAAGATGGTAAAATTTACTAAGAGAAATCAAGACGTGAAAAATCAAGTGGCATAAATTGTACCGGCATAACACAGAGACTCGGAGTTGCGAAAAGGACAGCAATAGGTGGAAACTTGAATGAGGAAAGGGCCCGGGTATACTAGTAGGGCCCCATAGCAACTGTGACGCCGGCAAGCTAGAAGGGAACGTCAGTGGCTGTGGACCTGTCAACTTTTGAAAGCCAGGGTGAAGATGATGTGAGCTCACATGTTTTTCGGGGCCTTGCCTTGTTTTCGGGCACAGTAGGAATTGCAAAGCACATAGTAGCCAGATGAAAGGTGTAGACGGGGCATAGTGGCATAGATTTTTCTCTTCCTCCAGAGGAAAGGCATGGGCGGCGGCGAGGGTCATAAAAAATGGTAATTGACGGTGGATAACACAAGAGCGGTGGCGGTGGAGATAACATTGTGCACAAAAAAAACTGTACATTATCAATCAAGAAATTACAACTTGAATTAAACGAAGGGCTTACATTCACCTATTCAACGTCCGAAGTATCTGAGATATCCATCAAATTAGCCCGAATATCACCTTTGTCGTTCTCATTATTGGTGGTCATCACAGTGGTCGGGGCAGTGTTGCGTTGGCTGCCTAACTTGGCGTAATGCTGCGCCTTCGCAATGATTTTCTCCATGGATCCCTCATGCAGGTTGCCATTAATCGAAATCAGGTATCTACGTGTTGCTGGTCCCCAGTTCGATTCGCAGAACGCGAGAGTCTTGTTCGATTCCTTTCCGGATTCCTTGTTGAGCACCTTGGCGATTCCAGTTGCCAGTCCCTTGCCTTTTTTGATTACCTTCTCTTGTGCAAGTTGTTCAATTGTAATGTAACCATCTGCCCACAACCTCAGGGCATGTTCCAACTGCAAATGTGGTTATCCCAAGACATGCATCAAATCATATGAAAATGCTTACCGCAGAGCAAGAAAGCGATAGAGCAATTTTTGGGTCCGTGCGATAACCCTTATCAAATGAAGGGATGTTGGTGCTACCCTCAGTCGCCGCGAAATGGGTAGCAAACACCTGCAAAATAAAATCGGAGCGGAATAAACCTCTGTATATCTGTTCAAAAACAACCGTGACTGGTGCCGTCATATCTTAATTTTGATGTAGACAAACGTACCGAGGGGTCATCACCATCGGCGGTGGAATAAAGAAATCGGCAGTTCTCAAGCATTGATTCCGCAAATTCAACCCGGCTGTCATCAGTGTTGAATTCGTCACCGGCTTCCTCCGACTCGAAGAATGCATTGAGGATGGCGACGGCAGCGGAGCCGAAGCCCCCACGCCACTTGTAAATCCTTTGGAAAGCCTTGAACAAAAAAAATATATGTAAGTCCAAATGGATGCAATAGAAAGAAGAGGTCACCATGACAAAAACTGCATCATTAATCTGTACGATATACGGTATTTTGTTTCCGTAAACTATTTTCCAGATCTTTTGTAACGCCGCAGCTGCCTCAGAGTCAACAATGGTCCAGGGGTCTCGAGAGCTTGCCAGGAATTCAATAAAAGTCGGCACGAAGCAGCGTCGCCAACAATTTCCTTCTTGGCACCCTTCGGGGAGGTCCTTGTTATGAAATTTCTGAAGTGCGCGATTAGCTGTGTCCGGCTTGTTTTGCTTGGGGGGGCGTTCGTCGGGCTCATCGCGGGTTTTTACCATCCCCTGGAACAACTTGAGCTATCAGATACCGCAATTAAATTCAGACTTACTGCACTTGTTAGCTGTTTATTACCCTTGATTGGACTGGATAGGGCCGCCTCGAGCTCGTTCTCTTCGTCTGAATCATTCAATCCACCAAGTACATCGCCTTCGTTATCTTGGGCATCAAAAGTCACGACTTGATGCCGGTTACTGACAGCCTTGCTGGTGCCTGGGTTGTCCACATCATTACCTAATGATGTGGAGGAATGCAGGGAAACCGGACGATTCGAAGAGAAGGTTTTTGATATGGTAGCTGAACGAGTGCTCGTAGTCGACTTAGAATTATTAGGGTGCAACTGAGCAACGACTGCTTTTGCCCAGTTTTTGGCACCAGTAAGCTTGCTCTTAGAAGCCTGAGTAGTCGCGCTGAGGGTGAAGTAGAAAAGGGTCGTTTTGTCAAGCTTGAGCATGAAAGATGAGTACACGTACACTGTGACATTTTTGTCCGTCAGTGACTCATCACCATCAGCCTGACCTTGCACACGTGCGAGGACTCCTTCTTCAACCCCCTTCTCGCATTGCTGGTCTCCTCTACTGGCTGGCTCCTTGCGCGCTGCATTGATCGTTGCCCTAACGTACACCTTCGGTTTCTTGCGAGGCGGCATTGGCTCGGTTTCCTCCCCGCTTTCACCACCAGCCCCCGGCCTTTGCTCAGGCTCGAAGTTTGACGGACTAGCAGCAGCCTGAGGCTCGTCTGCATCTGGTTCGGAGTCACCATCGAAGTAGGGTATTTTCATGTGGGTACTGGTGCGTCGGAGAGGTCGTTTTCCAAGCTGGACAGGCGCCTCCTCGTCGGCGGCTAACCTGTCTTCAAGCGCAGCGATACGATCAAGCCCTTGCTGTTTTCGTAATTCTTTTTCCTCCTTGGTGGCTTTCTGCAGTGCTGCATCACGCTGCACCTCCTCTTTGGTACGTCGCTTGCACTGTCCTTGAGTTTGAATAGCGCCTGGGTGTTTACCAGCATTTTCAGCGCGAGTCGACATACGCACTGAGTCTGGTGCTTTTTTCTTCGGTGCCATCGTGGTTGGGACTTGGACGTGGTACGTTCTTTTGTTTTTTTGTGTGACGGTGGAATAGAGTTCAACAGTGCCACGTAGACGCGTTTTCTCTCAAGTCCATTCTCTCACGGTTACCTGGTCACTATTAGTTGTACCCAGGCTGCTTCAATGCCTCGTGCTCCCAAAGCTCGGAGGGCTCATAATCCCAACTACTTTTCGTGTCCAATTGCAAACTGCAGACGACATTTTCGTAAGAGATCCGGACTCACTAAGCACATCCGGTCGCGCCACCATGACCATGAACTTGAACGCCATGAATATCCTCCCTCCCCTCAGCCGCCTTCACACACCAGTATCCATGAAGGAGATCGCACCTCTAGCCATCAGTCACCTCAATCATCTGACCACGCTGGTGTAGACGCCACACCACCCTGGGCTTCCATCGACAACGACTACCATATGCATGATGACGATGGGACTCGGAGTCCTCTTCGTGCATCGGATAATGAAAGTCTCAGCTCATCCAGCGCTGATGGCTCCCCCAATGATTCGGATGCACCGCTGGGTGATAATAATCTGGTTGAAGACGACTCGGATCCACCTCCCATTACAAGGGAGTACCACCCTATTCTCAATGGTGAGCCCCATCCGACCGTTCAAGTTCGTCGTCAAACTAAGATCTTGCAGGGGTTCCGTGTGATCAGTTCGGCAATGATTTACCCCCAGGTACCCCACCGCAACCACGCCGGATGCAAATGATCAAGACTGGATGCCCTATGACAGCCACTTAGAATTTGAGTTTGCAGACTTCATTTTTCGCCGCAACCAGATGTCCGCTGGTGATCTAGATACATTGCTGGATCTTTGGGCAGCTTCCTTACTCAAGCATCATGATCACCCCCCGTTCACTGATCACAAGGATCTCCACGACATGATTGATGCCACTCCTCTGGGTGATGTCCCATGGCAAAGTTTCACCACGACCTATGGCGGTACCAAGCCGGAAGAAGCTCCGCCGTGGATGGATGCTGAATATACTGCGTGGTGGCGAGATCCCCTCACCATTGTGCGAAGCATGCTTGACAACCCTGACTTTGACGGGGAGATTGACTATGTACCTGTTCACGAGTTTGATGCCAATGGAGAACGACGGTTCCTTCATTTTTTCACCAGTGATTGGGTGTGGAAACAATGTGTGAGATTATTGCGGCCGATTCAATTACGACTTGGAACCTGATGCTTTGGCATTTTGTAAGGATAAAATAGCAGAAGACCCTGCTATGCATGGATCTACGTTTGTCCCCATCATCCTTGGAAGCGACAAAACGACGGTCTCTGTTGGCACTGGCAACAATGAATATTGGCCAGTCTATTTGTCTATTGGTAACATCCACAACAATGTTCGTCGGGCACATCGCAATGGCCTTGCGGTGCTTGGCTTCCTTGCCATCCCGAAGAGTAAGTCGACTGTCGTGTTTACTACTACTGGCTGACTAGAAAAAAAACAGCCGACAAAGAACACCAAAATAGTGCCCACTTCACAAAGTTCCGACGCCAGATATTTCACTCATCGCTTGCCAGGATCCTCCAGACTCTGAAGCCTGGAATGACAACTCCAGATATTGTATGCTGTGCTGATGGCCACTTGAGACGTGCCATCTATGGCTTGGGGCCCTACATTGCAGACTACCCTGAGCAGGCCCTCCTTGCTTGCATTGTGCAGGGCTGGTGTCCAAAGTAAGTAACTGGTAATCTATTCGGTTGCCTCAGGCTTGAATCATATTGAATTAAATTCTTAGATGTACAGCACGATCTAATGATCTTGATGGTGAAGGAGGGCATCGTACTTGTGAACATACAGAGCTGCTTGTCAGAGAACTGGAATTGGGTGTTCTATGGGATGAGTATGGTCTTGTAGGTGATGTTGTGGTAAGTACTTCCACATGTCTCATTGTCTATATGCTAACCCTACTATTCTCTTCAGCCATTCACAAATGATTTCCCTAGGGCGGATATTCATGAACTCATTGCACCTGATATTCTTCACCAAATAATCAAAGGGACCTTTAAAGATCATCTGGTTACCTGGGTAGGAGAATATCTAGTCTTGGCTCATGGTCAAACACAAGCAGACATTATACTAGATGAGATAGATCATCGGTAAGAAATTTTGCCTCAGTTTTGTGAGTTACTCAATAAGGTGTTCCAGCATTGCAGTTGTTGCTCCATTCTCAGGTCTACGACGATTCCCTCAAGGCCGAGGGTTCAAACAATGGACTGGTGATGACTCCAAGGCACTCATGAAAGTTTGTATGATGTGGCAACTGTATCAGGCATCTACTCATGAGAAAATGACTATAGGTATACCTTCCTGCTATTGAAGGTCTTGTCCCTCAGGACATGATCCGTGCTATACGTGCCTTCCTTGAATTTTGTTACATTGTGAGACGGAATGTCATCACTGAGGCGTCGCTCAGGGAACTTCATGATGCCCTCCAACGGTTTCACACTTACCGGAAGATCTTTCAGACAACTGGTGTTCGTCCCACTGGCTTTTCTCTTCCTCGTCAGCATTCTCTCCCCCACTATTTTCTCATGATCATGTTATTTGGGGCCCCAAATGGTCTTTGCTCTTCAATTACGGAGTCCAAGCACATCAAGGCAGTAAAGGAGCCCTGGCGTCGATCAAGTCGATTTGAGGCCCTTGGCCAGATGCTACTAATAAATCAACGGCTTGATAAACTTGCTGCATCCAGGGTTGATTTCACAAGTCGTGGGATGCTTCAGGGTTCAGTTCTGTCTGATGTGTTACATTTGTACCATTTTTGGTCTGTATCTTCTATTGAAGTCTGACAAACCTTGCATCTCTAGGGTCCCTTAATACTGATCACACAGATATTGCTGCTTCCAACCTCAATGGAGATGATGTGGAGGAAGATGGTGTTGTTGTTGGGCCAAGGGTTCTTGCTCATGTTGACATGGGCAAAACAATTCGTATGTTGCCATGTCAGTTTCTTGAATCTTTCTGATGTGAAACAAAAGAACGCAAAAGATCTATTGCCCAGCTGGCCCAAGAAATCAATCAACCCTATCTCCCAATTCTTATCCGCAAATTTCTGTTTGATCAGCTTCACCCACATGGCCCTCTCTCATCATCTGAAGTACCTCTTTCCGCATGCCCAATTGTCGATGGGAAGATTTCTGTTTATTATTCAGCCTGTGCAACATTTTTTGCACCAAGTGATCTTAGTGGTATTGGAGGTATGCGATGTGAACATATTCATGCAACACCATCATGGCGATCGAGCTATCCACGGTACGACTGTGTTTTTGTTGACTCCGACCCAACTCAGGATGGAATGCGTGGCCTTGATGTTGTCCGTATACTCCTATTTTTTTCCTTCAAATTCCACAGCAAATTCTACCCTTGTGCTCTGGTCCACTGGTACTCACGCATTGGAGATGAGCCTGATGAAGACACCGGCATGTGGATGATCCAACCAGAGACAGATAGTGAAGGAGACCCTTATGTCACAGTTATTCACCTTGATTGCATTATCCGTGCAGCTCACCTGATTGGGATTTGTGGTGAAGATTTTATTCCTCGTGGTTTGCAATTTCATCAATCTCTTGATGCCTTCCACAGCTTTTATGTTAACAAATTTGTTGACCACCATGCTTTTGAAATAGCATTTTGATTGTTGAATTACTTTTTATATATTGTTTGATAGTTTGTGAATAGTTCTGGTGTTCTCTCATTATTGTATCATGTTCTATGGACCAGATCAATAAGATGTGAAACGGGTATACCATAGGTCCAAAATCCCAACACTGCACCCATACCCATCCCACTTGCAGACACCTTGTGAATGATGTCCACATGTCAATTGATGCACTCTGTATGTGTTTGTAAGGTGGAAATGGAAACAGGGAGCCAGGGACTTGTCACCTGTATTCTCTGTTGTCCTTGTTGCAAGCATTTGACCATCAACACCCCACCTGATAAGCTCAACCTCATTGACAAGTGCATCTGACAAGCTCAGCTGAAGAAATGTGGATCCTCTCAACAGCCTGTTGAAGTCAGTTCTTAGGCTTCCCATCCCCCTCCCAGGCCCTGGATGCAGGCAATGATGGTGATGAAGATGATGATGGGCATGAATGGTAACCACTGGCATGACAATCACTCTCATCATCACTCTTCTCAAGATGACTTGTCCCCTCCTCCACTCCAAATGACACCGCTGGCTCCAAAGCAATCTGCTAAAAACTGTGATGGCACCATTGACTACTACCCTGATTTGAAACCATGGCTTGAAGCACTTGACGGCCATCCAGTTCACAACAAACATGGCAAAGCTTTCTCACACTATGCTGGCACACTTGTTGATACCCACAAGCTTTACACCATTGAGGACATTTAGGCAATGGCACAGGTACAGGTAACCCACATGGGTTGCAGGTACGGGTCCATGTTGCCTTTTTTGGTCCTGAGAAAAACCCATACCCATGGGCACAGGTCTTCATGGGTTTGGGACACTCCCAAGTACTTGTAAGTGTAGACCTGTTTTAACACTCCTGCTAACGTATCTATGCTATGACTAGGCATCCTTTGCCCTGCGAGTGTCGTCACTCGATGAATACTGTGACATCAGGTCACCACATGACCCAACTTGAAGTCACTCACAACCAACAGAATGACAACAACAATGAACAATGGACAAGGACAGACAATGGACAATGATGGACAATGGACAACATTCAAGATGATGAGTGATGGGAAATGGCTGGGCTGGTGGTGCTCCCACCACCTGGCCTGCAGGTGCATATTTGCCAGACCCTGCTTGTTTCACAGCTAATATTCTGTTCTGATCTTAGGGACAAAAAAGTTGTCTCAACGATGTTCGTTCGTGAAGGTGACGACTTAGGAGAACAAGAATGAGACTCGCCCATGTGTTCTCGACACTAGTGAGAACAGGCCCAGGAATGACACAGAGACTGAGCCCCACCCCTTCGTTCCCAAACGCCGCCTCACCCTTGACCTGCTGGATGTTGAGTCAGACACCCATCCCCATCCTCAAGGACAAGATTAGCATTGCCATGCCACCCACCCACAAGAACCCAACCTGCCATGTGGTTCCCAGCCCCCTCACTCCTCGCATTTGCACAGCGCCATATCAATTGATATGCGTGTCAGCAATGTGAGGTAGATATGAGCTGGAACCTGCCAGGTTTCCTGCATGAGTCAATACCAACACCTGACCCGCCACTACTCACCATCTACCCACTGAAAAAAGACCCATAGGTAGACAGGTATGGGTTGGAGCGGGTCCGGGTTTGGGTCAGCTTTGGGACACCTGTGGGTATACCCGTTGTTGCCTAAGGACATTGCCTTTTTGAATGGAATGGAGTTGGCAGTTATTGGGGAGATGGAATTTGGGTTGGCAGCTTGGATTCTTTGTTTTGCAAAGGAGGATATGGCTTTATTGGAGAGGAAGAAATGGGTGTGGCATCAATAATTAGAAATTTATTTCATCCCATGGACCACTTCTCAAATTGTTGTTGTAGTCATTTTAGAATCAAATTTGTTTTTGACATGACTACATTGAAGTGTTTGCATTTGCACTGATCTCTCCCTCTGCTTACATGCAACAGTGCCACCTTACTGATAACAACCAATACTGGTGTCCCATGTTTGCCTATGATATTCACCTGTCATCGGCTGAAATTTCTGTCCCTACATTCCAGTGGGGAAGGTTCTGATGGTATGGAGGAGGAGTTGGTAGAGGACATACAGATGGGTGAGCCAGAGACCACTAAGAATCCCAATGGTGATGCTAGACCAATGGACATTCAGACTCTCATAACTATGCCTGCTCCTTCCTCTGTTCCTGCTGCTGCGTTGAGCACAACCATTGAATCAATTCCTGTTTCTACTTCATATACTACTCTAAATAACTGTTGTCCGATCAACGACTCAGATGACCTGAAACCTCCCCATGCAAAGAGAGCCAGGGGACATTCTGATGTTGATCAAGCATCATTTACCAATGTAAGCTCACCTTGTTTTGTGTGCTGCTGCAATTTTAGATTCTAAGGTCTGCCACTCCACCTCCAGCATTTATCTCTTCAGAGCCCAATAATGACACTGCACCCATTAACAGCATCACACGCCCCCTTCCTTCTGGCACCTGTTGATGCTCAGTATAGCCAAATTCCATTTCTGTCAGTCAACCATCCACAGTCTGAAAAAGCTGAAGGATGCTGGTCCTTTCCTTCATCCAGTTGATCCGATCGCTCTTAACATTCCACATTACCCTTCCATTATCAAGACACCAATGAACTTTTCAACAATTGAGCAGAAACTCATTTCTTCCAATCCAACCAAGCCTGACCCCAATTCACAAAATCCTTGGTATCATCATGTCAATGAGTTCATTGCAGATGTACAGCTTATTTTTAGTAACTGTATCACTTTCAATGGGCTGGATCATGATGGGTAAATGCATTGAGGAAGTGTTCAATGAGCAAGTCAAGCAAATGTCAGCAGCCCTTGAAGTAAGTCTGGTTTCAGTTTTTCAGTACCCATTTTGAGATAATTTTGCAGCCTAAACCATTGGTTGTCAAAAAACCTATCACACTTCCTATTCCACCTAAGAAAAATCAGCCTACGAGACATACAGCGACTTATGTAGGTGGTTGGAACATGAAACTGTTGGGAGGCCCAAGTGAGAGATTCACCCACCCCCTCCCAAGACCTGCCTTATGCAGATGTTCCTAAGAAACATCAGAATAACAAAATGGTCAAGGACAACAGGAAGCAGTCACAGATGAAAATTTGTCTGAAGGTACTGCAAGACCTTTATTGTAAACAGCAATCTGCTCATTTTATGAACCTGTTGGTATGTCTATTACACTTCATATCTCGGAACATGAAGCTGATCATTGTAGATTGAGTCATGCTTGACATCCCAACATATCCAAAAGTTGTCAAGAAGCCCATGGATTTATCCACCATGCAGAAAAAGCTAGAGAATCATGAGTACTCCACCACTCAAAAGTTCTCTGACAACTTTAAACTGATAATACATAACTGCTTCCACTTCAACCCTTCTGGCACACCTGTGAATCAGGCAGGAATCAAGCTGCAACACTTGTTTGACAACAAGTGGAAGTCTTTGCCCCCACTTCATGAGATCACCAATGAAGGTAATGAAGATAATGATAATGATAGTGAGGAGGATTGGCTTGTGCATGACAATCTATTGCTTGTTTTAGATCACCGTTGATCCTCCATAGGTGCTATTGCTGCAATGAAAAATCAGATTGAGACAATGAGGGATAGTCTCGCTGTGCTCATAGGAGACAAGCAACCAAAGAAGAAGGACAAGCAAGACAAAGTTGCCCCTGTTGCTTCATCTTCCAAAGCCCACAGTAAAGGGTCTAAGCAGACTCCTAGCAAAAGAAGCCAGTTACCGGTGATGATGTGTTGACATTTGAGTGAAAGAGGGACCTTAGCAAAACTGGATGGTGTCAAGCTGGAAAGGTGATCCAGATTATTCATGAAGGTGTACCAGTAGTGATTGGCATGGGTATGGCAACCTGCACAGGTCATTGGTATGGGTAGCCACGGGTATGGGTATGGGGACAATTCTCCTACCTGTGAGCTCTATTTTTAAGCCCCATATCGTCCAAAAGGGGCAAGTATTGGGTGAGTTATGATCAAAACAATGAAGAATGGTTGTTTTGATCATAACTCACCCAATACTTGACCCTTTTGGATGATCCAGGCCTCAAAATGATGGGTAAACCTGCTGGATCATAGGTACAGGTAGCTGCGGGTACGAGTACAGGTATAGTGCCAATTCCCACAGGTTACCTATGCCAATCATTATGTACCAGGGATAATAGATGTATGTCTAACATTTTTTTATTCCAAATCACCTGACTCATGAGCCAAGTATGGAGGAGATTGAGTTGGAGATCCAATGGTCCTTACAAAATTGTTCAACTTTGTACTTCACCCCTTGCAGACCAATACCACGACACAAATAAGGACTGGTAAGGGTACAGGCACAGGTGGGCTCAAGTAGAACAGCATGGATGAAGATGCAGAGGCAGAGAAGATCCAACAACTAGAAGAATGGATGCTGCTCTTCAAGGGCAATGGAGCTGATCATACACCTACTGCAGCTAGCTAGTTCACAAATGATTTTTCTGGTCTCCTTGCCTACACTTTGATGATGTTTGCTTGAACTGCTTCCAATCAACCTTCTGGTGGTCAAGCATGCTGCACTGGTAGTTCAACCACAAGTTTAATTGTGAAGGATCTGTGATACATCTTGTGTGAGTTACAACATTATGTCAAAGTAATGGCAAAGGTGAATTTTACAAATATCCACAGTGATGAAACCATCCTAGTAGTAGTAGTACTGATACATCACACCAATCAACCAGAGTCCATCTCTGACACCACCAGTAACTCTTACCTCCCATGTGGCCCCCCCAGGGTACTGCACATGATGCACCCTTCTGCCAGCTTCTTTCCCATTGTAAGGACAATCCTGGGTGCTTCACTGTCCTTGTCTGCCCACATGGTTGTCTGAGTCCTACCCCCACCCCCAAGTCCTCTGCAGACTACATCTTCACCTCCTTCACTTCCTCTTAATGAAACTCTGTCACCTCTTCCAACTTCACCCTCTTTAAACACAGATGATTTTTTGGCATCCTCTGCCCTGTTCAAACAGCAGGGCTGCCAGTGGCCAAATAAGGACCCTTGGAACAATGTGTTTACTATCCAACTCAATCACACCACAAGGTGAAAGGACAAGATGATACAGCTGAGATGGCAGAGGATATCAGAATTATGGTCCAATGATGATGATCTGGAAAAGGGGGAATGAAAGAAACAAATCATCAATTACAAAAAATGAGCATCTCAGCTCTTCTACTTGTACTATATGATTAATGATGTATCCCATATTAACACTTTTGGACCTATTCTTTCCACAAGTCTCTGGAATCTCTCTACCACACCTCCTTCACATCACTTCTTACCTTCAAACACCTCCAGGATTTTATCTACTATGCCTATACTTGCTACCCATACTTAACACCTTCAAGAGTAGTTGGCTCAAGGCCCCGGGCCTTGGAGACCTTGCATGCTATAGAATTACTATGGCCTCTGGTACTATTAGCAGTAGCTTTCACTCACTACTGATGCAGTCTCTTTGGCAGCAGCAGTAGCAGCCAATGGCACTACAACCAACTACATCTGGCTTGAACTCCAACTCTGTCAGTGGTATGCCTGCTGACTGTGTCAACAACTTGAAGTTGCTGTTGCCAAGTGTTAATGTCGCTGTGGCACAACTGCTGGATACTGACTTCAAAAGTAGAATGACCCTACTGTAGCTAACTAGTTGAAAAACATCAGCAAAACCAGGGTCTGCTATGCAGCCTTATATAGCAAGTCCATAGCTATCATAGCACCTAAAGCAGCCATAGCAAGGTCTTAGGGTTTATAGTGCTACCTAGCTTGGCACAACTTCTACAGAGTACTGTATAGCTTGGCCAGCCATCTGTAGAGGACTTCGTAGCTGAGCAGACAATCTGTTAGTACTCTATAGCTGGCCCAGAATGTACCGGAATCACAGCCCCTGGTTGCTTTTGTTTCCCACACTTGACAAATGGTTGAAAACTGGAAATGGCAAATAAATTTTTATAACAACAATGGCTGTAGGCTCAAGCACACAGAGACACTAATTCTCCCTTTAATCTAAGACAACCATCAACTGAGTATCCACACATGCTTTTGCCGAAGTATGAAACCTTTCAATTCAGGTAACATATCAGAGTAATCAACGCTTCATAATATATCACTTACCGGCCTCTCTCTGCCCACCATTTTCAACCCTCACCAGCAGCATATGGATTTGGCATCCGCCCCCACACAGGTGTCCGACCGCCTTGGGCATATGGATTGGGAGTTTGCGAATGTCTACTTGAACCACCATAAGAGGTTCCAGAGAAACTGCTGGAGCTCCCTCCTTCAAGGAGCTCTAATTTTCCATTAGTTCTAGATGCACATGAGATTAATACAAGTGAAAACACTACAAAAAAAGCAACCAAGCTTACAGTCGTCTGAAAAGTTTCTCTTTCTCAATTGCAATGACCTTGTTGCCCGTGCATAGTTCAACACAAGCAATGGGACTAGTGTTGCCTAAAACCGGTCAACCAGGAAAAGCTGATCCCGGTCCTGAACTTTGATGCACAACCAGGGTCAGCTTTTCCTGGTTGACCGGTTTTAGGCAACACTAAATGGGACCATTGGTATCTTTGATAGCACCCACATAGCCTTTGTGCGAACCCTGGACAACCATGACCATAACACCTATCAGCCGATCTCGTGGCCCTTGTCTCATGTTTCCAGAGCCAACCATACCTCCAGTCGGGGCTGCAAACATCAGATTCATTTTCGAGAGATCACTTCCACCTGTCTTCACCAGGTTACTCTTTGGTGCTAAAGATACCAAAGATTGAGCATATGTAACGAACACGCCACCATTTTCAATGATGTCCCGATTATGAAGGGATGCAAAAAATGATTGATGGATATGAAGGACTCATCCTTTTCGGCCCTACAGAATTATCAATCAAGGTAAAGGAGCTATTTCTCAACATTTGCGCACCTCACCGTCAATTTCCTTCATGTTATCATTGATTCGTAGCTTGTGACCTTCAGAATCGGTTGCAATAGCTCTGCTAGAATCTTGATGCATTGAGATCTGATGAGGTTGAACAAGTTGAATTTGACCATTTTGATCCAGCATATGGAAGGAGTCCCTCTTGGTTTTGAATATGATGCCGACAGTTTGCATGCTGTACCAAGTCTAATGTCAGGCCACCTGACATTTGCCATTGTTGCCATGGCCATCCCTTGGTGTTGGCCTATATGAGCAAGAGCTGCAGCGGGGGCACCAGTAGTCAGGATGTAATAATAATCTGCAAAAACTCATGGAAGGGCATGGGTGAACCCACTCATGCCCAATGCAACTCGTGCCATTGCTGCCATCCATGTTCACTCGCCATCTGGGAGCCTCTACATGGTCATGGGTGGGGGGAAAGGTTAGGTGGCCATCCCCTCATGGCCATCCCCTCATCCTCTCATCCCCTCAACCCCTCAACCCCATCTCCCTCTCCCCTCATCTCCCCCTCTGCCTCTCCCCTCATCTCCCCATCTCCCTCTCCCCTCATCTCCCCATCTCCCTCTCCCCTCATCTCCCCATCTCCCCATCCCCTCATCTCTTCATCCCCTCATCTCCCTATTCCCTTATCCCCATCTCCCCATCTCCCCAACCCCTCATGCCCATCTCCTCATCTCCCCATCCCCTCATCTCTCCATCCCCTCATCTCCCCATTCCCTCATCCCCATCCCCTCATCCCCATCCCCTCATCCCCTCATCCCCATCCCCCCATCCCCTCATCCCCATCCCCCCATCCCCTCATCCCATCTCTCATTTGGAGTCCCCCATCTCCTCATCCCCTCATCCCCATCTCCCCATCCCCTCATCCTCATCTCCTCATCTCCCCATTCCCTCATCCCCATCCCCTCATCCCCATCCCCTCATCCCCATCTCCCCATCCCCTCATCCCCATCCGGCCATCCCCTCATCCCCATCCCCATCCCTCATCCCCATCCTCCCATCCCTCATCCCCATCCCCCCATCCCCTCTGTGCATCTTCCCCACTGCCAGTGACAGGCCATCATCCCCTCACTTAGAGCAGTGACTTAGAGTTGTCTTGATGAAGTAGGATTCTTAGTTGTCCTTTATGCTACTTATAGTTCTTTTTCATCTTGAATTGTACTTGATTACTGCTATTAACTTATTCTGCACTTGACGTGAAGGACATCAAGTGTGGGTCAAGACTAAATGACTGTCTTGATCGTCTTAGTCATCTTAATCTGGAGATCAAGATGATTAAGTAAAATTAAGTAAAATCAGGTTTTACTGATGCGCAAGAGACATTGATTAACTTTTATGATCTGAACTTTTCTTCCTCGCTGAATCAAGTCAATGGGTGCTTTTGTGGTGCATGAGGGGTGACCATAAATGTGTGAAAGCGCTAAGCTGTCTAGTAGTATACAGTTCGTTCAATTGCCCACTTGCAAGAAGGAAGGTTGCAGTAAAATAAGGTCTCGCACTGTCGAGTGAATGAAGTACACGAATAACATAAAGTTAGCGAAAACAGGAAAACTAATGTAAGAGCGGCATGAAATATCTAGAGAAGAGCAATCCTTTTGTGAACCAGCCTGCCGCCCGATGATATCAATATAGTGAGATAAGGAATAGTAATTATCGAATGAAAACTCAAAGAGCGGGTGGAGGAGTGGTGAATACTTAGTCGAACTTAAATAACGGGAAGAAAGGGTGTTTCCCCTTTATCTTTTGTTGCATATTTCACCACGCTCGCTTTGTCGTATGTTTTTTTTCATGCATGTCCATTATCTTCGGCATTTTTTTTTTTTTGCTTATTAATGTACACTATATAGCTCTCAACAGCTCTCGACATAATTAAATCAAGCAGTTCACACACACAGGAGATGGATGAGGATGATCTTGTTGCATATACCCTTTATTCAGTTATGTCCATTGACTTCATTCTGGTCTGTCTATTCCATGGAATAGGAAATGGCACAGATACTAATCAGTACCTGTGTATTCATCAGGGATGTGTATAGATTTCATACAATCACAGTTCCTTACAATGGCTTTTTGCCCTCTCCATCGATATCCTGCCCAAAGAATATAACAATCGCAAGGACAAGACAAGTCAACCTGAAAATGAGTAAAAACACAAACCACATCACCCTCCATTGGATAGATGCAACGACGGTGCTAGGGTCGAATCCTTCAATAGCGTTGATAGCGCCATACGATCGCGACTGGAGTTCGGCGAGTTGACTACCACTTCACACGTGTGGCAGAAACCCTAGACCTCGCCCCCTCGGACGCGATCCTGGATTCCCAGTGCTTCAATCGTCAAATTGGGTCGGGTGTGTGACACTGCTGTCGTTCTGGGCACTGAAGGCTTCTACCCTCGCTGAACCCGCTGGCGTTCTGGACAAGAGTGGGGAGTGGTTAGTAAGTTGGTTTAACATGAAGAACAGACAGCAGGGGGACATACTGGGGCCGGAGAATGGGCGCACCACTTCTCCGGCCTTGCCAGCGGTTACCGTCATCATTGTCGAGTCATCGTCACAGCGTTCTTGTAATTGCGGTTGACGTGGCTTGAGGTTGCCCCAGACTGCCTTTTTGGGACGGTTAACCACGGTTAACCGCGGTCCCAACGGTCCGGTCCGGTTTGAATAGCCATATTTGGGTTAACCGTTGTTAACCGTAACCGGACCGGAACGGACCGGACCGTGGCAACACTAGTACACCCTTCCAGCAATGTTCTTGACGATCCCCCGATCCATACGAAGCGCATCATTTTGCTAGTTGAGATCAAGAGAGCCATGAAGCTTGCATGAAGTCTTGTAGTTTATGGGACTTTATCGATGTGTTGGATCAGGCCGATCAACAAGCCCGTCACGCTTTCGCATCCTTCCCCGAAGTTAACGATTTTGGTTGTATAATCGCCATAGGCAACTGTTGGACGTATAGAGAGTATGCTCGGGGAGAAATGGGATTGTCTTCACCTCCGTTTGAACAGGCGGATCCTACGTTTCGCGAGCCAAGTCTTACTCCGCCCGATTCTGTGTCTACAGCGAAAATTTATGAAGGCGTTAATAACTTCTTCGGTGACCAAGGCTTCGCATGCCTTCAAGCTCCCGCGTCTGACAATGCATTGAAGGCCGTTTGTGCGCGCCTGAAGGACCTCATTTTAATGTGGGTGCTCCCCGTCCTTCTGTCCGCCAATCATAAGCCACTTCTAGAACTAGTTATATGCAGGAGGTGGCCACATAGCGGGAAACATTTTATTAGAAAACAACAAGGGGGGAAAAAAGCTGAAATGACAATCGACGCGAGAGCAAGGCTTTGGCTACTTTCCGGCTCACCCAGGCCTAAAACTGAACGACAACCGCTCTTAATTCTGTTACTCAATTTCTGGACAGGTCAAGATTCATGATGTTCCTGTATGCCCTTTAATTTGACCAAGTTACATTTCGAGGGAAGTGCAAAGCCAAGGCTAGGCATTCAAGTGCAAGTCATCAGCACAGTTATGCATGAGAAGGAAGCGGCTAGTATAAATAGGTGTAGCTTGGACAGACTGTATTTTTCATACCTACAATGACCCAGGATGGTATAAGGTTACATGTACGATCAGTTAACGAGAACAGAACGGGACATCTCGAGATAAGTGAGTTTAGTCATAAAGAGGTCGTCGAAGCGTTGTGACATGCCCATGTTTGACCCATCTCCCCTGGATTGCTCATCATCTTCCCTGAGCTGATCCAAGACCTCTGCGGCACCGCTGGCATGGAGAACCCGCATAACAGCGAGGATCAGATTGCAGAAGCAGGGGTCCGGGTTCGGGACAAGCGGTCCCAGTTCTGTGGCAAGCCTTCTTGTACCAAACATTATCTCATTGTTCATGCCAGGTTTCGTCAGCTGAGACAATCGATCTGGGCGTACGGCCCGCACGTAGAAGTGAACCTGCGCAGAGTGAGTCATAGATGATAACGAGGCGAAGGTGTGGCTTACAAGATCATCATCAGTTGTTACGGCCTCGACACCCCACGCAAATCGTTTGTCATATTCTCGATGGGCATTATGTTCGAGAAGCATGGCATTCTCGGGAGAATTAATAAAGTGAGCAACATCTCCCGCCGTGATAGTCGCTCCCGTGAATGTCTCGAGGGCGACGTGGGCTTGTGTCTATTGCCAGATCATGACAAGGTAATGAACAACAAGATCTAGCTTACCTTACAGTGTAGTGAAAATGGTATGATATGGGCGAGCTCCGACGTCACACCCACTTGCTCTTGAATGCCTAGCCTTGGCTTTGCACTTTCCTCGAAAAGTAACTTGGTCACAGGGCATACAGGAACATCACGAATCTCGACCTGTACAGAATTAAGAGCATGGGCAGCGAAAGGAGAGGTCACGAAACGCACCGCCCGTTTCAGCGACAATTTGCGTCCCTCCTTTGCGTCACGAAGAAGGATAGTCACAGTTTCAATTAAATCGTGATTGGGGGTTGGGTGGATTGATTCGTCGGGTGTTGGTTTTCCCGGGAGGTTCCACACTTGATCCAATATCCAAGTAAATTAGCACTAGACATTCGAATCGTAATTTTAGCAGCCAAGACATACAAGCTAGTCCCAAGTGATTGAAATAATCCTCCGCTAATTTTCGAAGTGACGGCATGACGCTAGTTTTGTCGTTACCAGCAGGAGGAAGACATGTAAATAAACGGTAAGCCCAGTCGACCTCATCTGGCCACGCCTCGCGGACTTGAGATAGCTCGTTGACTAGACGATAGTGTCCACTTAGTTTGAGAAATAAGACAGGGCTAGATCTTTACCGATTGTGTTCGCTGGGGTGGAAATCTTGCGGAGCTCTACGAGAAGCTCTTGTTCGAGTAGTCGTGAGTTAGGAGAGTAGCCGAGAAGATGGTAGAGGAAGAGCGCCGCATCCACTTTTACTTTTGAGGTCGGCATCGAAGGACGAGTGGCATCGCCAAGAGATGGAGCTTGACGGTGGCTAGGTCGAAGAAACTCGCGCAGGTAATCCTTGAACATGGTTCCGAGTCCGAGGATCGCGGCAGACGGCTCGATACTGTTGTGGTGATGGGCAATTGTGGTGATGCTTACATAAACTTTTTCACTGTAAACCCCGACATCTGAACTCACATTCACCATGGGCAATGTCCTGGTCCATGCAACAAACTTTCGATGGATGTTTTGACTAGGACTCACTTCAAACATGATCTAGAACACAGCTACAGAGTATCATAACTTTTGGACAGGAATAAAAATTGTTACAACATGTCTTCTCCATCCTCCTCGTCAAGTGCTTCATTTTGAACATTGAACCCCTCAGAACCAAGTGGTTCCTCTTCGTTGAGCAATGTGGCATTGGCAACAAGTTTTTCATACCATTCAACAGCTTGAATAAGGGCATTGAGCTTCGCAGCTTTATTCTTGAGGTGAGACTTGATAGGCATGAGTTGATCCTCGAGTTCCTTGACCTTCATCGTGTTGCAAGGGGGTCCCGGCATTCAAACCCCGCACCCGAGGTAGGGGGGGGGGGGTCATGGGCTGAGCAAAAAAAAAAAAAAAGGAATACTTTGATACATAGCCTTATGTAGTAATTTTTGACTTTCCTGCCACCCCTGAGTGCAGACAACACTTACATCATGGTGAAATCAAACAAAACGGCACATAATGAATCATCCATAGGTACAGGAAACTAATACAAATGACAGGCAGCACCAAAATTCCAAGGTGGAGACCAGACAGAGTTTACAATTGCTGTTGAACCCACCTGCATTGGCCAAATACAAAAGACTCAGGATATGGCAGACATATGTGCCTGCTTAGCAATAAAGTGAGTCAGACTGATATTGAGGCCAACAAGGCTGCCAGATGTATTTATCCAGGTGGTGAGACTCAATGGGTAAGTAATTTCCCACTACATTTATGCTCAGACTGATTGGGTCTTGGTACAGTTTCATTTGGATTGTCTCAACCTTGACTTTGTGCCTTGCAAATGGCAGTGCGGTGCATGCAAACACCAAGAAGAGTATTGGATTGCCTTTTTTGTATATTATGTAATTAAATATATCCATATTAGGAAGGAAGGGGGGGGGAGGTCCCCGAAATTGTCAAAATGAAATTTTTCGACCCACGTTTAAGTATTTGAATGCTGGGACCCCCTTGTCGTGTTGAGCAACACTCGGTTGACAATGACATCAACTAGGGCCAGTCTCGCAGTTACTTCAGCCTGTTTGCGCTTTTTTTCAGCATCTTTTTGTCGTTTTGTTTCAACCAGGTTTTTTTTGTGTTCTATCATTGTTTCACGATGTTTCTTCTCAATCTGGCTAGCATCCAGCACCTGAGCTTCTTTGAGAATAAAAGTATGGTCGTCTTCTTGGAATTTTGCATCCATGAAGGCCTGTGTTCCATTTTGAGTAAAAGCCAGCTGATCGGAGAAGTGTTTGACCATCATGTTTGGATTCATATGAGCGTTTTGGCGCCAGGTACCAAGCGCACCTTCATTTGCATCATTTGTTGATGGCATGAAGCCCAGATTGCACTTGAAAGGAGTTGCCAGATCAATTGCACCACAAATTTCGAATTCAGAGGTAAACCATTCCCATGTCACCAGGGCGCCTTCGAAAAATGCAACGAGCAGCGGTAGTGATGGGTAGGTTTGGTTCTGGACCAAGGTTCGGACCTGAACCAAACTGAACTGAACCTGAATTAGGGTTCAGGTTCAAGCTTCAGCCTGAACCAAACCTGAGGTTCAGTTCAAGGTTCAGGCAGGGGGAAAATTCTGTGAATCTGGTTCAAACTGGTTCGAACCAGAACCTAAACTTTAACAAATGTGATATAATTTTGCCTAATTTTCAGAAGAAACATGATCACTTTTCTCTTGTTGTAGCTAACAACTTCCTGTTAAATCCTGCACTCTACCTCAGGGGGTTTGAGCCCTGGATTTGTCAGGGATAAGTTGGGATAAGTTGTATAATATCTGAGGATTATGCCAAGGTAAGCCTCAAGTATGTGTGATGTATTATATTATCATTATTTTTAAGTATTACAGCTGCAATATTGAAGCTGATAAGCTTAATTTCCTGATCATTTTAGCTTTAAGTGATACAAATGTACAGTACTACAGACAATTTGCTGCTAAAGGAACCTTTTTCATGCTATATAACTACAAGGCATAAAATAAAGGCCTTTATACTGAATAAAAATGTAATCTGGCCCTATGATACACTTACAGGTTTGGTTCAGGGTTCAGATCAGGGTGAACCTGAACCGAACCTGTTTGAACCTGAACCTAAGGTTCAGTTCAAGGTTCAGCGTATTGACTGAACTGAACCTTAGGTTCGGTTCAAGGTTCGGATTTTTTTGGCCTGAACTGGACCGAACCGAACCTGTCCATCACTAAGCAGCGGCTTGAGATAAGGGAGATCAGGCAGCATCCCGAGGACTGCATACACTGCTGCAGGGTCATGCCAAGGCTTGCTGTCGAGTGAACCAGATGTATACAATGCATCTGATGCCGCCAAAAGATCCGGTGCAGCAATGACTCACCAAATATCGGACTTGAGATTCGAGTGCAAAGGTCCTAGATCCAGAATGTTGGTGCATTCAGTACCTTGCCTGTGGACTGAGCGCATGTACGGATGAGTCACCAACTGAGCATAGAGAACCAGAACGGCCAGTTCTGTCAAAGTGGGAGGATCTTGCAAGGCCTTATACACATTCAGTTCCATGTGGTTAGGGATGCCCACAGGTTTGGGTCAACCCGCGGTATTACCAAAATGGGTTGTGCGGGTACGGGTAGGGTGTTTGGTTTCGTCACCCGTGACCATACCGTGACCCGTACCCGCGGTTTGGCGGTGTGTCACGGGTTCATCACACAACCACCACAACCACCTCGACGGCTACGACCAAGGGCGAGCGAGCGCGTGGTGACCAGACGACCGACCGGAACAGTCAAAGGAAGGAGCAGGGAAGCAGCTGGGGGGTGGTGCTCCCACTTCCCGGCCTAGGTAAGTCTCAATTTCTGAAGTAATGAACTGTAGCTAACTATGCCATGACAACAACAACAACAGCATGGGGCAACAGCATGCAACAACAACAACGCGTGCCCCTCTCGTCCACCTCACGGACAAGCAACAACGACGACGCGCCCCCTCTCGTCCACCTCGTGGACACGCAACAACAACAACAACGTGTCCCCCGGCCCAGGCCTTTGTCCACCTCGCAGACACGCGACAACGACGCATCCACCTCGCGGACACGCAACAGCGACGACAACGACGCGTCCCCCTCTCGTCCCCCTCTTGTCCACCTCGCAGACGTGCTACAACGCGTCTGACGGCACATGCCCCCCTCGTTCCCATGTTGATCACCTCGCGGACAAGCACGTCGCGTCAATTGACGCCGGCGCTGCATCTGCGAGGTTGCAGAGTGGAACGGGGGCTGTGGTGGACGGCAGGACGCGACGGTACACCACAGGTAAGGTGTACCGTCGTGACCCATGGATGTTCGGGTGTGGTGTGGGTCAAAACCACCCCAGGTAAGGTGTTCACGGGTACGGGTGCGGTGTTGGCCGTGCCAACCCGTCACGAACCCGTGGTCATCCCTACATGTGGTTGAAGTTGCGTTTCTCCTTTTGGTCGCGCACAAGCCCAAGGAATGAAGTAGAAATTTGAGGATTTCGGCTGCAGCATCGCAGTGTGATTGGTAGTGGGTATTGTTGGTGGGGGAAATTTGGTTGAACTAGAACCCTTGACCTTCTGGAAGTAGTGCCGATGCAAATCCTGATGTCCTTTCTTGTCATCCTTATTGTTGAATAGCGCTCCTCCCAGACTGGCAGTTTTGACCCCTCCTCATGTGGTGACTTCCAAAGCTTGACGTACAGTGGCATCAGCAGCATCAGATATTGAAGAAAGTCTCAATGTAGCATCATTGTCCTTGTTTGCCAATAAAATTGGACCAGCAATGTCATTGTCAGACCACCAGCACATCATTGAAGAGTTCCCACCCTTGACCGAGTTCAGTTCCTTGTGCATTGAACAGCCAACCCAGAAAAAGAGATCAATTTCATGCTGTTCAGATTCCAGAAGCTGGTTGAACCATTCCTGTCCAAGTTGAAGTGCAAGATCTTCCATCATCTTTGTGTTTGCTGCAGCCTGCTTCTCACTGGAAAGATTCTCCCATTGCACTGAACCTCCAATGCTTGCAAGCTTTTGGCTCTCAGCTTCAGAAAGCACAGCTCGAAGTTTGGAGAACGACATGGATATTATTTGATCATAACCAAGTGCCCTGTGACTGGAATCTCTTTTCCATTCCTCCATCAGCCATACTGTTTTATTTTGGTCATTTGCATGGTCGCCATTGACACCATTGAGTTTACGAGCAAAGTCATCAAGGTCAAATGATAGCTGGCCTCGTTGAGCCAGTGGGCTTCAATTGAAGGAGGATGAGACCCCAGCAATATGATGCTTCCAGTTTGTCAATTGAGTCTCGCTGATGTGGTCAATGGTTGATGTGACTGAGAGAAATCGGACATGATGTGATGGTGCAGAGTTGTCGTTTGGTAAGTAGGAGGATGCCTTGAGGGTAATGTGTTGAGATTCGTAGTTTATGTTTCGATGTGAGGTACCATCCCCACTAGCCGTCAACCCTAAGAACAAACTGTTAATCAACGAGTTGAGTACATGAATGATGGAATTGTCTCGCCTTCTGTCTGCGACATTTCATAGCCCAATTGGATGCGTGATGCAATGCCGCCTTCAATGAGTGCATGCTGAACAGTACATCTACTCATGATGTTTGAGACCTTCACTCCAACTGCTTTGGAAATCACACGAATGACATTTCCGACAGATTTCCGGTGGAGTGGTTGTGCCTGACAGATCATGTGACCAGTACCTTAGTCAGTAGCAGTTCCCGATGTAGTAGACAGTTCTTCCTTCCTATCCAGATCCACCTTTCCCTTGAGTCCCATGTGAGCCCCCGAGAGGTCCCTCAGGACCTCTCCAATGTGGTGATGAGAGTGTTTTTCGACCCATGCCTCCCTTTTTTTCTCTTGGATTCCCACTCCTTACGATTTTCTCGTGAGACAACTCTTTTCGGCCTCACCACCCCCTGCTGCACAGCTGGAATTTTCTCTCAATTCTCGGCCATATGATACTCGAGCTACCCCCAGTACTCTCGTTCAACCCACCATGCCCCATGTCACCTCAAGAGCACTGTCAACCCCGTTTTTTGACACCTCAAGACCCACCGGCATTTTGCCACGTCATCACTTTTGACCCCCCATTTTTTCGTGTAACCAGGCTCCACCTGCATTCACCCAAACCCCCACACTCATGCTCGACGACCCAGTGTTCCAGTTCTGCCCAAACAAACCCCCGTCGCCATCCAAGCTAAGTGCCCTGTGTCCTGCCACGTCACCACCATCGGACCCACGTTTTTCGTGCACCCCAACCCCACACAGACCCATTTGACCTCCCATGCCCTTGTTCAACTGGCCAGGAGCCCCCGTTCCCCTCCATTGCACCAAACAAGCCCCCACCATCATTTTCAGACACCTGGGCCACGCGCCACGTCACCATCACGCAGCGCCATTCTGCCAACATACCCTGGACTGACTCACAAAGTTCGCGGCCCACCCGTTCACCATCCTGGAGCACCCCACCTCACTCCAATACCATGAATGGACCGTGCCCACCGTTCCCAGACCCCCACCACATTCTGCCACATCACCACCCCCCTGCCGGAATCTTGCAGCATACCTGGCTCCGCAAGCCCTGGTTCAGCTCCCCACGACCTCGTTCTCAACTCCAGCAACTGCCCCAGACCCGTAGGGACCCAAATGAGTCGCCTCAGCCCCCTGCACGCCCTCATTCAATGCTGTACATCCCCTGTCGACCCCCGTGATCCCTTCGTGTGATATGCCAACCCCTCACGTCGAGATACGGTGCCCTTATCAGTACAACCCTATGCCCCCATCATTTATTATAGCTTTTATTACAGCCTCATTCCCCGTTCCCCCTATCTACTGGACATCAACTACGATCTACCTACGAGCTGTCACCACACTCCGTCCACACACCTGTTCACCCAGTTTCCACCAACACCGTTACATTTTTGACCACCGACTTTTGCACTGCGCCAGGCACTTGCTGGACAATTCGCATTTTTGGATCTTGCGTTGTGAGCCCTAACCCTTGCGAGGGAGGCATTTGGAGAGTTTGAGTTTGGAGAGGAGTTCTATAGAGTCTGGTCATCTACTGCCTCCTGCGCAAGGACGATTTCCCGCTTCATGATATAAGGCCACGGCAAGTGATTCCAATCGCATTGGCCCTGGAAAGAAATATACCCAATGAACTAGACTTTATCAATGCTTATGTGGAACCGATAACGAACAAGGCCACCATGCCTCAAAAATACGACAGATACCTTGGGAAAATGTCAAATGCAGCATGTATGTGCAAGTAATCTCAACTCATGATGAACTTGACCCAAAAAGTCCAATGGTATTTGACATGACCATGCTTACCTTTATTCCCTAGACAAGAGAATGCTTGTGATAGATGAAATATCAGGAATGCTGGACCATTCATCTGTGTGTCAAAAAGTAATTGAAATGTCAAAAAACCTGATCATCCCACTGCACCCTGACCTTCAACAATATGCACTTAATTTGCTCTGGAATCTCACACCTATCAGCCAAGTACGTTTACTCTGTTGTGTCTGGGCAACCCAGTGGTGGGGAGACAGTCCTGGCAATGCACAATACTGCTTTATTCTAACAGAATATGAGTCAATGTTGCTTTATTGCACACTTCGCCACGAGGATGGTATTCCTGAAAGGTCCAAAGCAATCGACAATCTTGATTGTTGGTTTCATGAGCTGAACCCTGAGCCTCCATTTCCCATTCTCACTCAAGCTTGCCTTAGCTATCAAGCGCTTGGACCTGGTATTTCGGACCGACTTGTCATCATTCCCTCAACTGCACGTCAACAGGATATGGCTTGGAGATTTGGCCACAGGCGACAGATGCTCATGGACAGCACCTTTGGCGTTTGCTCTAGCTGTGTTCTTGTCTTCTTTCTCATGGTCATCGACAATCAGAATGTTGGTATACCTGTGGCAACCATCATGTTTATGCCCAAAAAGGATGCAAAATCAGGCCACACCTCATATGATGGCCCACTACTCTCAGAGCTCTTGAAATGATGGAAAGTTGCAATGGGAACCAACTCCAAGGGTAAAGAATTTGATATTCAAGTTGAAAACACTGACAACGATACCCGCGAACGATTTGGACTTCAACAGAATTGGGTTGATGTCTTCTTGCTGCTCTGTATGTTCCATTCCTGGCAGACATGGCACAATGGTATGAATTGATGTCTTCGCTGTATACCGAAGGGTGATGCTCGCATAACTCTCTACATACCATATATTTTAAAAATGTACATACAGAGAATGATAGCCCTTAGAACATAGACAAATTTTCCCTCTCAAATTATGCAATTTTGGTGAAGTATTTCATCAGTTATTTTATTTTTCAAAAGGTCACAACTTTTGAAAACAGCAAAAAATATTTAATACTAAAGGGGGTTGAAAAGATAGGGTGGGGAGAGAAAGGGGAAGGGGAAAGCAGGAGAGGAGGGAAGGGGGGGAGTGAGGGTGAGGGGAAGGGGAAAGTGGGAGGGGAGGGGGAGGTGAGAAGGGAGGGTGAAAGGGGAGGCAGAGGGAGGGGGAAACGAGGGGCAGAGGGAGGGGGAAACAGGGGGCAGAGGGAGGGGGAAACGGGAGGCAGAGGGAGGGGGAAACGGGGGAGGCAGAAGGAGGGGGGGCAGAGGGGAGACGGAGAGGGTGGCGGTCCGTCCTCGCTCGTGGTCCGCACTTGCTGCCGCCGCTAGTTGCTGTCATTGCCATTGCCATTGCCATTGCCATTGCCATTGCCATTGACATTGACATTGCTGTTGACATTGCTGTTGCTGCTGCTGCCACTGCTGTTGTCGTCATCCCTCGTCGTCACCGTAGCTACTTAGCATACGACTGTTAGTAAAAAATGAATCATGAAATAAACTCACAAAGCGGCGGGGGTGGGTGCACATCCCTCCGCCGCGTCCGGTTCTTGCATGCGTTGCTGCTGCTGCCGCCATGGTCGCTGCTGTTGCACTGGGCATTGCTGTTGGGGTCCAGCCTCCTTTCCGGGTGCAGGGCGTTTGGATGTGGGGGGTCCTCATTTGGCATTGGCGTTGACATGGAATGTGGGACAATATTAGAAGAAAAGAATCAAAACAAAACAAAAATCCATACCTGGGCAGCAGGGGTGGGCACACCACCATCCCGCTGCATCTGTTTTACTGCCTTTCCCATCATTCCTGTCTCCTCCCCGTTTGCTTGCATTGCGGTCATCTGGGGGCTGTTGCTGGCCATTGGGTGTCCCTTGCCGTCTATGCTGCT
The DNA here is from genome assembly GCA_963556145.1 of Hygrocybe punicea. Classification (NCBI taxonomy): domain Eukaryota; kingdom Fungi; phylum Basidiomycota; class Agaricomycetes; order Agaricales; family Hygrophoraceae; genus Hygrocybe; species Hygrocybe punicea. Next base: position 6,676,015 of record OY744469.1, read on the forward strand.
TTCGGCCACATCCTCTTCATTGTGGATGTTGAGGGCACGTGGGCATGGGCATTGTAGGTAATAGTCAGTAACACATTATAAAAACAAAAACAGCGATAGAAAAACATACCAAAGGGGGGTGGGCACATCACCACCCCCTCCATAGCCACCTGTGTTCATCCAGGTCATGAAGTTGCTGTTGTTGCTGTTGCCATTGGCGTTCCTGTTCCTGTCCCTGTTCCCGTTTCCCCGGTCTCGGTCCCATTTGCATTCCCATTCTGGCGTGGACGTTGGAGAGGTACCGAGGTACCTCTCCGGGGGCTCACACAGGACTCGAGAGGAAGTCTGGCTGGGATGACTGGATGGGATGGATCAACTGACTACTACATCGGGAACTGCTACTGACTAAGGGACTGGTCACGTGATCTGTCAGGCACAACCACTCCAACGTGGATGGGGCATGGGCGTGCTTCATGAAGTTGGCAGGGTGTGGGCGTTTGGTGTTGTGTTTGCACATTCATGCCTTTGTTGATGATCATGTGACGTGTTGGTGCTGTATGCAATACAATAAATATGTAATATGAAGAACTAAATAAAAGAACTAAATAAAGAAATAAATATATTGCAGGCAGGGTGAGAACTTATGAGCAATCCTAGCCAGTTTGAGAAAAGGTTGTGTAGACAAGTGGTTATAGCTGTGTATGTGATTTGTTAAAGTCTTGGGTTCAATCCCAGGAATGGGCACTTTTTCATTCAAATAATAATAACAACCACAAATCATGAAGCTACACCTGGAAGAAACACTCCACCTGGACTCCACATGGATTCCTTGTGGACTTCAATTAGGTGGAGTCCTGATTCTCCTCAAAAGTCCTCCAGAGTCCACCATGTGGACTGGACTTTAGGTGGACTCCACATGGACTTTAGGTGGACTTTAGGTGGATGAAAAAATGTCAATTTGGCTGTGAGTCCACATAAAGTCCAACTTCAGTCCACCTAAAGACCACTAATAGTCTGGATGCAGTCCATCTATAGTCCACCTAAAGTCCATGTGGACTTTAGGTGGATCCCCGGCTTAGTGACAAGTGCTCTCTTTTTCACCTGATTCTTCACTGCCTTACTGTGCTCGGTTGCAAAGTGTTCACCGTCTTTCTTACTGATGAATTGTGACTAATGCCATGTCATTGCTATATGTATTTTAAACATGATATGTCCATGGTTGTTCAGCTCAGGGATTAGAAGAAAAAAAACATAAATCCAAACATTGATATACCAGCGCGAACATTGGCACAGAGACACTCCACTGCAGAGCTGAGTTGTGTCAGTGACAGCATATGGGCATGTACGTATACGAGACCGATCATAACGAATGTGATCAGGAACACCCATGTCGTTGGAAGGGCCCTTGGAGTTTGGGAGGGTGGCAAAGACGTGGATGGTGTTGAGGAGCCAGCTGATGGGGGTTTGGGTGTTGCCGTTGCCGTTGCCATTGCCAGTATTCTTGAAGCCAGCATTTGAGTTCAGGTGCACCTGCACCTGGGTGTCAGTGGGCTTTGAATGCAAGGAAGGCAATGGAGGCAAGGCACGGCCCCCAGTCGAGGTAACCGTCGAAACCGTGTTGACAGAGGATGTCTTTTTGGATTTCATGGATGAGGGAGGGCCAGCGGCTGGTGATAGCTTGCATGTGTTCTGGTGGAGTGGGATGGGGGGGGTCAGTTAGAGAGCATGAAAGACAGTAAATGAACCTGCTGGAGTCAATGCTATGCCGAGTTGGATGCGCTAGTTGTGGCATGAGAGAAGGTGGGGAAGAGAAAGAGAAAAGTGACCAACCTGGAATATCTCACATTCTTGGTCACCGGTGAGATTCTCATATTCGACACAGACTATTTGTTTGTTTGAAAAGAGCTTCTTGTATTGATCCAGGAGGAGCTTACGGGACTGGCCTGGGGCTGGCTTGTACCACAGCTTTTGGTTGGTGAAGCTGAGAATTGGAAGTTGGGTTATGAGATTATAATCAAGTGCAGGAGGGGATGCACAAATCCTTGTCTTTTGAGGATATTGATGTGGTGGGCATTTGCAGTGAGTAAATTTTGAGATGAGATGAGAATATTTGTGTGCATGCTTACGGGGAATCTGCACAGCAGTGGTGAGCTGCGATGTTATATAGAAATGGAGATAGCCAAGGATGTACCATTCTGTCAAGAAATCTTTGTAGATCCAGGGCGATCAATGTTGGGTAATCAAGGAAGATTGGTGGAGAACAGACCTTTGGATAGATGTGAGTCTCTGTTTGCTGTCAATGCAAGTGCGTCTCTCGTCGCCATCATCAGTAGATGAGACAGCTGAGTGTGCAGATCTCAGAGAGGGGGTTGAGTGAGAAAGTGGGAGACGGACCAAATATGATTGGTGGGATGTAGTAATTGTGGAGCAAAGAATCTATGAGACCTGTTTGTTTTGTCTCTGGCCAGACAACCTCTGTGAGATGTAAGTGGGTGAGTGGGTGAGCGGATGAAAGCACAAAAAGTGTTCTACCTTGCTGGTATTCTCAACAATCTGATCTAAACGATCTGGCACCATGGAAGACATGTCTCAGCTCAACTAGGGAGGTAGCTTGCAGGACTGTCTGGGTGCTGGCTTAGGTGAAGCGGCGTGAGAATTGAAATTAAGCAAGTGTTGAGGGCCCGACAACAAGGGGACACACGAATCTTTGTCTTTTGTGGCCATCTTTCAGCGATGATGAAGGATCACATGATCATTGGCCATGTGAGCATTTTTTTGATCTTGTTAGATTTTTTTTGTACACCAAATTCTTTGCCATGTGTAAGATTTTTATTTTATTTTTATTTTATTTTGAGAATCTGTCTTTTCTTGCCATGTGAGCATTTTTGGTTTCTATTTCCCTTTTTTGCCTTGGATTACGACTTTTTTATTATTGAAATCAATTTATATTATTGAAATTACATTTTTATTATTGAAATCACATTGTTATAATTGAAATCACGTTTTTATTATTGAAATCACGTTTTTATTATTGAAATCACGTTTTTATTATTGAAATCACGTTTTTATTCTGGTTTTCTGGTTTATTTTATTTTTGTCCAATGAGGGCCCTCATATATCCGGAGACCAAATAGTCTGAAATTCTGCCCTCACAATAAAATCCACAGATATTGATTCAGAAATTTGTGTCATTTTCTCTGTTCTGAATACATGTACACAATGGGTGACTTTCTATAAGGATTAAAATATGATTTACAAGAAAAATAGAATTTTTTGATCACAGCCACACTATAATGTTTCGTGTTGCATAAACCACAACACCAAAATGTAGATAATAATAATAATAGTTTTATATAACAAGAAGGGGTATACCCATGGGTGTCCCAGCACCTGCCTGTACCCATGAGCGTGGGTATGGGTTTTCTGTGGGTCAATGGGTTGGCTGCAGCCTGCAGATACTATCCACCAAGCCTCCTCAGCTGTTGCCTGGCTGTCGTGTACCCACCCCAACCACCCCATATTCAACCTCACATACACAGCCTCCATGTCAATTGACATGGGCGCATGTCCGCGAGGTATTGGTGGGGGTGCTGGAGTTTTCATCGTTGTTGTGTGGTTTGTCACAGTTTCTTGTCGTTTGAGTACTTGAGTGTGAGGGCGGCGACTCAGGGGTCATTGTTTGTGTAGGCTTTGCATGGGTCACACTTTTGTGACCAGTACCCGCTCCCGATTGGGTTTATAGACAGCCAGGAAAGTTTTTAAATTCTGTTTGAGGGGGGGGGGTCGAACAGATTAAAATTTAGAAATGGGTCAAGTTTGATAACTGGTGGGAATGCACAACTAAAATTGGCATGGCATCTCGGCAGATTGCCACTTATGTCTTTTATTCATCATTTTTATTCAAACTTATATTCCAAATCCTTACGGAAAGTCACCCAATAATGAAAACAATAAAAGCCTGAATAATTTTGTTTTCTATATGCAGTATTTTCTGTACGAATACTGCTCTTGGATAACATTATTTTTTGGAATATTTTCACAGGTAAGATAACAACACAAATAGTTCCAACATTTGCTCACAAAAATTCCTCATCCGTCTCCTGTGTCTAGGTCTACTCTGCGATGCGACTACGAAGCTACAGACATAATATATGGTTACCCACCGAACTGGTCGACCATATTATCGACCACCTCCACGATTGTCCATCAGCTCTCCGCAGCTGTTCACTCGTCTGTCGAGCTTGGGTAGCGCCCAGTCGTTTCCACCTTTTCTATCGCATAGTCATCCAACCTCGTCGCATCCGAGAGGCAATTGTATTTCAACGTTGCCGCAACCTGTACCGCTTTTTGCAAAAATCTCCTGGTATTGCCCTCTTCATCCGCGATTTCCGATTTTCAGTGGGATTTGAAGGCAGGGTGATGATGTTAGACTCCGAGTGGCCTAACCTAAGAACAGTCTTACCTCATCTACTGGGCATGCTCACTGAATTGCGAAGGCTGAGGCTGGAAGGAATCCATTGGACGACTTTGTCGCCTGACATAAGGGCATCGTTCCGTACCCTTTTCGCTCTCCCGTCCCTCGTTCACATCGAAACGTCTGCCCTCTCTTTTTCAAAATTGAAGCATTTCACGACGCTGCTTCACTCCCCTCTGAAGTATCTCACAGTGTATGCTGAATGGAACGAGACCTATGCCAGGCAAGATGGTTGCATTGTCGAGGAGGAGGATGACAGTGCGAGAAAGTCGAAACCCAAACCTTGTCGCCTCAAATATTTACGCTCGTACTTGGCATATGAATGCCCAGAGTTCATTAATTGGCTTCTTGGGCCGCAAACCGTGATTGACATTTCTACTATTCGCACTTTGGATGCATGGTGCAATCCAAAGTGTGCGGAGAATTCTATGGCGAGGTTGATGAGAGCATTGTCCCTTGAAAATCTAACGATTCATCACCCTCAAGTGGGGCCATGGGGTACGTTTCCCTTCTTTCGTTGTCATATCCATGCTCAATCTTGTTATCTTGTCTAGATGGGTCAGTCGGTGACACTATTGACCTGGGATGCAACACAAATCTCCAAAGACTGACTTTGGTCGTTGGGAGTGATGTCAAGCTACAGCGTTATCTCGAATGTTTTTTGTCTCGACTTGAAACACCAAACATACAACAAATTGTCATCAACTTCGTGTCCACCAAATTTGAAGAAGAAAGTGGGAGGGGTTGGAATGAGGTTGACCGTATTCTCGCTGGCGCCAAGTTTGGGACCTTGAAGAACGTTGAGATAGAGTTGCCATATTGCAGCAACAATGTGTGTTGGGACTTTGCTGACCAGTTTCCGTTATTATATGCCAAAGGGATCCTTTACACAAGAGACATTGATTAACTTTTATGATCTGAACTTTTCTTCCTCGCTGAATCAAGTCAATATTAATGGGCGCTTTTATGGTGCATGAGGGGTGACCATAAATGTGTGAAAGCGCTAAGCTGTCTAGTAGTAGACAGTTCGTTCAATTGCCCACTTGCGAGAAGGAAGGTTGCAGGTAAAATAAGGTCTCGCACTGTCGAGTGAATGAAGTAAGCGAATAACATAAAGTTAACGAAAACAGGAAAACTAATGTAAGAGCGGCATGAAATATCTAGAGAAGAGCAATCCTTTTGTGAACCAGCCCGCCGCCCGATGATATCAATATAGTGAGATAAGGAATAGTAATTATCGAATGAAAACTCAAAGAGCGGGTGGAGGAGTGGTGAATACTTAGTCGAACTTAAATAACGGGGAGGAAAGGGTCCGAACGCCCATAACACGCCATCACGCCCCCATCATTCGCGAGGGGGCGATCCAACGATTGGCCATACGCTTTCCTTGTCCCGCTCCTTCTCCATGCTGGTAGACCCAGCGCCACCCCGCACAAGCGGCACCGCGCCAGGATTCGTGCTCGATACGCCTTGAGACACGTGCGTCTGTGGACTTTGAGATTGCTGGCCTATGCTCCTCATTTCGTCCATCCCTTTCCTCACCCCCAACAACAGCCTTTCCGTCTTGTCAAACATCTCTTCCAGTTTTCTGCGGTGCTCGGTTAGCTCATAATAATGCCGTTCCAACTCGCCCAGACTGGGTATGGTGACTGTGCCAAGTATCGCTGACACGACAGCATCATGTGATGGTGGAGGCGAGTGCCCATGGAAGTTCGACAAGGTGGGTGGCTGGGGAGGCGCTAAACCAGAATAATAATGATGGGAATGTCCAAGGCCATGTGCATGCGGAGGTGGTAAAACGTATCCAGGGCCAGCCCCTAATCCGGCAGGGCCCAGAGGCGAATGCGTCCGACTTGGTGCGGACGACCCAGAACGCATATAGCTCGACGGCGTGCCAGCAAAGCCATACCCGCCGTACCCTCTTCCGGCGGCCAACTCCCCGGTACCAACGGCAGCGTTTAACGGCGGCAAATCGAACCCACCATGTGGAGAGCTGAAGGCCCTTGGAAGATGCGCGTGAGGCGCATACCTGCCCTCCAGTGTACTATCTTGTCCACGCCCCGTTTGTTGATGTTCATGCAAAGGAGAGGGCGCCGACGAGGATCCGGTATGAACCTCGGTGATATGCATACCCCTTCCTGACGAATGCCTTCCCTCGCCAACGCTGTCTCCCCATGAAGGGCCATTTGAATCCCTCGACCGCTTCCTTTGTGACCCCCGTACCGATCTTTCTCCATCGCCTTTCTCCATCTCTTCATCCATACCTTCCATCCCAATATCCCCATCATCGGCCCTTCCCCTCATTGCTGACTTGTCGTTATTAGACTTGCTCCTCCTAGCTCGTTTTTTCTTGGGTTGTTCTGCTTCACCGTCACTTTCATCCCCGGTGGGAAGACCCCCACCCTCAACCCCAAGCCTTGCAACGGCAACTAAAGCTTCTGCCGCCGCTTGGTCTGACATTCTCGACGCACTGCTACTGGCGCCTGGGGCAGCAGGAACCCTCTTCCTTCGTTTTATGACCGTCTTTTTCATTGAATTCGGCCGGTGGGTGCCATGCAATTTGAAGTACAAGCCTTTTTTGGTTTGCCAAGTGTTTTGTTGTTGGTGGTTGCGATGGAAGAGGGATAAATCAGCTTTTTAACGTGTGAAACAAACGAAAATATAAACAGGAGCAGTCTGTGGATCAGACGGGGTATTTATCTGATGAGATGATCCTAATCCATGTGGAATGGGAACCCCAGGAAACTGCAAGGAATTTTAGAGTGAAGTGAAGAACACGCACCACAAGCATTGCAAATATTATTTCCTACGTCGTCTCTCCTCCACAAGGGCGTTGTGCTCGTCCCACAATTCGCACAGCTCAAAGCGCCTACCGTTACTCTCGCCTTGGTCCTTCCCAAGTTTCCAGTAGCTCCCGGGCTCCCACGTTCAGGGTTGGGTGAGGATGCATCAACAGGCGGAGTCCCTGGTGGCTGGGTTCCAGCCCGGGCCTGGGTCGGACTTTGACTCGAAGTCGGGTTTTGATTCGATGGAAGGGAAACGTCCATCTCCATCTCCAACCTCGCGGAAACTGCAAGTGCATTATTATATGTTGGGCAGCCTGCGCAAGCGGATGATCCACCTGTGCCGTCACAGCGTCCATCACCAGGGCAGGTCCCGCCAACAGGGTTCATTTGATGACTTTTAGTGATAGGCTGCGTGGCATGCGTTTCAGTAGTGGGGACTTGTTGTTGTTGCGTCGATTTCGACGCTGAAAGGGTGAGAGACGAAGCAGCAGGTGGGGAATCGGTCATTTGGCGTTCAGGTGACAGAGTGATGGTGCCGTTCAAGTGAGGGAGCGGATGTGGACTATCGTTTGGGGAAGGGGATGTTCTAGTGGGAGAAGAAGGACGAGCCATACGCTGAGACTTGAGATAGAGACCTTTGAGAAAGGGGACAAAGAACAATGTAAGCAACGCTATCGCATGCCAATCTTGGTGCCAAAGAAGAGCGAGCCATGCTGGTACGGCGACGAAGTCGTGCACGAAGGGCATGACCTTGTGCTAAGCCAGACGGCGATGTGATATGGTGTGATTACGATGGTGTAAAGCCAACCGACTGACGAACACCGGCCTACACGCGAACACGTGTGGAATGACAGGGAAACCGCGGAACGATCTCGGCGTGAGGGTGGGCAAAGAACAAAAATGCACTTACCACAGGCATTGCAGATGGAATTGCCGTCGGTATCTCTTCGCCAGAGCGGGGTATCCAAGGCGTCGCAGTTTGCGCATTGCAATCGGGTAAGAGGAGAACTATTTGAGAAGTTAAATTCTTCCGTAGTCAGATGGCTCTTTGATGACGATAACGACTCGAACGAAGAGAAATCGGTGTGCAGCGTCTGCACGCTGTCAGACAATGTGGGTGACTGCTCGTGGCCGATTTGATCTGGAGTGTTGGGGCTAAACTGTTGCATCCTAGATAGAGACGACATAGTTGGGTTATGTATGTTCATAACCAGTGGTTCCAGCGCGATGGATGACATTGTTTTCTGGAATTCGTTGTCTGATTTTCAATGTAGTCAATTTTGCTTTAGATTTTGTGATTTTAGCTAGGTAACGAGGAAAAGACAAAACACAGTGAGCTCAACGCTTGTAAGAGAACGACGTTTTGGTGAGAGCCGACGACTGTGAAGGTGATGTCGAGGATGGCCGTGATGGCGAGATCAGAAAAAAAAAAGGACAGATAACGCTTGCCGTTCCGGGAGCCAATCACTAGCCCCGCATTCATAACTTCCCACGATTAGATAAGAAATTAATACTTCCAGCTCCAGCTCCGAGTCGCGCTGTGAGTATAATTATGTATCTGCTCTTATGTTAGTTGCAATCCCGGTAAGCTTTCCTCGACAGTACTTCGCGCATTTTCGCTGTGATATTTACGTAGGATTGACCAAAGGTAAATTGAGAAGGAACAAGGGTAATTGAGATAAGATAATTTCTAATCTTTCGCAAGCAAAATGTTTCGCAGACGGTCAACTTTTTTTTATCGGCACACATTTGCGGTACGGTGCGTGAGTTCGGCATGATTGGCGACAGTATGAAGACGACAGAACTGATACAGCAATCAATCCCCTTCTCGATGTATCATGCCTCGGCTACTTTTCTCTTTTTCGCCACCGTGTTCTCCCTGCCAAAAAAGTCGTCAGATTTTCATTCGAAAGGGGTGTGTGTGATGGGGAGGCCAAGGGGAAGGGTGGGGGGAGGGTAACTAGAAACCACCGTACCTGAACCCATTCTTGAACCGCCTCGAGACATGCTTCAAATACCGCATCCTGCCTGTTCCAGTTGTCTTTCTGCGCTTGGCCTTTTGTCCCCATTCGTATGATCGTAGCTTCGCTGCCGGGTAACCACACTGGGCGCAAGCTTTTGACACACGAAGATGAAATGAGAATTTATTTTATTTAAAAAAAAAAAGTGAGATTGGCACACTTTTATGTTGCCTGTGGAAAGAGCGATTCCCGCAGCGCCGGCAAAGCGTATGGGACTTTGTGTGTCGCTTACTGCACAAACACACAAAGTTCAGAAAATCAAGACTTGTAGACTGATGAAAAGTTGAAGTTTACATACCCGAAAGACGAAGTACCTGCGGGATTGGTTTATCGACCAAGGAACTCAGTCAGTTCACAAGCGCTTCGGCCATTTCTAAATATACAGAAACGTAGACAAACCTTTCGTCTAAAAGAGAACCGTCAGTCATAATATGGCAATGATAGAGCACATCTGAAAACGGTTGGCCGCATCCACCCTCAAAATGCAAGCCATCCATCCGCCATCTGATGCAAGGAGCATGCTTTCCGTGTACTGGGGGGGTGAGCAACGAGAAAACTCACCATGTTGTGGTATTGTCGTCGATGCTGGAGGTTGTTGCAAGTTGTGTTGTAGTGAGTTCACCGTACTGGGAACTTTGGCACGTGGCGATTCGCATGACAGCGCTAAGCTCAGCTCATTATTTCATTTCATTCCCAGTGAGACTTGCGTTGAACCGCCTAGCCAAACTGCACCCATACATCCAACCGAGAAAAGTAAACGAGTCGCGTATGGAAAGGTAAACAAGACAAACGTTTCCGACCACCACAAAAATAAGGAAACGAGAAAGCGCGAAGAGGTACTAGTACACAGCCCGGTATTGATATTCCGAATCAGCTCGACAGGGGACGAAGGATAGAAGAAGAAGAAATTCGACGACGAACACACGAACGGATCAGATAAATATACGAAAAAAAGCGTGCACGATACAGGAAAAGCCCACGAATAAACAGTGACCACGTCACCCATCGATCTCCATATCCACAATTCCTTCCTCTTCCCGCGCCTTCTCTTGCTCACCGTGCCTCCCAACGCCCCCAAATTCACCACGCCTCCTCACCATACTCAGGCTTAACCCGCCGATCCCCATCACAACACCTGGCGATGGCGCGTCGGCCGACACGGGCGCAGGTGTCCCTGGCACCGAGTATGGAGTCGATGGGACAGATGACAATGACGAGAGTGTCGACGACGAGTAGGAGTGCGACCGAGTGTGTGACGCGTCCGTATCATCATCCCCTTCGATCCCTGCATGCCGGTGCCCTCCAAACACAGGCACGTCCCCTTGCCTCCATTCTTGTTCCCGGCCGTCTCGCGCACGATCGCCATCACCATCCGCACCGTGAGCTCCCCGCTGAAGTCCCACGACGCGCAACCGCCCCACCCACGCGTCTGCGCGATCCAGACTGTCCTTTACGACGCCAGTCACGCCGCGCATCATATCGAGGCTCTCTGTTGCCAAGGTCAATATCCGCTGTGCGGCTTGGACAGCCGCTCCCGCCGTGGGTGGCGCTGTATGGTGCGGATTCCCCACTGCTCGAGCCATGAAGTAAATGAAGTGGATAGCAGGAGAAAGGAACGAACCTGCCAATGAGGACCTTGTGATACGTGTCGATGACATGGGCGAAGCTGCCCTCGAAGACCCGGGTGATTCTTTCCCCGACCCCGGTATAGACAAGGACGCACTCCGCTCTCTATGGTGCTGATATCGTCCATTCCGCTTCCTCCCTTCCGTACCTGTGCTAGAACCTACCCCAGACGTTACTGGAACGCCGATACTGGCACCAACGCCTGATGAGCTGGCGCCTGCGGCGCTTGCCCAGCGCTGCGGAAGCTTGAGGATGAACCCACGGACGCGTGTACGGGCGGGCTCTGGCAGGGCACCACCTGCGTACTTGCTGACGACATCGACGACCTGACGGATGGTGTGCACGACGTCGCGGCGTACGTCAGTGAGTGTACGCATGTGCGCAGGGGAGATGGGGCCGGTGTGTGCTTGTGCATGTGTGGCAGGGAATGAAGAAGAGGGAATTGGCTGAAGAGTAGTGGTGAAATCCCGCAGGATGAGGATCTGGGCGTCAATGTGTGTTGTCGCGTACTGACAGCAAAGGCAATTGAGTTGAAGTCGAGCAGTCGATGAGAAGGAGAGACGGACCTGCAGCCAGTGAAGACAATACTTGAGCCGTCGCATGCTTTCCTCGCTGAGTGCGGCGCTGAAACCTCCAGCTTCTAGCAAAACAGATTGCCAGCCGGTTCTGTTTGTGAGTTGCTGTTGCTGCTCATTGTTGGTGTCGTGCGGTTGTAGGTCGGTACGTTCGTGATCGGGCTGGCTGGGTGTGGGGTCTGTGGGATGTGGGGTTGGGCTACGGGAGTCAGGTGGTGGCGGCGGGGCTGGGACAAAAGGGCCGCTTGCTGCAGTAGGATTAGCACGGTAGACCGAAGATGGAGAGAAAGAGAGAAAGATAAACGCGTACCCTGGAGCCAACCGGGTACCTGGCGAGCACCTCGGGTATTGGGTGTGTCGTCTTGGTCCAATGATAAAGGGGAATCGCGAGTTGGGGCAGAACGAGATACGGGATGACTACGGTCTTCGCCCCGGATATCGTCGTGTGCATGGTCACTATCTGAGGGACGGTGATAGCGCCCGCCAAAGCGGTCAAGCTGTCTGCAAGCAAACTCGTCGAGCTGGTTCACGTTTGGGAGACGGTCGATTACAGGACGGGCCATGGTCTGTATGGAGGACTCCATCATCTCTGCACCATACTGAAAAGAGGGTGAGTGATTCGGGGTGGGAGAGAATAAAAATAGAGAGCGTACCTTGACGACGCGCGAGCTGGCTTTGCCCTGGGAGTATGCACGGAGAGCAGATGTGACGATGGGGAGATGGGATACACGGTAGACAAAGTCTGGGGCGTCGACATCACCGGAGGGGGACTGGGACTGGAGAGAGTGGGATGTTGATGAGGAGGCTGTTGAGAAGGGTGAGGAAGGAAGAGTGCAGGGTGAGAGGACGACGAACGTTGTTTTTGGGGCTGTGGACCGCCGTTCCTCATGTCGCCAAGAGCACGTATTGCGATGCGGACGCTCTCGTCATGGCCGTCGAGGACGTCGGGCGACGGCGACGACGACGAGATGGAGAGTGGGTGCGACGAGGACATGGGCGGGAAACAAGGAGGATGGAAAGGTGAGCAACTGGGTGGTATTGAAAAGCATGTGCCAATTTAATTCACGTGCTAGATAAGTCCCAAACAGAAGCAAACAAAAGATAAGATTAATAAATTCAGACTCCGCGAATGCTCTTGTTGCCGCATTGTGGCTTACACTTTCACTTTGCCCGCCAATGTCAGAACACAGCGACCTCACCCATTTTCTCTCCGTCGAGTCCATAATAGACAACACTCTCCTCCCCGACACCGCCGTCGCACTCGCCCATGAGCCCCCCGCTGCCCTCGTCGACGACCTCTTCCCCCCAAAGCCCCTCACCCTCTCCTGGTCAGACGAGTTCCACCTGAACTATCCAGAGCCACACCCACACCAACCGACCCCACCAGCACTCCAAATCTCCCCCCCACCATGGAACCACAACAATTCCCTTCCCTGGCCAACTTTCCACTACAGTTTCAATTCCCAATACCAAGACAATCCCCCCCACCCTGCCGCCTTACAAATAAACCCGCCACCCTTATCCGTGCCTCCGCTCTACCCGCATTCCGACATTAACTCTGCTCCCCCTTCGACCTCGTATTCCTCCTCTCCCCTCTCCTCCTCTCCCTTCTCCTTCCCGCCCTCTCCACTCCCCCCTGACCCTGCACACCAAAACCATTTCGACTCCCACTCCCACAGGTATGTCCACCCGTCTGACCTCTCCGCTCCCGCCACCAACCACGAAGCACCCGACCCGGGGTCGTCCCCCGATGGCCCTGCCATGGCAAGGAGATCCCCTTCCACCCTCAAGCACAACCAAAAATCAACTCCGCGTCAGAAACGGCACCTCCCTGCTCCTGCCACACGCTCTCGTTCAGAGAACCCGCGGTTCCGTCCTACTCGTGATGCTCATGGTGAGAGCAGCGCACAAGCTCTTCAGGGCGAGAAGCGTAAACGCACCAAATCCAGTGCCAAGACCCGCGCGAGAAAACGCACACGGAGCACCCGCTTACGCAGCGACACCTTAGCACGGCATGCACTCCAAGACCTAGACGAAGACCATTCTGAAGACCTCGACGCCGACGACGACGACGATGACAAGGACCGCTCGTACTCTACCTCAAACTCATCCTACTCTCCATCCCCATCTGCCTCCCCTGGCCCACCCTGCCCCGATCTCCCAAATGGCACTTCCTCCTACACTAGGAACGGCGACCCAGAACCCAGGGTTCGCGCACCGCGCGCGCCGAACGGACCGCTACCCCTGCCCGTTCCGGTGCCGAATCTCACCAAGAAGAGTCGCGGACGCAAGGTTCCTTCCGCACCAGACAACTCTGGTTCGCATGCCGGCACTAGTGCTGCAGACGAGGACCTCAACAGCAGCAATGGGGATGCCACCGACAGTAGGCGCATGCGAGGGTACATGTGTCGCGTGCCCGGCTGCGGGAAATGCTTTATCCGTGGGGAGCACCTCAAGCGACATGTAAGGAGCATTCATACGTACGAGAAACGTGAGTGGCTTCTTTTACTGTTGGCAAATGAAGCTTACTTTGCTCAACGCTTTTTCCCTCTCCCCACGTGTGACGGTAATTTCTTTGGTGACCCTCAATCAAATCGAAAACGTACCTGATGGTTGGAACCAAATTTTAAAATTGAAATAATAATAATCAACTCCACCAACCAATGAACCACCACGTTCGATACACGGACAGCGCATGCTTGCCCACACGAGGGGTGTGACAAGACGTTCAGCAGGCGCGACAATCTTGCCCAGCATCTGCGAGTTCATCGGTGATTCGACTCAGTAGGGCGTCCGGCGTTGCCGGTCTCGATATCCGTGCATCGAGGCTTGCTCGTTTAGTATCGTGACCGTTTGGTGCGTCACTTTGAGGTGTGGATGGTGCATGGCGTGAGGGAGCGACATAGAGAGCCTGAGGGTCGTGTTCCCGGTTTGATCCCCAACGTTTCCCCCGACAGTGCTTGATTTCACTATTACATTGCCTCCATCTATATCTATACATGTCGTGTCCATTCCCATTCCCATCATCCAGCCAGCCAGCCGGCGAGCCAGCCAACAACCTTTTTTCATCTGTTTCCCGTTCTTTTTATCATACACCACATTGACATTACATTACTTGTCAAATCACCGTTTCCCCCGTGTCCTCACTCTTTCATTTCATACATCAATATCTTTTTCGGTCTCACATCTACACATCTACACATTGCCTCCATCTGCCAGTGCGAGTGGTTAAAAACAATGTAATACACATAGGGTATTCTTATTTCTTGGCAACAAGGTTGTTCAGAAGTATTGCAAAGTAAACTCGAGATGGTAGGGCGCCACGTGACGTTCACGTCGAAGTTCTCTACTGTGATGGTGGTTTAACCGTCGTTACTGAAACACATTAACATCTGTGGGTCGTCCTATGTCTTTTCAGTTCAAATAATCTTACATTGGGGCAGAACATTGAAATGGCCACTACTGTACCCCCAAAAGGGAGCGAGGAGGAACGGAGGATTTGGAAAGCGTGGGCTCGTGCTAACCGCCTCATGGACCAGCACGACAATTTCCATTCCACGCGCGTTGACGAGCGCCGACGCGTATTTCGCAATGGGCTGGACAACAAAGACACCAACCTCCTGAAAATCATCGAAAAGGCCCTGATTGACGTGGTCCATTTCCGAAACAGCGTCACCGAACGATGGCCGGAAACTATTCGTGTCATGTTGAACGACGCAAATGGAGATGGCACAGAAACTCATCCTTTTGAGAGCTGGGTCGGTCCGCCAGGGTTGGAGAAACGGAAGCAGTCTGCTCGCGTCTGGACCGACCTAATTCAATTTCTCGTGCTCGAATACCATATCAATAACGTCTTATGGCATGATGATACTCTCTTTATCGGAGGAGAGCAAGGATTTCTTGGGGATATTGGATTCACTCTATCCGATGACCACAGCGACGACTTGATGGATATTGTTGCAGGCTCTTTTTACGGCCTCAAACATGTCGAGGACGCCGTTCACGAGTTCTGCCTGCAGATCATCATGCAGAAAAACCCTACGCCTCGGAACAATCCCTTACTGCTCTGGGTCGCGCTTCTTCTCCAAACCGAGGAATTTGGCGATCAACCACGCCTAGAGTTTGGTGGTTTGAAAGACGAGTTGACCATGAAGGAGAAACTGGAGGCGTTGGTCCACTATGCTCGTGTTTTAGTCCTGGATCAGGCATACACGAGTTGGCAGCGGTCTGAATCTGTGGCCCCAGAATGGAAGACGGCGTTAGAGACTGCCGTGAATAATGGAAACTATGACTTCTGCGACCGCGGCACGCCAAGGCCCATCGAGCAAGAAGGAGATCCCACAGATTTTGATCAGCCATATTGGCAAGCGTTCAAGGTCCACTTTGATAAACTTCGTACGAAATGGCTGGTCAATGGTTCGAACAGCCCCATTGGTGTGATCTTGCAGCTATTGTAAATCAGGTGAGCTTCCTCTGTTCCGTTGTGAAGTAAATCAATATTAACAGGTGTGGAAGTTTGATCAAGCAGCTTGTCATCAAGGCCTTAGCAGAATAGTGATAATAATGTTTGAGACTGAGTAGTATTGTAATTAAGTCCCTCCAATGTATACCTAGCTATTTCTGGCTTTTGAGCTTGTCTTTGTGGCAGATGGAAAATTGTCCCAAAACCAGCTTACAGTTGCAGAGAGGTATCTGGATGCAGAATGACTGATTTATACATAACTTACTCAGTTTTTGTGAGGTGGAGATAGCAGGGCCAGGGAGGGACTGGGACTTCTCACTGCATGCAGATGGTACATAAGGCCACCGTGTTTCAAAATTTGTTAGGAGGGGGTTGGGGCATGTTTTGAATAGCTAGAGTGAGGGTGTCATTGGAGAACTTGTCATGGGACCAAACAAGATCACGAAAATAGGGCGGGGTGAAGGGCGGGGTGTGTGTGGTCACTGGTCAGGCAGTCTTCCGTTGTTGTCTGCAGTTGTTGGTGATGTGGCCAGGTGACTTGCATTTGGAGCAGATGTGTCGATAGCTGCATGACAAGTTGGAATTGGGGCATTGGGACTTGTTCCAGTGGCAGCAGGAGTCACTTCATTTCTGGTCAACAAGTCTGGGTTTGTCGGTGGTGGAGGACCTGATTGGGTTTTGGACCCAGAGGATGTAGAGGTCAGCGAAACAAGTGAAGTCAGAAAGCAGGATATTGCAACCTTGGGCCAATTGGATATAGACAGCTTTGTCATGGCTGATAATGTGGTGGTGGAAGGATTTGGGAAGGACAGTGAAGAGTTGCTTGAGGTGAGTTCTGTATGAATGGAGTTCAGTGCAACAGTGGGGGAAGATGAATAGGAGTGCTTCAGTAGTCTTTTCAAAAGTGATGACCCATTTGCCGTGGGAGTCGACAATGTGGGCTGATTTGGATGATCCGACGATAAATTCAAGTTCACCAATATGCTCAGTGCATTTATCATTGTGGTTAACAGAGTATCTGCTGATGAGTACATGGTCAAGGTTGATGGATCTGCCAGCAAGAATGTTGTCCCACTCAGAGGTGAGAAATTCAGGGCATTTGGGTGAGTTAACAAGTGAGTTTTTTGCTGCTTTGGGATCATGTGAGATGTTCTCAAGGATCTGGAGGGTCTCTCTGGGGTCAGGCGAGAGGACTGGTGGGTCGAGTTTGTCACACTGTACCCAAGGGAGTGTGGAGAGATCAAATTTTCATCTCTGCATCTTTTCTCCTTTGTCCGAGGCTGGAGAGTGGGTTCACTTAACCAGGCTCTCAGGGATTGATGTACCATTGTGGGAATGGACTGATTCAGGTGGATTGGAGGCAGGTGAAGTGGCTTGCTCGAGTGTATGTGGTAGGTCGAGACCCCCACCTTGTTGTGCGGTGCTGTCTCTCTCTCATTCATAGTTGTCAAGCATTTTAATGTACTGCCATATACAAGATCTGGTCACAATGGAAGGATGCGAGGAGATCCTGTATAGCAACAATCTCTTCACCTTTCAACCTTTCTGTGGTCTGAAGGATTCTGTGATTTTGAGGCACTCCTCAATTGAGTTTGCATTGAGAGGTGAGAGCTTAACAGAATCAGCTAGCTGTGTCTTGGATCTTTGAGTCTGTTGATTAAGGCACAGCACAGGTATGGGTTTACTTGTGGTTATTCCAAAATGGGTAACATGGGTTTGGGTACGGTGTCCCAATTTGGACACCATGACCAAACTGCACCCTTCACCCATGGTATGTGTGTGGCTGTGGTTATGCTACTCTCAAGACAGTAAGTAATTAGTTTTCTGTTATTTTACTATTACTATTTTATTTTATTTTATTTTATTTTATTTCCTATATATTTCATATACAAACCAACTCGAAAACCAACGATGACAATGAACAACAACAACAACAACTCAGACCTGGGCTCAGCAATGAAAATGATGGAACAAGGCTGGGAGGGTGGTGCACCCACTGAACAGCCCAGGTATGTGCCCCCAACCCAGCCTCTAAGACATTGAGTAACCCTCCCAACAACCACATCAGGAAAACGTGGAGACACAGGGATTTCCAGACAGATCTTATCAACAGATAGCTGACTGATATCATGTGATCTAGTGATATATAAGCTTATCACCATTTAGAACTCTGATAACAATATTGTCATACTATTCCTGTAGCTATCACATTGATATTTTAAGATCAAGTCATGTAATTCTGACAACAATATTGTCACACTATTCCTGTAGCTAACACATTGATATTTTAAGATAAAGTCATGTAATTCTGATAACAATATTGTCACACTATTCCTGTAGCTATCACATTGATATTTTAAGATCATGTCATGTAATTCTGATAACAATATTGTCACACTATTCCTATAGCTATCACATTGATATTCTAAGATCATGTCATGTAATTCTGATGTTAAGATGATGAATTCTTCTCAGAGGTATTGCAAGACTGGAATCATTTTGTATGTGGTGATATATTAAAATCTATGCATGGTCACACTGTTGAGATTTGGCATTCCATTGGCAAGTAACTATCTTTCTTGTACCTGGAGTCTGTATAAATATGTACACATATGTTGGCACTATTTGGCTGCACACCTGTGGGTTGAACAAAATACAAAATCTTGTTCATGTCTCAATTTTTCATCCTTACACTTATATTAAGCATTCAAATTGGACAATAAGACAATAAGTGAGATAAGACAAACTTCCAAGACCTTGAGATAAGATTAGATAAAATTAATTCTAAGACCTTGAGATAACATCAGATAAATTCCAAGAAGATTTAACATGAGACCATTATAAGATAAGTGAATGAGAAAGACAATGGTTAAAAGGCAGAATTTTTTCCCCTCCTATTAGTCAATAACAGATATTCTAATATCATTGGTTACCAATGAATACCAGAATTAGTGGTCAAGACATTGTTGGCAACTAATGCTACATTGACATCAATATGCTTGATGTGATGTATTTTCATCTAGGTAACCATAAATTATCTGAGTTGACCTGGCTGTCATCATAGTGATACTGGATGTTACTTATGATGTATCAGATCAGGTCTTATAAGACTTTCTCATTTCATGTTCAATTTCCTGATGCACACCTCGTGGACATGTGTCAATGCATGTTCGCAAGGCATCAAACCCAAGGCCTCCAACATCATGGCATGTGGCACCCCCACCCCTTGCGAACGATGTTAACCTGAGCACAAAGCCCACCAGAGACCCCACCCCTCGCAAATGAGGTTACCCCCGAGTGCGAAGCCTACCAGAGACCCCCCTGTCTACCTTGTGAGGGTGATGATGATGTCAATTGACGTGCATCTGGTCCGCACGAGGTATGGGGCTCCCCAGGTGCCCGTGGTGTACTGGATACACCATCTGCTGCCGTACCCACCATCGTTCAGGTACAGTATGTACCCATTATCTGAATGGGTGCAGGTATGGTGGGTATGGGTGCAGTGTCTGGAAATCAGACCCATGGTATACCCATGCTGTGCCTTACTGTTGATTAGTGGAGTTTGTGTTTTCATGTTGAGTCATTGATAATGTGATAGGAGGAATGAGATAGTATGACAAAGAAGTTGAGAGCATGAAACTACATGTATGAAGAGAGAGCCTGTAAGTGAGGAATGAGATGAAAGAGAGATAAAGGTTTTGACATACTCAAGGACGAGAGGAGAGAGCCCAGGGGGCGCAAACTTGCTCCAGCGTCCTTGAAAAAGGTGAGAGGAATGGAGGTCAGGGACTCAACACTGTGTGGGCGATCAAGGGACTCAGGAGTCCAGGGACAGCAGAGTCCCAGAGAGTGTTGGAGGCAGTAATACTATTCCCAATCAGGGATTCAGCGCTCCCCTCTGTTTGGCATGTCACAGCATGTCATTTTCAGATTCTGCAGGGTGGAGTTTTATAACTGAAAACATAGTAAAGAATGAATTCACCGATGTACAGAAATTGCTGCACTACATGGAATAAAAGAAATTGTAAGGTGATTCATTATAGAATGGATTTGGATGGGATGATGGACCAGGTTCCATTTGAGCCAATTGGAGATTTGTTGAGGAGTGTGAAGAAGATGACAACAAAGATCCGTTGGCAGCTGCAAAAGCACCTGTGTTGACAGAATATGATGGACCAGCATTGGACTCTGGAGGACGCATGGACTTGAAATGGAATGACCAGTGTGGCAACATCCTGAGGTAGTGAAATGGCCTGCAAACTGTGTGTTTTCAGATATCTTGGGGTGTTCTTCAAAATGAGTTTTGATTCGAGCACTAAGCTCCAGAACCATACCCTCAGTGGACAGTCCAAGGGCACCAGCAATTGTTAAGAAGTCAATCTTGAGCTTGTAAGATCCAAGAGGCTTGTTGAAGGTCTTCAAGACCTTGTCTTCATCGATTTGTGCCATGCATTTGACTTGCTCAACGTGTTTCTGGGCCTGTTTCTCAGCCTCAGCACTCTCCTTCCCTGCACATTCAAGTTTCTCAGTTTCAAAGAGCTCCTTTAGCTCTGGATGTGTCATGAATCAAGACTTGACCTTGGTTGATTTGCGTGTTTGCTTGCATTTTTGATTCTCAAGTTGGACCCAGAGATCTGAAGCCTTGCACTCTGCTATTGTGCAATGGGCATTGGCTGCATCTAGCTGCAAACAAGTGTTACTGAGTTCATTTGAAAGTGTGAGGACCTGAAGTCAAAGTAGGCATATTTCAGATATTTTTTCAGGATGTGTTCACCTTTGATCTTGTGTCAATGATATAATTTGAGATTCACATCCTGAGAGAATGGTGTTGATGGATCGGACAGAAGATGAGCAGGTTATGAGTGTCTCAGTGCTAGAGTGAGAGATACTCTTGATGTGTGCAAGAGGTAAGCCATTGGGCATGCCAGAATTGCCTGCAGTACTCACTGCAGCCATTGAGTGAGTATCTTCATCGGGGGTGTTCTCCAAGTCCATTGCCACATCAACACTAAAATCGCTGCCATTGTCACTCCCACTGTCCTCCTCTTCCTCCTCCTCCTCCTCCTCCTCCTCCTCATCATCATTCCCACCATCCTCATAATCCTTGGGGCTCAAGTCAGAGCTCATGGCAAGTGGTGAGCTGGGAATTTCATCCAGGTGTGAATTTGGAACGTGGGTGGTAGTTGAGGAAGCCATACTCAGGGTGTAATCTTCATCCATGAAGATATCTGGATTGTGAGGGTGAATACCTGTTTTGTGAAATGCAGTGTGGATGATTTCTGGTGTCATCACCATTCGAACTTGGAAATATTCATGTACATCATTGTACAGAGTCATCTTTATGCCTTCAGAAAGGCATCTGGCACAATGCTTTGACCATTCTCATTCCACTAAGTTCAATATAGTGATGTTGAGAGGTTGAAGCTTGTGAGTTGTTTTTGAGGGCAAGCAGAGGATGATGATCTGGTGGTCATATGCAAGCTGCTGCATTGCTGGCATCTCCTGAGAATCATGCCCATCCAAGGTTATAATAACAGTTGTCTGATTGAAATTCTGTGCACGTTTCAGGTCTAAGCCACTGGGTTTGGAGAGCTTGAGAGTGGGGTTGCATTTGGCATAGCAGACATGCAAGTTCTTTCCTGGGTGTTTACCAGTAACGGCAAATGCTTGAGTGCACAGGGATGCCAGGCCTAGAGGTGTTGCAGAAGAAGAAAGACAGTCACACCAGTCAAGCAATACTTTCTCCTCTGAAGCATTCAACAGCTGATTGGTGACATTTGCTTCAGATTGTGTTTTGTGTTTGCCATTGATGCAATGACTGAGTGTTTGACAAGCAACCTGCAAGAATGATAAAGTATGATCCATTTGAGTCATTGGGGAACTTACCTTCTTCTTTCTGACTGCCTCTGCTATTGTAACATGTATACCTCTTGCTATGCCATTTGCAGCAGCTTTAATGCAATCATTGTATGTGAGGTCAGGGTGCTTCTTTGTGGAGCATAGGCACATCATGGTACAGAGATTCATGTTTAAAACTCCGATGTGAGTCTTTGCCAGCAGAGAGTGACAGATGCAGAAAAGTACAACTCCTCCAGATTGCAATATATTCACAGAAATTGTATTAGAAATTCATTTTAGAGGTCATAAAGGTATAAGGGTTCTGTGTGGTAGGGACTGGGTTATAGTAGGGGTGCCAAATAGAGGAGAGCGCTGAATCCCTGATTGGTCATAGTACAATAGAAAGACTTGAGTGATTAGACTTATGTAAACTAAGTTTAAAAACAATAAAATTCTGCCTGCACTATCTTTGGTGTATCACTTTTAGATAACCTTATCATTTACAACATTGTTGGACTTATGATAACAACAAAAATAATTTTAATATTCAAGTGGATATCTCAATATTATTTGATTGCAAAAAATCCTCAACCGTCTCCTGTATAAGAGAGAAAGTGAGGTGTTACTATTGACTGTCTAACAGGAGAGTTGTAATTGGCAACTCAGAGACACTGGATGCACAGCATAATATTTATTATGTCTTTAAGTTGAGTTAAAATTAATCCATGTTACTTTAACATATCATAAGCAACAAAATCTGAAAAGATATTTTATAACTTTATACATTTTTAACAAAAATATGATGACAAAATAACATATTACTTTGAGTCCAGTTGGTAGGTGTCTTCATTCCTTATTTCAAAACATTCATTATGTTTGAAATAATACTTTGCTTAAAATTATGTAGAAAATCCACAATATATTTTCAGGATATTTCTTCCAATCATGTATTGAAATAATATAGATTAATTTTAAAATAACTTTTCATATTTTTTATCAGGATTATTCTATTTGGCTCCCTGGGGTGCACCCAACTTACGCACCCCTTGCCTTATAAAGTGATAGCTAAGTAAAATAATTTTGAGTAATCAATTTTAACTCAAGTTCTACTGGTGATAAAATGACTGAAAAATTATGTTTGTGCAGTGTAAAGACTAAGATATGCAAAAACTAAGTCTTGTCAAATTCTGTGTAGTTGGTGTTTAGATATAGACATTAATCCCAGATGAGTTCTTTATTTCTAAGCAACTATTCAATCAAAGCAAAATATTATTTTTCTGTGAACACCTAGATGCGTAAGCTTACTCATCAGAAATTCTTTATGATTTTATCACCAACCGGACTTTAATTAAAACTGATTCATTGGATGTATTTCACTTAGCTACCATATAAGGTAAGGGGTGCGTGGGAATTGAGTGCACCCCAGGGTGCCAAATAGAACTACCCTTTTTATCAAAGTATTATACTGTGCATCCAGTGAGATAATATTTTCTGTTCCTGGCTAAAATTTTCTTGTACAAGCAGCAGGGTATATGTTTGCAAAAAACCTATAAAATTGTACACAGCAAGGAGCAATGGCACAGTACAATACCAATGCCCAATTCCATTAACATGTAGAACTACAGACCAGGAATTAGAGAAGCGAAGAATGAATATATCATTGATAGGCACGACGCTTGGGGGGGCTCCGGCTCAATGATAATGTCAAGAGGCGGGATAAGGAATTTATTGCGCCAGTAGGGTGTGACGAAGACTTGCCCGGGGTCAAGAGTCTCGCGAATGTGCATCCACTCGTCGTACTTTGGATACATCCGTCGAAGGCGCTCGAGGTCGCCAAAATTTTGGGGAAGGTACTTGCCTAAATGGCATGTATACGGTGGGGCATGCTTGTCAAAGTAATCAAAGAATGGTTGGTAAAAGTCTTTGGGATCCGAGCGATGTGTGACGCTGCCAGGTTTCATATTGTACTGGAAGAACGTGACGTCCAGGCGGAACTTATCCCCAGTGAACGACGGCGAAAGCCAGAACGGGCTTTCCTGGAGAGTCCATGTGACCCAATTCATGAGAATCAAGGGGAACCACGAACCTTGGCACAATAGAATTCAGTGAAAAAGTTGCCAATCGTGGCTGAGTTACTCTCGTGCAGTGCTCTCATGGCATTGACGGCATCTAACCATACGGTTGACTGGTGCGTAAGAGAGGTAAAAGATGGGCGTACCAGCAGCCTTATCCATATCAAACCAGAACTCGGCAAAACACGACGGCAAAAGCCTATCACTAATTCCGTTGTCCATGGGCAAGATGTTGTACCAGACATCTGAGAACTCGACCGGGTCGTTAAGCGGAATAAAGATATCGAGGAGCTTCCCCGCGATTTCTTTCTCTAGGTCACCAATTATGGGCACATCGCGCAGATAGTTTAGCTGCCAGAGCACCCAAAGTACGATCATCGCGCCGACCTGCTTCGGCCTGAGATAGTCTGTCAGTGAATCATTGAGTGTAGACACAAGGAGGCTGTCCGTACGGGCATAGTTCTTGGTAACGCGTGATAGGCTGTCCTGCGGGGGAACGTTTCCCTTGCCAGATTTGCACACGTGGCGGAAGGTCTGGC
The DNA here is from genome assembly GCA_963556145.1 of Hygrocybe punicea. Taxonomy (NCBI): domain Eukaryota; kingdom Fungi; phylum Basidiomycota; class Agaricomycetes; order Agaricales; family Hygrophoraceae; genus Hygrocybe; species Hygrocybe punicea. The sequence continues at coordinate 6,700,387 of OY744469.1, forward strand.
TGAGGCCAGTAGAGCTGGATGAGTTGCTAAGAGTTAGAAGCCGTTTTTAAAAGTATGGAATTTGACACACCATGCGCATGTACTCATTGTTCGGGTCCCTGAAATATTCCTCAATACCTGGCACACCCCCTGCCGCCTTGCCAAAAAGATTTACAGGACAGCCTTTTCGCCAATCGGGGTCGAGGGGCTGAACTGGGGACGCCTGTTGAGTCCCTGTGACGTTGAATGTAGGTATGAGGGAGAGTGTAACATCCGTGATGATGCCGCAGAGTCCTACAGAGACGCCAGCAGCAAAGAAGTATGTGGGATCGACATCATCTCGTGAGAGTTTATGTTTGGTTCCAGTGCCATCAATGAGTGTGAATGCTTGTACAGAATCGTGAAAGCTGGACTCGAGCGCGCCTCCAGCGGAGCCTAAAAAAGAATGCTGAGGGAAGAAAGGGATGTAGACATCACAGAGGTACGTACCAGTAGATAGAAAGCCACTGATGGTCTGGTGCAAAATACCGCCAGTCTCAGGCAAAGCGAAATTGGCCTGCTGCAGTTGGTACGCAAGACTGTTTGCTTCCGTCGAAAGCGAATCCTCTGGGTCGATGCCGAGATTCGTGCCAGCCTTGACAACGGCAATCTTGTTCTCCTCGTCGATGGTGATACCGCGGTATTTGGCCAGCGAAATGAGGACAACATGTTTTGGGAAGACACCGCCAGGCGCATCAAGGATGATGTTGCTGGGACTCGAGTGTGCAGAACCTATCACACGTACGCGAGAACGTTCCGCGTACGCTTTCTGGACGATTGCGATGATTTCACCCTCGGTTTGGGGAAAAGTGAGGCAGCCAGGGGGGAAAGGGTCGATCCCTGAATTTCCGAGGGTGTTTTCATTCGGGTCAGTTAGATAAGGCGCGGAGCCCCATGGCCAGGAATGAATATGTTCAAGTTGGGCTGGTTCGATTGTCTTGAAGAGGCTCCCGAGTTTAGACACAAATTCAAGTTTATCATCTTGCGATAGAGTTTGCTGGGCATTGAGACTGTGGTAACGTTCCACGAGTGGTACGATGTCATTGCGGAATGTGTCTGACATCGAAGTGGAGCAATGATTAACGCCAACGGGCTGTGGCCCAGTTTATGTATGCTGCCAACGCCTTTACGTATGATAAACGGCGACCACCGACAGGCTTGTTGGGTCACGATCAGGAACGTCCACTTGACATCGAGAATGTTGTAAGTAAGCGAGATTGATCATCTGATGAGGATGGGTAAGATAAGGCTTAAGCACTGTTCAGCTTACAAGGCGTCGATTAGAATCACTAGAGGCTTCGTGTTGTGATCACGCATTTCCGCAGATTGAACCAACATCTGGTTGGGCGCTGCTATAAGAGCTCGTTCGGCTACCCCAAATTAGATCAACTTCGCCTTGGAAGTGAGGAATATGCCGGTTTTTGTTAGGCGGAGATTCAAACTTATGGCAGGCAGCACTTGTATCTAATCGATATGATTCCTTGTTGAGAGTCTCTCTCATGGACCACCAACAACGACTTGAAATGCGGCGACGCATTCACTGTATCGTCCTCCTTGTTGTTAGTATCATCTTGAGTGCTACCGCCGGCATCATAGAAACGATATATTCTCGGCACCGGTATCACACATCTGCCCTCTCCGGTTATGCCTGGGTCCTCGAACTGCTCACCGGCCACCCAGAACGCATCCGGTGTGAATTAGGCATGCATAAACATGTCTTCCTCGCCATCATAGATGAGCTTCGTGAACTTGGATACGGAGATTCTCGTTCCGTCACCCTGGAAGAGCAACTGGCGATTTTCCTATACATTTCTGTCACTGGATTGTCGATCCGGCATGCAGGTGAACGTTTCCAACATGCAAACGAGACGATGTCAAGGTGAGTTGCCATTCTGATCATAAAAAAAAAGATCTCAAGCCTTTTGGCAGATATTTCCGCAAAATGCTAAATATATTCTCTTCTGCACCCCTCTATACACGACATGTTCGTCAACCGAAAGCAGAGGACCATGTTCCTTCCAAGATACGCCAAAACCCCAAGTTTTACCCGTATTTTAAGAATGCAGTAGGAGCCTTGGACGGCTCTCACATCCACAGCGCACCACAAGCATCCGAGCGAGCATTCCACCGCAACCGCAAAGGCTTCCTCTCTCAAAACTGTTTATTTGGTTGTTCCTTCGATTTAAAGTTCATCTATTCGCTCACTGGCTGGGAAGGCGCCACAACGGATGCCCGGTTGTTTGAAGACGCAACAACCCACGATCTACATATCCCACCTGGTAAATACTTCTTAGGTGATGGAGGTTTCCCAGCACATCCATCCCTACTCATTCCATATCGCCATGAGCGATATCACCTTGCCGAATGGGGTCGGTCTCGTCTTCGGTAGTTTATTTTTACTTTTAACTGTATATGATAATAATGTTGCTAAATTAGACCTACAAATAAACGGGAGCTCTTCAATCTTCGACATTCATCAGCCCGCAACGTTATCGAGCGGATCTTCGGCGTTCTGAAACGCCATTTCCGCATCCTCCTCATTGCACCTGAGTACAACATGGATATTCAAGCTCGAATCCCATCGGCCCTCTGTGTGATCCACAATTGCATCCGTGAACATGATCCTGAAGAAGGACCGCTTGAAAGCAACACTTTCCTCGATCGCGCACACTTTGCCGCAGACGCTGGTGTTGGAGGGGCAGATGAACCTGTGGAGACATTACATGACCAGCGCCGCGAAAATATTGCAGACGCTATGTGGGCAGACTATCAACGCGTGCTCGCAGAGAGGCAATTGGCAGGAGATGAGCCACTATCTACTGAGAGCGAATTCTCATGTGTCTCGGATTCGGGGGAGGAAGAGGAATAGTCAACTGCCTATATACAATCGTGTGCATAGTCTTTCTCATTGCCGCTCTATTTTTCTATTTTTCTGCCGTTATGCTTCTTTTTTTCTGCCGCTATGCTTCTTTTTTTCTGCCGCTATGTTTCTTTCTTTCTGCTGCTGTTTCTTTGTCTGTTTTTTTTCTTTTCTGCCACTGTTTTTTTTGTTTCTCAAAATTAATGGAGATGTCTGTCAAACGAATCACATAAACTGAGAAAAAAAAAGTACACGGTGGGAGATACATGACAGGATACACAGTACACGAGACAAGCTATGGGTATAATGACCTACGGATGTTTGGCAAGGTAGTCCGCAATCCACTGACGCCGGAAGTCCTCATCCTTAATCATGACAAATGTAGTTGCAGCCGACATGTTGTCCGTAAATAATGAAGCAAGCGCTATTTTTTGTTCCATTGATAGGTCCAGAACTTCTTTGAGCATCTGCAGCGCATGGAGTCGCCGTGCCTCCCGTGGATCCTCCATATTGATGTTAATCGACTTTTCAAGAGTCTCCGTGAGGCGATTGATGGACCCTTGCATGCCATGAATGGCCGTTGCAGGGGTCACTCGACTCGACTTTGAGCCAGAGGTGTCAGCTTTGCTTCGCTGGGACCTTTTTGATGTTTCCGAGATGAGTGAGACTTGTGAGTTATTAGCCGATAACCCCTCTTGAAGGGCATCAAGCTTGCGTTTGCTGCTGTTTATTGACGATGGGGGGGTGAGAAGGGGGCCTTCTATATCCTCATCCTCGTCCACCAGATCCACCACACAGGATGATCCACCCTCCTTGTCCTTGTGAGTATCAGAAGAAGTTGCGGCAGGCCGGAAGACACGAGAACCTCGTGGTGCATTCATTGGGATGATTGTCTGCATTTTATCGTAGTAGATCCACCCTTTGTTGCGGAATGGCCGCATGATAGGCTGTAAAGATGATGAATAAGAAGACTCCAAATGAGCTTTAAGGGAATTAATACCTTGTTCGTCGTGTAGGTATTCCAAACATCCTGGGCAGCTGCACCGTCTATTCCAGCACCAGCTGCATTGTCCCAGTGAAACCCTGATGTGCCTCGATATGTTTCAATCGCTTGGTACATCTGCTTCAGCTGCAGAATATGTCAGGAATGTTTCAACTGACGTGTTTGTTACTTACCCCAGACCATTTCGTCTTGATTGTCTTGGCAGTCTTGACCAGGCCCCGGTTTAGAAGAGGTGCAATATGTTTAGCTGCATTATTGAAGGAGGCGGCCTTGAAGTTCCCCCCATCTCCTGCCTCTGCCCGGTGCTCAACCAGATAATCAACCAGTGCAGTGGTCTCTGCCTCAGTCCAGACAGTTACTTCCTTTTTCTCCGTTGCAGGGAGGGTAGCCATGAGGATGGTGGTAAGTTGAGAGAAGAGAGCAGCGATGGCAGCTATGCCAGTCCAGACACGCCGCCTTTGCTGTAATCGATGGCTGGTTGATTCCGCCATGAAGGTTTGAATAGTTTGAATCTCCGCCTAACAAAAACCGGCATATTCCTCACTTCCAAGGCGAAGTTGATCTAATTTGGGGTAGCCGAACGAGCTCTAAGTAGTTCATTGCCAAGGCAACTGCGAGGAACAATTGTTCTCTTTAGGAAACTCGACAAGTATGTTTCCCGTTATCCTGAATTCAACCGATCTCAACTTGTTTTCATATTACAGATGAGCTGACTACGCCTTTCCGCTCAATCCTGAATCTGGGATTCAAGGTGGTCTGCATATTAACGCTATCGGGGGCGGACCATCTACGTGGTTCGTATTTGATACTGGTCCAAAGAATATCTCGGAAACGACGATGAGCTGATCAGCAGATGAGTTTTGTTTGGGGTACACGAGTAGTGCCCTCACTCCACTGGGGTTTTGGATGTGAATGGGGACGGGACTGGCTGAAATTCTTCCTACCCCATACGGATCAACATAGGGTCGGTTTTGGCATTAAAACCACCGAGTCTTCGTTTGAAACAACGTCAGGGCTGGTGGCCGACGCTGATGTGGGGTCGAAAGTGACAGAAACCTTGACCCAGTGACCTTTGCACTTCCTCCACCCTCACTTTTTCAACACCAAAGATGGCCCCCACTCCACAGGCATCGGATTCAATCGTGACACCTCTTCGCATCAAGTAGACCACTGCGGACACGTAATCAATCCCTTCCTCTTCCATCACGAGATGTGCTCTGGAACAATGATACATCCTCACGCCCAAGTCGACCATTCTCGGTATCACATTGAAACTTGGCGAAAATTTCAATTTCATCAGTCTCCAGAACAGAACGGCAGTCGCAGGGGTTGTTTGCGATTGGCTTGCACCGGCCGTCAATGTTCGTGAACCCACCTTTGACATCGAGCCATTCGATGCCTCCCTCTTGGTCGACACAGGTCTGGATTATTGTATCGTGTTCAGGTACCAGAGGGTATCAATCCTCCACTCCAGCGAGGCACGCATCTTGTGGCCAACGGTCAGGAGATACGTCTCACCTTGAAAAGCTTAACGATAAGTACAGGGGGCCGTGGTGTAAATGTCCTGCCGCGAACACTTATCCCGGGTTATGTACGACGGTGACGAAGAACATCGCGATGGGCGTGTCCACTGGAGCAAGCATCAGCTTGACTTAAACCACACTCCGAGATTTGTAGTAGCTGTTGCTGCAAACGTAATCCATACCTCGCCTTTGGTTCTGCAGGTACTCCTCCAAAGCAGCGTCGCCGTCCTTCGAAAGTACCTTGAGCATAGATTTACTGAAAATGGTGCGTTGTTCCCACTGAGACCTCAGAGTCGTCTGATGATCTTGAGGCCATGTGTCCCATAATAGATGCGGCCTAGCAAGGTGTGAATTGGTACGACGTCGGGTCGAGAATCCAATGTCAACAATAAATGAGCCAAGTCAGCAGGCCGAAAGACAGCGCGCAGCGGGGTAAGCGTTGGACTGTTTACTGGATGGTCATGCACCAACGACAAGTACCAGTCCCACCGTGACATCTCGATATTTGAGCGCACGAATATGAACCATGGAGTAGAGAGCTGCAGGGCTTCCTCTCTCGCAGCCATATGCATTTCCGTCAACTTTTCTCGCACTGTCTCACGCACTTTCTCCCGCCTCTTGGTGTTCCCCGCATATTCCTCCAGTTGTTCTAGGCTGTCGTCCTCTAACTTCATCTTGCGTGTGATGCTCGACATTGGATTGTCTACCGGTGGAATCCCCCGTTTGAGACATATGGCGATCCGTTTCGCAATAACTCCCCATCGAGGAGGCCGTCGGGATAAATAACGACGTTGTGTCCTGATACCTCTACGGCAGCCTTGCACACCTCGTCCTCGTATAAATACAGCACTGTGCCCTTGAAAACGACATACCACCTATCCTTCGGACAGGATCACTTGGGATCTTTAGATGGCGCATCCAGAAAGGGCCTCATGAGCATGACGTATGACCCGTCTGAATTCACCTCCTCGTACGTACTCCACGTAGTCAACCAGCCCTTGCGAATCTTCCGGATATCATGGACCGGTAACGAGGAATCCTCGACTTCAGGTGTTTTCTCCTCGTGGGTTGGGTCCTTGTCATGAATATTGACCTTTGACCTAACCTCCCTTCCAGAACTATCGTTGTCGACAGAGACAGACGTGTATGGTAAAGCAAATAGCGCAGATGACAAGTGAATGAATATGTATCCGCCAAGAATGTAAGCATAGACAAGTACTCGGAGTGTCATGCCTTGCAATCTGTGGGCAATAGTCTTCGGAAAATTTGGTTAGAACTATGGTTGGGGGCAATATCACGGAGACCACTCAGTCTCTTGGGCAGCACTTCGGATGACTTCCAAGGTGTCACCAGTGCAGTGGGTTCTTCGGTTTCGTTGTTTTGCGTTTCGGTGCCATGTAACGAGTGGGTGCATGTGACCGTGTCTCTAAGTCAAGGATGCGGTCGGGGGAATCTTCTGTTGTAGATAATATGAAGATATCGACTACATGTCTTCCGAGTCAGGCGCAACTTTGCAGCCACTGTCAACTCTCTGGTACTTCCACAGCTTCCCCAGGTCCAGCTAGAGGCCACGATTCTGCCATGGTCTCGTTTTTCGGAAATTTCAGCTCCTGTCGAGCTCTCACAAAATTATCGTAGCGTTTAACAAGGAACATGAGTAGGCTCCATATGGTGCTCAAGAGTGGCGGTATGGCTGCTATGAGTACGGAGGCGAATTGGATTGGCGTTCTTGGAGAGTCAAAGCAAGACGGATCACCGTGTTGTCCTGCGCAGATATATTCCAAAGCAAGGGGCGTAGAAGTCACGTCGTTGAGTATGAGTTGACGAAATGACTCATCTTGAGAGTCGGGAAGTATGAAAAATAATACTAAAAACTTAAGATAACGCACCTATGATTTGAAGGCAAGTCAACGCTTGGAGATCGGAGGGGATAGAGCTCCCATTCAAGAGGTGGACATCAAGTCCGCTGAAGAGAGGACTTAGTTAATGTCAAAATCATACGAGAGAAAGGCCGTCACACACTTTTTCAGCACGCCTGAAAACGGAAAAGTGAGAGTTTGTGACGAGAAGGCTCCGAGGAAGGGGGCCGTGACATTCGCTGCGACGCTTGATAAGCTCATGTTGCCAAAGAGGTAGTAACCGTAGGCCGTTAGGATATCGGAAAAAAGTGTGATCTGCGCATGATCGCTCGGTAACGATAAAGACCATTGGGTGTATTCCAAACCGAGGCCGAATGCAGTGGGACCAGCAGTACAAGATAGGTTGGCCAAGTTTACAGTTGTCAACTGGATCACATCGTATAAACCGAACGTGGCTGTAATCTATATTGTATGGAGCGGACAGCGTTGAGAGGTAAAGAGTGATCGAAAGGAGAATATGTTTACGTTGCAATTGATGGGTTGGCCTGTGTAGGATAACCCATTCTTCGTTGATCCAATGTTCTGGACATAGTACGTAAAATCACCGCCTGCTTCCACGATGTCACCGCTTTTGAGGACAGCAGGTTGACAAGAAGCAGGAGAATATACTGGACGGGGAACAGAGGGACATATGGTCAAGTTGCGAGAGGTAACAGTGTAGAAAGTGATGAGACCAGAAAGCGAAAGGAACTGGTGAATCAGATTATGAGCATGACAATGAGTTACGGGAAATTTGGAAAAGCTTTGCCATGACAATGTACGCCGTAGGTGAAACCCATTTCGAAGTGACCTCGCGTCCGATGGGGACTGACAGACGAAGATTGGGTTTGGAGAAAGGCATCGGGCTGGAGACCTAATGGAACAGTCTGTCAGAGCCACAGATATCCGGGGTCCCTGGTCGGGCGTCAACGCGTCAGGAACCAACGATGATTCGCGTCTTTCTTTGGTACCAATGTTGCTGGTCGCCCTTAGCGCATTGACCTCCATATCTGGCTTTGTCTCCTGTGCTTTTGCAGCTAGTTGTGACGCTGCCTGCTCTAGTTGGAATATTGATTTAGAGCAATGTCCTGGTTTGGGAAAAGGTTGCGTTTGTGCACTTCCTAACATAACAGCTGACTTTACTCAGTGAGTGTGTTGGGTAGCACTGGTCAGGGAACAGCTAACACGCCTTTCAGATGTGCTTCTTGTGATCCCACACTTGCGTCTGACTTTGGAGGAGGGACAACTGCTCAAGTTGTCGCGAGTGCGTCGATCTAATGCTAGGCATACCCATCTGATTCAAGCCCAGAATAACAACGGCAGATTTTACTGAAACTTGTAGTTGTGCCTCAGTCTGCGGTGCCGCCCCCACGATTTGCCGTTTGGGCGACTTAGGATGTGAATGCACCCAGACTTTTTTTGATATATATTACTCGTTAGTACGCTCACATTGCCCGTCTACTTTTTGACAATCTTGTTGCTGTTGTCATTTAGATGTGCCTATTGTTCCATCGCCAGTGGCCTTAACAACATCAGTGCTCCTATCCTTGAGGCCCTATCGAGTCAGTCTAATCTGTCCAGATTCAGCATAAAATAGTTCTTTGTTAACGACGCTTGATCAGGCGAGTTGTCTCTATGCAACAGTCATGGGTACTCCGTCCACTCCGACACTGCCTTTGTCTCTTCCATCCTCTTTCCCAATGGAAGCGTCAATACCCAATTTGCCACTCCAACCCTCAGTGAACCATATGGCACACTTTCCTTCCCAACATCAACATTTTCTCCGACTACTCCTACTCGTACTCCCACAGCCACGGCCTCCAAGATCACGGGTGCGGGCGTCAGGACAACTTATCTTACTGCCTCCCTCAATGTCATGATGTTTGGAAGCGTTACGGCTTTAGTTTTGGCCAAGTCCTATTGCTGAGAACCTCACGGTAGACTGAATGAGTTCGAGTTCGGAGTACGCGAAACCCATAAAAATAAATATATCTAAATGCACCCATGACGGACGGCGGGATACTTCTCGTGGCAAGATCTAATCATCATTTCATATGTGCCTTGTCTGAGCATCGCAAAGAATATTCCTACAGGAAAGTTATTGAGGCGATGCCGAAAATTGTGGGCGAAAATCACGATCCCAGGTCTGGTACGGTTTCGGTGTCGGAGAGACCTCAGTCGACGCCAGCGGATCCAATATTAATGTTCTGCATGACATTGGACTCTATAATCCGTATGAATCGTTCGAATCTGACTCGGAGGAGGTCGAAGTATTCGACTCAGACATAGCCTCGTCCCAGTCGTGATCAGATTCCGTGCTGCTTTCTGAGCCCTCTGTTTAGTCGTTTCGAACACTGCAGACACCTAAACCAAGGTTCTGTGGAAAGCTATAAAACAAGAAAATGGTCCTAACTTTGGAGTGGTGCGACTCACCATCTCGATAACATGGCTGTCATCCTCTTCAATTGCCTCGATATCGACACTTCTGAGTTGGCTTCAACTTGTTGGGCGAGGATCGCATTAGATGCTTCGAGTTGCGGCGGAAAGGCTTGTATATGAGAAACGGGGGAATGACATGAAATGGATGATCAACGAAGGATAGGGAACTGTACACACGCTCTGCGGGAGGTTCAACTGCCTAAGTCCTCCTTTCGCCAAAGTCTGGATCCCCTCGTTTCTCGTAGGTTTCGATTTGTTCAATTTCTCGAGGGTAGTTTCTTCACAGCTACACAATGAACAATTTACGTCAAGCGGGAAAAAGCATAAGACATACGAATGCGAACGTCCCCATCCTCAGGTTCCAAAACTTGATTTTCTCTGCTTAAGGTACAGTGACTGAAAAAGTGAAACATGCAATGTTCCCACCTCCTCCGGCTGATTCTCTTCAGGTCGGTCATGTCGAAGCTGCACTCGCTAAACCAAACATCAAGATTCCAATCGAGGATCTCCTCAAGGTCATACATGACGAGGACGAAGCTAGGCGTGTCAAATTAGCCGCTGAAGCGGCCCAACGTCGCGCCGCGCTGTCTAAACGTAAGTCGGCTCCCGACTTTTTTGCCCGCTCTGACGACGAACTTGTCCAATGCTTCCAGTTGCTCTCCAATCAACCGAGGCCACTACCGGACTCTATATCACCACCGAAGCCAAGTTCGTCCCCAATCCTACCAAGCCCGCCAATGTCGATCCGTTGGCGAAGGAACGTCGTCATCGTCTCCTTGAACTCACCAAAGAGGCCTTCCCCGACGGCAAGGTTCCAGATCCGTTCACATACACATGGCTCGGTTTGTCCGAGGATGTTGCCGCCAATAAGCTCCCTTCATCTTCGCCTCACTTGTCGTCGTCACAAACGCCACAGACAAGTCTGAAAATCCGCCTCAATCCGTTTTTGAGAACGACTGGTGCCTCCGGGACACTGGTTCGCAGACCTCCTTCATTGTCACCAGCAAACTCGATCCCGCTGTGAGGGACAATCAAGCCGAAGGCAATGCCATCATGGATATCAAGTACGACCATTCTATCATTCGCAACTTGCGGCTGTGTTTGCTCATGACATACATCAGCTTCCCGAACGTGAACTGAACCATAGGTTTGGTCATTCACATCCGCCCTCATGATGTCTGATGCCGCTTCGTTGGTCTGTACACCGCAAAACACGTATTTCGCTTGCCATTCCATACACCTACTTCCAGTATCGCAGTACTTGCTATTATCCCCGCTATCTTCAGGTAGTTGGTCTTATCAGGGCGGGGACTCGAAACAACTCCAATGTGAGCCATCACGCAAATTCGGCCTAAATTATCCCTCCGGCTCGCACTCGGCGCACATCATGCTAACCGTCACTTGCAGAGTACAGCTAAATACGCGTGCTATTCCTAGGATCTTCCCCCGTATACACCTAATACTGCTATTTGTACCACATGTCCACTTACATCTATTGCAGGGCTACAACCTAGGCGCTGGAGCGCTTCATCTATGATACTATGAATACTCGGTGAACAACAGCGAAGGTTCTCCTGTGGTGCCACAACTCTTGCTATGGGATCATACTGGTCCGGCGGCATTGCACCCTCGTGCTCTGGACGATGTCCAGATTACTACACCGTTTTACGATCCAGCCCAGAACGGGGATGGGAATGGGGCAATCTGCGTGACAGGCATCAAGTTATTATGTCACGGTGATTGTTGTGCATCCACAACAACACTACCATTTCCAGTGGCCTGGGGTTGGGCAATCTCTATAAGGTGTGACATGTGTCACGGAGACCGTCACGTGTGACTCCCTGCACAAACACTGACCCAGTCCCTTTACGAGTTCACAACTCACTTTAGTGACAAGCCTTGAGTGTAAAAAATGTTCATAATGAATGTATAAATGTTTCTATCTCCAAAGTTTTTATGGTAATAATTTTAGGCAAACACTATTCCACGATTTGTCAATTCTTACAGCCAAATCCAGCCTAGAACCTTAAACATCTATAGACTCACTCCAATCAGGTCTTCAAGCTTAGCTTTGGCTGAGTGGTATGTTCCATTTATATATTAAAAGATTTTGTTCAGGCCAGAATTTTAGTAAATGTCTTTGAAGTTCTAAAATATGTCAATCTCCCAAATTCCCTGCCAAAATTGGCTTAAAAATGGAAGTCTATGGGTTCATCAAATATACATCTTACAGCTTAGCTCTAGTGACGCAATTTCATCTCCTTCATGATTAGAACATTTTGTTCAAGACCGATTTTTAATAACTTGCTCCGTTGTTGAGATATCAAGACAGCTACAGATAGTAGTGGGTCACTAATTGTCACGATTTCTGTCACATAGCGTTATGTCATGCTGCCACGAGCCTGTGTGACATTGCCCAACCCCATGTGGAAATATACTGCACCACCACCACCACTATTCCGTCGACTACCGTAACCCTCTGTGCGACCACGGTGATCGTGACCACTACTGTGTACAATTTTTTTCCTTTTGGATAACGTTACCGAAAACTGACCAACCATGCTGTGGCTTCAGCTCGAGCTCCAGCAGCGCGTCTCTACGAGCTTGAGGCGCAAGTGCGCCCTCCTAGTTACTTATCCAATGGTTTGAAGTAACTGGCGTTGTAAAGATGGGCTTTGTATGTGAAAATCAGCTCCCTTGGGTAGACTGTTCGTTTTCTTTCATAGCTATGCGCCGTCTTCACAATATCTCTCTTCGAAGCTCAGATGGCCTATCAGTAATACTTCATCTAGATTCCCGTTTACAATTGTCTAGCTCGATTCTTCGAATAACAAGATCTCGGCTCGTTAGCGACAAGAAAGGAGAAACCCCCAAGCCCTGTTGGAAAAGCCCCTCATCCCAAATAGCATGCAGTCAAGGCCGGTGACACCAAGTCAGCAGAGGGGAAGACAACAAGCGAAAGACCCACTATCTGGAACTGACATTCTTCGTCTATCCACACCCCCTGGGCCCAGAAGCCAAGGCTGTTAGCAGATGCATGGCGGCGTTACAAGATCTAAGATGGGTTGTCAAGAAGTCTGCAGCGTTGGCGGAATGGACGCGGTTCGATTCAACCGACATGTCAGATGGCTACTTCCTATTCGAGAATGTGTCCAACAACTGAAACGGAATTGATGTCGACAAGCATGTTTTGATTCTCGCCTCGACTTGGTGTCATAGGTCATTCGTCTCGTTGTAGAGTTGATTATATCTTACGCGACACACGTGCAATCTGCGAAAAAGGTAACCTATCGCTCGCTAGGTAAGCTTATTCTTGCAATTAACAAACAATCCACTTGACACCGGTACCCTCAAGGCTCATTCAATCAGCTCGCGTTATCGATGACCAGATTTGTTATGATATCAAGGACGCAAATCAGATATATGAACTGTTCTATACCCGTTTCAGTTTGTACAAATATAACCACAAGACCAGTGAGTCCATTTCCGCTGCTACCGCCTGATCCAAGATGTTGATGACACTTGTCACAGCCAAAGCTATCGAATACATGATCATTGATGCGCTCCTCGCCGCAGAGCCCTATCTACACATCGCGAGAACGAGTGGATCGACGTGAAGAGTATCTAACGGACGACATCTTGCCAAGAATTGAAACTAACCCCGCAAGCGTCCCCTCATGCTCTCGCACTCTCTCCGTGATACCTAATGCCTTTTTTGTTGCAGGAATTGGCAGAATCCCGCGCGATATTCGACCGCATTCGCACACGGGACCTGTACAAGCTCGTTGACTACAAAGTTTTTGGTTGGGAGCACCGTGGGGTCTGCAAGGAGTTTATCACCCCGGAGCGGATCGTAGAAGCTGCGAAACTACTGCCAATGGACTCTACATTCAAGAGTGCTAGCTCGGACCATGAGGCGGACCGCGTGACTGTGGACCGTCTTGACGCGAAGCATGATCTATCAGAAATGCATTACGGCATGAAAGAGAGGAATTCCTTGGACTTTGTCAAGTTTTACCCCAAACATAATCCTGGTAGTGAGTCCAACTCTCATGTTCTTTTGTTCTGCCTCGCTGACCAATATTTTCTACTTCGGTTTAAAGGATGCGCCTCCGCTGGCAGGGGCGATATTTCACTCCTGATTCCGGCTGCTTTTGGCGAGATTCTGCTTCGCGTATATACTAGGATGTTCGGCATGTTTAGATCTTGCATTATTTCCCCGTCATTTCGCCTCTGAACTCGCTGAATACACACTCCAGCTATTTCGACATCATCCAGGCAGGCTATCGCGCGGTCCTGCAGACAATTCCGGAGAACATTTCCCGGAACCACGAAGATCCGAGTCCATAGCCATCACCGCACCCGCAACGGAGGCGCCGTCTACGCCGCGATCGCCTTCGCGGAATCTGAGTTATACATTCATAATAAACGAGATGTCGAAATTGTTGGAATGGCAAGTGTTCTACATGTAGAGAATATCAAGTGTGGATCAGGCGGTGAATGCTGTATCTTGATGTGATGTCTCAATGACTGCGTGTCCCGCCACCTCTTCCTCTCCTGCCAAAGAAGGTCCTCCAGCCGAATGGACCGCGACTCGTGAAGCGGACCATGCAGCTGCTGCTGTCCAGTTAGCTGTGTCTGATTCTTAAATATCTTCCCTGGTGGCCGTTCCTCCACCTGCCGTACGCATTCACCCCAAACCGCAGATTGGACAGGGCCCATCGCCACGAACTTGTCAATGATATCAAGCGGGGCCTTCCTCCACACGGCTCCGTGCCGCCATACGGTCGACTTGACGTAGCGGGACCCGAACACGAGCTCGAACGCGGTGGGGTTCTTCATCGTCGGCGTCCGCGCCATCAGGACGTCCATCACCCGGAATCCGGTGGCGATCTCGGAGACTGCGTAGTCGTTTGGCCAGCACTTGAAGGGAGGGTGAGGATGGTGGGGAATGAGTAGCGGCGGGTGGTCGTGGGGGTGTGGGATGACGTTTTCTGCAGAGTCCGTGTTGAGAGGCGCGGTGGGGACATAAATTTCGTATGTGCCACTCATGCCACTCTCTGAGTCACCTGAACCTTTTTTCAGATCAGCACACACCGACATGCACAACTGTTTCCCCAGTCCAAACCGCACCTGTTAGATGGGTATGCATGGATCAACACACAGGAATGGGTCATATTCATGATTTTGCTCATGTCATTTTTGTCTTCTAATCAAATTACAAGTCGTAACATCACCAACAACTACAATACAACAAGGACGATGACGAAGACTTGGGCCCTCGTGCCTGCTTTTGGCAGCCTGGGGCTTGGCCCAGGCGATTGCAAGTCATGAGCCAAGCCGTCAAGTTCAAGCTGTGGCCCGGCAGAGGTATAGATGCACCTCTCGTTTACCTCGCTGCGGCTGCCCTCGACCCTCTCTTGCGTCATTCGGATTCAGCTGGCAAGGGGGATTGAGGCCGGAGGAGTGGTGTGCCCACTCTCCGGCCAAGGTACGTCTCATCTTCATTCTGTCACGTCCCGCTGACAGAATGACAAAACCACGCGTTCAAACGCGTCGTTTCGTGTTGTAACCCCACAGAACGGCGAAATGACATGTTTTTATGTCATTTTGCATCTTAGTATCATGGATCATCAAAACGACGCGTTCGAACGCGTCGTTTTGTGGGACCCCACCAACCCAGCCTCCACCTCATGAACCCCACTGCTGCGTCAATTGACGTTGGTGCTTGGTTCATGAGGTAAAACGAGGTTGGTGGGACCCTCCTCGAAGGCAATGGGTACCAGGGACCTCCCATAACCTGACCAGTCTCCCTCACGAAGCCTGACTGATTCACATAGTGTGGCCGATATGTTTTCCTGCATATGTACAAATAGGACTGGGACTGATTCCGAACTACTTTCATATGGACTATTCACACGGACATGTACTACAATACTATCAAGGACTCAGACACTATGCCAGTGGGAAGTACAAGTAGATGAACACAGTGAAAAATGACAAATTCAAGTGAAATACACACAAGGCTACGATGCAAGTAAATCGAGAACGTTGCGCATTTTGTTCCACCATTCCATTGATCCGGCATCCGGTGGAGGCATGATCCAATTTGTATTTGGAAAGAGTACGGCGATAGCTTGCTGTATGCGTGAAACTATAACCGAATTTTCTTGATATAGAGGCCGAAGATTATGCGCACTATAAACTTTAGTGTCTTGTAATAGCAGTGTCATGCGTGAGGCGAGTTGTCCAAATGTTGTCTCGCGATCAAGGGGTGGCGCGTCAAAATTACGACGTTCATCCAATACCGCATAAATGAAGCATAGGAATATGGAGCACATGCATCAGGAAAAGTGGTCATTACTTAATCAGTCTTAGGCATCTTAATTTTAGTTTTAAGACTGTATAAGACAGACTAAGCAATGGGATTGACTTATTCTGTCTTATTTGAGTCTTGATTTCTAGTTTAAGACAGTTTAAGACCCTAAGTAAAACAAGCTTTTCCTGATGATCTCATCCCATGGAGTTCTGGATACGTTTGGGGCTACGCCGCTGGGGTTTAGCATGTAGAATGCAAGACGCGGTGGGCGTGCTATCTGCAAGTGGCTGCGTCACAAGAATCGTACGAACTCGATACCTGTCGCTCGTAAGACCAGCGGCTTCACGAACTTGTCTTGTAGTGATTCCATGTTCGTTGTGGGCAACAAGCCTGGGTGTATGAGGGACGGCAAATCTCGTCAGAATCTGCAACGTTTGCCATTCAAGAGTCCAATCGGGGGAATGAGTGGACCCATCGAGCGAGAGGCTGACATCCCATGGGATGGACGGATATGAGAATTTGATCGCGACCCTATCTGCTTCCGTAGCTGCATCGAAGGCAGCGACATGATTGGTTTCGACGAGAGGACTGTCTCGGATGCCTGCGAGAACAAGGGTTCCTCTGCTGTTAATCCCATCTGTGGCATACAGAACGGTATCGTCTTCTCCGTATAATCTGTAGTAGATCCCCTGACCGAGAGTTATTTTATAAGCACGAGTGGGACGTAACCAGTAGATGTCGACACAGGGGTCGCGTTTAAAAGCTAGGTTTGCAAGGCCAACAAGGGCCGCAAGGATGTAGGCGCCATTGGTAGCTAATTCAACCTCGATAATTCCACTCCGGTCCCCATACCAAATTGCCATGTCTTCACCATGAATACCAAGAGCAAGAAAACAAAGGTTCAGGGGGCACTTCAACGGCTCGTTCAGCTTTGCGTAAGCATGATCCCGGTTGTGCCTGAATCCTCGCTTTCCACCGCTGACGGTGTGCTCAACGCATGCAAGAATGGCGTACTCATCCGGAACATTACAAAGGGAAGCGGCGTGTTAGACGGAATAGTGCTGGTTAGAGAAAGGGGTATTTTTCGGGGCACAACCGCTAGATCCAGACGACGGTCACGATGGAACCCAGGTGGCGACTCGTGTAATGGCCAGGCGTAAAACTGGTCTTAACCAGCATCGATGTGTAAGAACGGACAAAGAGATAGGCAACGAACTTACTGAGCGACAAGGACATCAGCAAAATCCGGGGTCCTTTTTGAAACCCTTGAGACCCTTTTTCAAGATGCAAAAGAAGCAAAAGTTGCGGAAGATGTCCAAGCTCCCCCACCTTTTCCAAGGTAGGTGCCATTCCTTGGAAAAGGTGTTTCGTCTTGGAAAAGAGTCTCCACCTTGGAAAACTTGATCTACCTTGAGAAAACCAGGAGAAGGAGGTGAAAAGGACCCTCCTTTTTTCAAGAGGTTGGCCTTTTTCAAGTTTGACTGTCTCACGAAAAAGTTGCCCATTTTTTGAAAAAGTGGCTCAAGTTGTAAAAGTAGTTCCCCCTTTTCAAACCGTTCTACCCTTTTCCGACAATAAAATTTTATTATTCAAAATGGCCCATTTGGGCGACAGGAGAACGGAGGGGACGGAAGGGACAAAGTTGGTGAGAAATGAGGCCGGCTCGTTGCATGTGCCAGTGATGGAAAAATAAAAGGACGGCGACACAAACATGGAAATGGTGGGGTAGTAGAAGACTTGAAGAACTAACTCGGAGGTAGTACTAGATGCAAAAGCAGCAGGTTGGGATGAGGAACGATGTGAAAGAAAGTCGCTGATGGGACAAGAAAGGATGGTGGTGCAGAAAGACGACACAGAGGCGCGACTTGGAGGGGCATGGATTTCGTGAGGATATTGCTAAAAGGAAATTAGATATGGTGTAAATGGTTGGGAATAACTCACCATTATTCCATCAGAATGTCGTTGTCACCATCAACAATGTCATCATCTCCCTCCTCGGCCACCAAGTCTTCATCGCCATCCTCGAGTTCATAGTCAGATGAGTCCAACGAAGCGCATAAAATCTCGACGGCATCAATCTTCTTCTGCCTGGCATACAGACTCGCGCTCTCTAGAATTTTTGCCCACTGGCCCTCTTTGAGCTTCCCAATTAATTTTAGCAGGGACGACACTTTCTTGACAAAGATGTCTTTGCCGTCAACTCTTTCAATACGATCGGCCCAATTTGTCTTCGAGAAGTATCCGGGCGGCCCACGAGGAATATGCTTCACACCGTCCTGATGGTACAACAGTGCACGTTTACTCTAATAAAGCGGAGATTGTGTAGTTGGGTGGATCAGGAAAAGTAGTTACGTGAGCTTACTACTTGTAGAGCTAGCACCAGGGCCCCTACGGGTTTATCGGTCAAACGCTGAGCAAGATGGATACTTGAAATGGTGGAGATATGGGTAGAAAGAGTGGCCAACACGAGGGAAGACTGGAAAATTCCCTGGAAAAAAAAGTGGAAGGTGAGCATTGGCAGCCGAAACGAGATGTAGAAATGTCATACAATTGGCACTTGACCATCAGAGACTGTTTTGTAGTAGAATGGGCAGCTTCTATCATCATCGCCCAACATCCAAGTTACGTAGGTAGCACGGGCTTCGGGTGTGTCCAAGTCTAACTCGATGAACAGCTTTTCAAGCTGGTTCATGGCAGTCGAGGCGAATTTGTTGCGCCAGTCTGCCAAGCGATCATCGGCCTCAAAAACATTCAGTCTGAGATCCCTGTAAGAGGCGCAAAATATACGTACCAGTTTAGAAACGGTCCACAAAAGATCGTCCTTGAGCTGAGAGTTGAAATCGGGGAAACTGGCATACCACGTTTGGCGGAGTTGTTCATCGGTGGGCTGTTCCCATGGCGCCAAGGTGCCCATTAATTCGCGAAGCTGGGGTACGAATCTGCTGCGGAAGCCTTCCCGAACTGCTGCCGGTAAATGGTTCATAGTAAGGTCATCCTTTTTGACTTCACCGCCGCGAACGCCACGCTTAGCTTCCAGTGAGTCATGGCTGTCAAGATGGATCTTGACGAGAGAGCGAATGCCCGGCTGTATAGTGGTCAACGGAGATGGACTCGGACATGAAAGAAAAAGACAGCTAACCGTCGCTGGTTTCAACGTAGTGCCGCCACCATAGTAGCGGACAGGCTTTTTGCTGGCAGCCTGAGAGAGGGCCAACCTTTCTTGCGTGTCGTCGCCATCACTGATGCCACCCAGCGCATTTTCATCATGTTCGGGGGTAGTTATCCTGTCACTGGTTGACATTGGGTGAGAAATGGTTGCCGGCGTTTTCCAGTTAGTACGAAGTCCTCCAATCTTGGCCATACTAGTAGCAGGCTTGCCCTTCTTCTTGAGCGGTGGTCTTGAAACAGCACAACATTTAAATGAGAGAGTAAACAACTTATAGTTAGAATGGCAGTATTCGTGAGATGACATAGTAAAAGACTTAGCGCTCACCCGTCAACATCACCATCAATGATTTTCCGCTTTTGGGTGGGCAGCTGATCATCATCAAGGTAGGCAAGGGCGTATTGGGCGATGACTTCTTTCCTAAACTCAGTCTTCTTAGCTTTTTTTTCGACCCGCTTCCTCTCCCTCTCGGCGTCAGCATCGTTTGGCTCACAATCCTCCACCGTTCCCTGCTTTGTTACTGTCCGAGCCTCCGCTGCCATTGAGGTCGCCACTGGGAAGGTAACCATTTCCTCCAAGTCTTCGTCAGTATCTGAAATCAATAAATTGACGTGGTACTTGGATAGGGCTTCTGAAAAGTCAGTGCAAGACATACCGTCCATTGCTGCCAAGTCCAACGCTGCTGCCTTTATCTCGGCCACTCTCTTCGCGGCTGCATTCTGGGCAACAGGCCTGGAAGTCTTTATTTTCGTGCTGACAGGTGGGTGGTCCGCAGTGCTGTCAATTAACCTGTCCTGATCATTCATCTCGTTTTCCTTCCTAGACACGCCCAGGATAGCCGCTGTCCTAGTGTCGGATAGCCTTTGCTTTTCTTGTTCTTTCAGTGCATTTGCGGCCGCAACTTCGGCAGAGGTCCTTCGGGGTTTAGGTTTGTAGGGCGCTCCAGGCATTGTATCACGTCCCGGCCTCAGGCTGAGGGTCATTTGAGGAACCACAGTTTGTTTTTTAGGGGGCATTGAGGAAATTGGTAGAATTTTGTGCAGCGTACGTCTCCGTGATGAAGTCTTATATGAATTTTCTGACAGCGGCTTTCAAGTTCAGACCCGGCTATTCCGAAGTCCGACGTCTTTGCGTCTGACTCCAAGCCCAAGTCCCGGGCCGTGACTCGGACTCGGACTCTCCAAATTCACCACCCACCAATTGGTTTGCTGCACTCGGACACGATCCCTCTGGCTGCATTGCTCACGGCACTGCCAACTTATTCACGCTCGGCTCTTTTTGTTGCCTTCCCAGACCCGGCTCTTCCGAAGTCCGACATCTTTGCGTACCACCCACCACCTGGCTTTTTTCACGACACGACTTCATTCTCATCCACTAGGTTTTCTACGCTCGGACACCATCCATCTGGCTGCATTGCTCACGGCACTGCCAACTTATTCGCGCTCGGCTCTTTTTGTTGCCTTCCCAGACCCGGCTCTTCCGAAGTCCGACATCTTTGCGTACCACCCACCACCTGTCTTTTTTCACGACACGACTTCATTCTCATCCACTAGGTTTTCTACGCTCGGACACCATCTGTCTGGCTGCATTGCTCACGGCACTGCCAACTTATTTACGCTCGGCTCTTTTTGTTGCCTTCCCAGCTCCGTCCTTTGCCCAGCTTTTTTCAAGACATCACGTTACGGTTGCGATATTACAACACCTTCAAGTTGTTCCCACCCTTGTAGGTTGACCCCACCCTTTCCCACACCCCGCAACTGACGCTCTTGTGCTTGCCCCTGCAGAGTCTTCTTTCTCGTTAGTCAACACTATAACCGCGGCTTTATCCATCTGGGTTTTACATACTCTTCCACAATCTTCAACTTCTGCCCCTCTATCCCTTCTACCACTGCTCGCACATTGCGCATATTGGCCTCCGAGAGCTCACCTACCAACTCTGACTGTGGTAGTATAGTAGTCGTCAAACGGTTAGTATAATATATTCAACTCAGTATCTCTCATGTCACTTATTTCGGACCATATTTTTTAATTGGGTTGTCTTCAAGGCTATTGTTGTCGGCTGTGTACAGGGCCATTGCTTGTCCATTGTGTGCTGTACTTTATCCCTCCTACTCTGAGTTCTCTTTATGCCATGGGCCTATCCCGCAGGGCCTTTCAGCCGGCTATATTTGTGTGCCCAATAAGAGAATGTCAAAAGATATGTAAATCATCAGGAGGACTCACACAACATCTGCACTCAGCACATCCTACATTCCGGGCTCGCCATCGACATAGTCCATCACCTACCTCACCACCACGTCGGCATTCTTCTCCACCCCAGGATGTTCCACAACGATCAGCATCACCTGAGCATGCAGCAGAGATGTCTGGCTCACCTCCAACGCCACCTGTGGGTTCACCTGAGCCCAACTTGGAGTCACCTTCTGGGTCACCATCACCTCAATCCAGTCATCACTATCCTGCTGCTCAGGCTCTCGATATCAACATGCATCCAATTATTGATGGCACCCCATGCAATGTTCAGGGAATGGACCTTCCACCAGGTTCCCCTCCTCCCCCACGTGAGGAGCGTGCCATTGATGATTATTCACCATACAACAGTCGTGCTGAATTTGAGTTTGCTGAATTTATATTTGCTGAGGAGCAAATGTCAGCTGCAAAGCTTGACAAGCACCTTAACAATTTGGCAGCTCTCTATCCTGATTCCGATCCTCCGTTTGCGGATCACAAGGAGATGTATTCAGTCATTGATGCAACAAGAGAGGGTGATGTGCCCTGGCAGTCATTTTCTGTCTCATATGATGGTGAACTTCCAGATGATGAGGCTGGTGAAGTCCCTTCATGGATGACTGCAAAGTATGATGTTTGGTTTCGTGATCCACTTCTTGCCATGGAGCAACAAATTGGAAATCCGGACTTTGCCACAGAAATGGACTTTGCACCAAAACAAGTCTTTGACAAAGGGAACAAGCGTCAATATACTGATCTCATGTCTGGTAACTGGGCATGGCAGCAAGCGGTATGGTATTTGTTATCTTTGAACAAGGTTGCTGATATAATGCACCAGGACAAAATTGCTGAAGATGAAGAAACACATGGATCGATGTTTGTTCCTGTGGTCCTTGGCAGTGACAAGACTACAGTCTCTGTTGCTACAGGCAACAATGAGTATTACCCACTCTATGCATCAATAGGAAATGTCCACAATAATGTGCGCCGTGCCCATCGCAATGCTGTTTCTGTCATTGGATTCTTGGCACTGCCAAAGAGTAAGTGACAGTCATTTTAGATTTCTGCTTTGGATTCTAACAGCTAGGTTAGCCACAAAGGATCACCAAGCTGATTCTGATTTTCGGAAGTTCTGGCGCCAACTTTTTCATTCTTCTCTGCACCAGATTCTATTGCCATTGCGTCCACACATGTCAGTACCAAGGGTGACACGATGTAGTGATGGACACTTTCGACGTGTTGTTTATGGCTTGGGTCCATATATTGCAGATTATCCAGAACAGAGTCTACTCTCCTGCACTGTCCAGGGGTGGTGCCCACGGTGTGTAAAGTTTGACTTTCAAGTAATGCCTACTTTCTAAACCTGCAACAGTTGCACAGCAATGCCTGAGGATCTTGATGGACAAGCTGGGCACCGATCGCATGAACACACTGATGTTCTCCTGGGGGCTTGCAGTCTAGATGAGCTTTGGAATAATTATGGAATTGTTGGAGACCTGATTGTAAGCATTGTGTAATTTACAACCATCTAAAGCTAATATATTTGTATAGCCATTCACAGTGGGATTCCCACGTGCTGATATTCATGAACTGTTATCTCCGGATATCCTTCATCAGCTTATCAAAGGCACTTTCAAGGACCATCTTGTGGATTGGGTTGTGGAATATATTAAGATTTCTCACCCTCCTCAAGAAGCTAATAAAATATTAGCTGATATTGACAGACGGTGACTGCTAATCATGATGTTCATTTAAGAGATTCTAATCCTAAACTAGGATTGCTGCTGCACCACCATTTCCTGGGCTGCGCCGCTTTCCAGATGGTCGTGGGTTTAAGCAATGGACAGGTGATGACTTAAAGGCTTTGATGAAGGTGTGTTCTAAATTTGGATTTTGATGTACAATGCCAGATGATATAAAATCAGGTTTTTATTCCTGCCATTGCTGGCCATGTTCCAAGTGAAATGGTCAAAGCCATCAGCGCTTTCACTGAATTTTGCTATCTTGTACGACGTGAAATTATCAGTGAGGATACTCTGCAGTCCAGCAGTTGATTCCTTCCATAATTTCCGAGAGATATTTCGGACTGTTGGTGTACGACCAGATGGTTTTTCTCTTCCTTGTCAACACTCTCTCATTCACTATCGCCGACTTATTCAAATGTTTGGTGCTCCAAATGGACTTTGCTCATCAATAACTGAATCCAAACATATCAAGGCTGTCAAAAAACCTTGGCGGAGATCCAGTCGGAACCATGCTCTAGGACAGATGCTTCTCACAAACCAGCGACTTGACAAACTTGCTGCAGCACGAGTTGACTTCACAGCTCGTGGGATGATGCAAGGCCATGGTTTTGCATTGCCTCAGCCACAACTAAATATCATTCTCGAGAATGATGAAGACATGGACCAGGGGGCTGATGAGCATCCAAAATGTCTGGGAGAAGTCAAGCTAGCAAAGACCGTAACACTTGGTGGGTATTTTCTCTGTTTAAATTGATAGTTCTCAATATCTGTACAGCTCGGGATTATCCTAGAGATCCAGTTCGACTTGGAGAACATATTGGGCAGCCAGAGCTTCCAACACTCATTCGGCGCTTCCTCTATGACCAGCTCAATCCTAACTCAGAGGTTTCAGGTCAGGATATTGATCTGGATCAGTGTCCAAAATTTTCTGGGCATAGCGTTTATGCTTATCCTTCCACTGTTGCAACGTTCCATGCTCCAAGTGACTTGTCTGGGAGACATGGAATGCATCATGAGAGGATACATGCAGTTTCTTCATGGCGACATGGACCTCCTCGCTATGATTGTGTTTTTGTTGAAAAGGATCCAGAACAAGAAGGTTTTCAAGGATTGCATGCAGCACGTGTTTTTCTTTTCTTTTCTTTCACCTATCACTCTGTTTCTTATCCTTGTGCACTAGTTCATTGGTTTTCACCAGTTGACCACAGACCATGTGAAGATACTGGTTTGTGGATTGTTGAACCTGATATTCTTCATGATGGGACTCCACTCAAAGCTGTTATTCATCTAGAATGTATTCTTCGCAGTGCACATCTTATTGGTGTGGCTGGAGAAGATTTTCTTCCTCAAAATTTTTCTTGTCATGACTCACTGGATGCATTCCAAGCTTTTTATGTTAACAAGTATGCTGATCATCATTCAAATGAAATTGCATTTTGATTCAGCAACATGAAACAATAAGTGATCTGAACACATTGATAGGGTGGATAAATGAACTAACAGCATGTGGCAGAGCATGCACACCACCAGCTCATTGTGTTGTACATGTTATAATGTGCTGGCCAATTGTGTCAAGCAGGGAAATGCAGGTACCAGCTGTGGCACTGGCACTAGTGATGGCCCTAGCACAGGGAAAAAATGGCTCCAGCAATGTCAGTGGAGGATGAAAAATGATGGCATTGCGAGGGGAAAGCAGAGGCACTTAGCTGATTGTTCCTTTTCTCTGAAAATGTATGGCAGCCACGCCCTTCGACCTTCCCGCGCTGTCGCGGTGGTGTGTTATTGGGTCCAGGTTTTCGGAGGGGTGAACTAGAGAGCAGGGATTCAGAAGAGAGGGAGTTTTGCTGGGTGGTGCGGGATATGCATAATAGGTTCATTGTGAGTTGTCAGCGGAAGTCCAGGTTGACTACATTTGGGTGTGGAAGAAAGAAAAACTTGCTTTGGAGCATCGTGAGGTTGGTGGGGGCATAAGGCGTTCCATAGGGGTACGCGGAAACCCTCCCCGATAGGTGGTAACACCTTGAAGTTCTTGTTTGCGAGAATGAAGCAGCCATTTGCGCCAAACGTACCAGTAGGCTCATCAATGAAGCTCGCCATGTGAATCGTGTGATCCCCACCTGAAGATTTGGTCAACGAAGGAGAAAAAGTCAGTGTTGGTGTCGCCACATTGTTTGGACTTGAGCCGAATTGTTTCGCATTCACTGGAGTATATATTGGGGGGCCAGTCATCATTGTCGTATGCATCGGTGTCGTGGTCATCATTGTGTCATATCCTGTTGATGGTGCTTCGAGGGGAGGTTCTCTTGGTTTCAGGGATTGAGAATATTGCATCTTCATAGACGATGGTATCTGTTCCGCTAACCCGCTTGCTGGAAGCGTCGCACGACGTGCGAGGCCTCTCATGCTGAGTGTGGCTGAAGACAGAAGGTCAATGATATGTGGTTCTGTCTGTAGTCTCTTCATCAATTTGGAAACTGCCATCAGATCACTGTCACTGTGACATCTGACAACAGTCCGTATGATGATGTTTGGTGCTGATGTGGAGGCCGCTGGCAATGGTAGTGGTGTTTTTCCAACCCAAAGCCGCCACTCAAGAGCATTGCCCAGGGCCCGCTCACATCGTCCGATTTCACAGGGAGGAAGACCGGACAATTTTGCCCATGCTCGATTTGATGAGAGAAGCTAAGAAGGCCCTGCGAGGGCAGAAAAGAGGTGAGGGTGATGGAGGGAGTGGCAGTAGTGGTGGACTAGGCACTTTAGGTCACCTTGAAGAGTCTTGCGAGGTCAGGTGAGTTTGTAGATTCGACGACGAGTGCGAATCATCCTTTTCTGCCACATATGGTTCGTCATGGGGGTCTGAGCTGCCGACAGAGTCAAGAACCATGTCAACCTCGCCCTGAGCAATATGATCAGCCAACTGAACCTCTCCCTTGATACCGTTGCCTATCTGCTCGTGTCGGACCAAATCAGGGACCTTGGAACGGATAGCTTCCAGATAACATAAAGCTGTCTGTAGGACACTTCCGGATGTGTGTGAACGCTGGAGCACCTCGTGCACAAAGCCCTTGATGGGGACCAGATTACTGCGAGATTGGGTGCTAGATGCACTTTGGTCGCTGTTAGAGAGAGGTGAAGAGGAGGCAGAAGATGCTGGGGTATTCAAGTAAGACACAGGAGGTGAGCGAGAGGGGAGAGAAGCAGGCAGAGCACTATAGGGTTGCCAGCGGACCCTGGTGCGAGTGGCGCGAGAGAGTGGGAGAATGCGTGCATGTACCAGAAGAGAGTAAATTGAGCTGGGGAGAGGGAGCAGAGACGGTTGAGAGGAGAGTTATTAATGAGGCGATTGTATCAGTTTCAAACGATCATGGACAGAGTGAAAATAAAGAGATTTTCAGGTTTGAGGAGGGGTGAACTAGAGAGCAGGGATTCAGAAGAGAGAGAGTTTTGCTGGGTGGTGCGGGATATGCATAAAAGGTTCATTGTGAGTTGTGGAGTCAGTGGAAGTCCAGGTCAGATGACTTGGACGATCTGGTTTATAAAGTCTTTACTTGAAAAAGACCTTGTGGGCCCAGGACAGTGAGTGGATGTTGGTTTGCTGCAGAATCAGAAAGCTGATGGGTTTTAGGGACAAGCCAAGGTGAGAATTGACGGGTTGAACTGGGAGCAGTTGCCAGCTTCTGGGTCGCCACCATCACCGTCCTGGTTTTGTATCCTTGCAGCCATACGTCATCACCAGCACTGTTGCCAAGCCAGCCCCTTGGTGGGCACCATGTTGACGTTGTCGTCGTTGATGCGCTACCCCGTACCCGACCTTTAGGCAAAACTGTGGATTAACCTGAACGTGCCTAGCCTTTTGTACAGCTGCATGTGATAAGATTCCAGATATGATATGAGATTGAGATCAGTGGGGGCACCATGACATCAAAAGCGCCCCCAATCTCCGATTGTGCCTGGATGACTAAGTGGCTCCCCGGGGTGCCAAATAGAATAAGCCTTCATTTTTACCCTCCATTTTTCCTGTCACCATCACCTCAAAACCCCTTCCTCATGTCCCTATTTATACTTCCCCTTGTATCACCTTGTTGGCCAAGGACTCTTGACTGAAAGTAGATAGACGATTTTTGTACCATAAAAACGGTAACTGCCATATCAAAATAAGAAGTCCAGTTCCCCTTTTCCCCTCACTCGGAGGCCACTTCATAGTACAATCATATTATCATACGACTCATTGGCACTCACTACTTGTTCTCCACATTTCTTGTGACTTTCTTCCTATACCACTCATCACCTGACACCCAACCCACCATACCCAACATCGTCAGTATCATCAGGCTACACCAGCTTAATTAGATTTTTGTAGTACTTGCTTGGCAGCTTCCCCTTTTACTCCATTCATCATCTTACTGAAGCTAGATACTGACTATTCCACTTTCACTTCCATACTGATCCCTTAGGTTCTTCATCATCCAGAACCACCTGACAATTGCCATTACAACAAGAAGGAGACCACATTTGAGGCCCATCCAGACTATATCAGATGTCCCACTGTGCACCCTGCTGTGAGTATCATGCTCACCAGAAGTGATGACATGACTATCAAAGCTTAGGATTGAGAAGCATGAATCCCTATACCCAAAACCAACAAGTGTTCTCTGGCAATCTCCAGATGATCCAGGAAGATGTTATTACAGAAGGTTCCCAAATTCCTGCCACCATCAAAGAAATTGGAACCACTGATACCTTTGTGACATCGCTTATCCACTTGCCCAATGGCTGCTTTGTAACTGTTTTGCATGGCAAAATTCATTTGGGAATAGTATTTCATTTCACATGGGGACCTGATTCCAACACCTACACTGTCCTGGAGAGTCATGTCAAACTAAAACATATACAAACTTCTGAGAGCATGAAGGTGCTGTAAAAGGAGTGGGTAGCTGGAGCATGGATGCATTACATGGAGAGATGTTACTTGGAGCACATGATGCTGGATTCATTGTGTTCTGGGATTGTGTTCTGTTCAGGAACAGGGTCATTGGTAGCCATCACAGAGGACTTGCTGTGCTTTGACAGGGATGCTTACAATGCAAAGTTGGAGGAAGATGTGGAAATCACAAATGGAGGCATTGAGGAGGCATTTATTTGATCTCATTACATAGCTCACTGAGAAGTTTGTCCCACTAAACTCTCCTTGTACCATGCTGACTTATTTACAGTGTGAAAACAGCAAAATGACAGCCACAAACAGGCTCTGCTATTTCATTGGCAAAGAATCTTACACTATCAGCCCCTTTCACATGTCAGTCTCATCCGATTTCTTTTTCCATTGCAATTTTAGAAGGAGACCACAGACCAATGTTTCTAATGGGCTACATCCTGTTGCACAACCACATTTAACAGACAAGAACATTAACATCTCCAGCTACACTTTCTCTCTTAGGCTTGGCCTATTTGGGCCCAGCTTGGCCTGGTTCATGGTCTCAGGCCAGGCCATGCACACCACTACTCTGAGTATTGTAGAGTACCAGACCAGACCAAACCAAACTGAACTTCAGCAACACTACTCTGTAGAAGAACTAGGTTTTGATGATGTATGAAAAGTAGCAAATTTGATGAAGTGATAAAAGTGGTAAAATGGTTCCAAAGTTGGTGAAGTGATAAAAGTGCCAAAAATTACAAAGTTGGTCAAGTGATAAAAGTGATAAAATGGTTCCAAAGTTGGTAAAGTGATAAAAGTACCAAGTTGGTCAAGTGATAAAAGTGATAAAATGGTTCCAAAGTTGGTAAAGTGATAAAACTGCCAAAAATTACCAAGTTGGTCAAGTGGCTCAAGGTGGTCAAGTGACTCAAGGTGGTCAAGTGACCAAATGGTGATAAAAGTGATAAAAAGTATTCTTAGAAATCTAGAGAAAAGACTCACAAGGTTGAAAAGGGTTCCAAGGATATGAAAAGATGGTCAATTTATACCAGTCATTAAAAACCATTCTATCCAGTCTTCTAAGTCTCTCTACATCAAATATAGAACTGAAAAGTAAAGAAGGGAAGAAAAAAAAAAAAAAAAAAAAACCCTGGCCAATAAATTTTCTCAACCAGTCCAAATAGCTAAAGGTGAAAAAGTTATGAAAAAAGGCGTCAAAAAACCTGTGGAAAAAGTTCAAGGTGTCTGAAAAAAGTGCAAGGTCACCAAGGGCCTCAAAAAGGACCCATGAATTTGCTGATGGAATTGATACATCCATTCAACTTATTTTGCAAGAACACCTCTGCTTCCCGCGGTTTCGATGGGTTGTATTTCAGGTCTGACAGATCAAGATTCGCTTCGTCTGCAGTCATGTCCCGCGAGAATACATAGCGAAAAAAACCGTCCATTCCTTCAAGGGTCACGCTGGCCATGGGTTCGTTGCGCGAGTAATTAGGCTGCGTTTGGCTGTGTGTACGAAGCTCGTCTGCATCAGGATTAACCCAGCGTCCGAGAGAAGGCGAATCGCTGGTGCCAAGCTCAGGTTTAGGTGCTAGTGGGTTCCCGGGCGCACAAAGACTGTACAACGACGGTTGATTCATCGTGGATCAAACGGGTTCCCCCTGTTCATGACCAAATTTTCGACTAGGGGCCGAAGCATTTAACCTTGGGGGGCGCGGAGGTCTGTGAAAAAGCTCCTTACCCTTGGAACCCACTGTTACAACGAGCTCTCATAAAGCAGCTTGAAGCTTGAAGGCTGGTAGTTGTCTTAGTTAATAACTGATCAACCGCAAACGACAATTGAGAACAAGTACCCTTCAACTGATAACTTGTACATAGGAGACTTTATACAGTGGAATGATTTGGGATACAATTGGCCTCCCTTCACCTATTTCACGTTGTAGCCTTTGTAACCAGTCGGATTTATGGCTCGCCACTGTACTTTAAAGTCAGTTAGAAAGAAACGCACTCCAATAGTCTTTCGCCAATCCGCGGAACGCATTATATATGCCTGGTAGCAATGCATTGGAAAATTTGCACCAAAATCTGACTTGGTGGGATGGTTTAGAGTCATCATATAACCCATGAGATGTCCTGTGCAAATTTTGAACAAAATTGGCGGACCGGTTTTGGAGCTATAGTGCAAACAAGGGGTAGAAGGGGGTATGAGGAGCACATGGGCATATCTCAAGAATGAATTCATAAAAGTGTCCGGGAGATTGTTTCATTGGAAAGTGGTGATCAAATAGCCCCCAGAACAAGTGATTTGAGGTTCCTAGCTGTCCTGGAACATGTGCTGTACAAGGGGGGTATGAGGAGCACATGGGCATATCTCAAGAATGCATTCATAAAGGGGTCCGGGAGATGACTCCATTGCAATCCCATGGTGAAATAACCCCCAGAACAGGTGATTAGAGGTTCCTAGCTGGCCAGGAACATGTGCTGTACTAGGGGGGTATGAGGAGCACATGGGCATATCTCAAGAATGCATTCATAAAAGGGTCTGGGAGATGACTCCATTGAACTCCCATGATAAAACATCCCCTAGAACAAGTGATTTGAGGTTGCTAGCTGGCCAGCAACCTGTGCTATGCCAGGGGGGTATGAGGAGCACATTGCTGTATCTCAAGAATGCATTCATAAAAGGGTCTGGGAGATGACTCCATTGAACTCCCATGATAAAATATCCCCTAGAACAAGTGATTTGAGGTTGCTAGCTGGCCAGCAACCTGTGCTATGCCAGGGGGGTAGAGGAGCACATTGCTGTATCTCAAGAATGCATTCATAAAAGGGTCTGGGAGATGACTCCATTGAACTCCCATGATAAAATATCCCCTAGAACAAGTGATTTGAGGTTGCTAGCTGGCCAGCAACCTGTGCTATGCCAGGGGGGTATGAGGAGCACATTGCTGTATCTCAAGAATGCATTCATAAAAGGGTGTGGGAGATCATTTCAATGGAATGTGGTGATCAAATAACCCCCAGGACAAGTCATTTGGGGTTGCTAGCTGGCCAGGAACATGTGTTATGTCAGGGGGGTATGAGGAGCACATGGGTATATCTCAAGAATGCATTCACCAAAGTGTCCAGGAGATTGTTTCAATGGAATGTGGTGATCAAATAGCCCCCAGAACAAGTGATTTGAGGCTGCTAGCTCTCCAGGAACCTGTGCTATGCCAGGGGGGTAGGAGGAGCACATTCCTATATCTCAAGAATGCATTCATAAAATGGTCTGGGAGATGATTATACCGGTCTTCTATGTATATATATACAAGTCTGGGACATGAAATTGTTGCAGATTTAAGTTGGCAATCCATTGGGTACACTACTGAGGTGCTCTGTACCAATTATCTAAGAAATCGGCGGACCGGTTATGGAGAAAGAGTCCATGCAAGTTGGGGGGGAATCTGTGTTAATGTGGGAAATTAGTCCGAGTTTGGCTTCTAATTATCATGTGATGATGGCATCAATTATGATTCATAATCAAGTTGTTTGGTCATGTTTACTTGTCTGATATGGGTTATGAGACTCCTTCTGGCCTCAATTCTCATAACTGTACTGTGGTCATTCTGCACTTTATGTGCCTCTATAGACTCTTTTATTGATACATGTATTCAACTCTGGTCACCATCTAAAGTGTACTTGTGGCCATGGAGTCTTCAACAGTGCCTGATTCCACTCCACTGGTCATGATTGTCCGTATGAGATATTTGTAAATCTAAATTTCATCACAATGGTGTTGATCATGAATGAATTACAAGTGTACTGGCAATAGTTCACATCTGATTAAGACATGTAGGACATTCATAACAGTCCCACTGTGTCTGGATCATCTCATCCACAAACTCTGCACCCAGCAACTGTCTCCAATCATTTGGAGCCACCTCTTTATCAGCCCAGTCACGAGCCTTCTCAATCTTTCGTCCAGTACCAGCCACATGCCAGTCCTTCTGCTGATCCCGACCTTGGCCATTTGAACCCCTGAAAATTGGCACGCTCTGTGTCAACTTATCCAAATCATTCAGCTCCCGAAGTGTCACTTCAATGGGCCCTGTGAGGCATCCCTCATGAAGCCATTCTTCACAGTAAACGCAAAAACGTTGGAGATCCTTGCTTGGACTGTAGACTCTCTTGCAACAGCCTTTCTGAATCCTCTGAGCAGCAAGTCCTTCAGTTAATAACAGCTTTCACTGCCATGTTTAGCCACTCACCATCACCTCAAGATTCTTGTTTAGGAAGTTGACCTCAAACCGCCAAAACCATGCACCAACACCAACTTCCCGACTGTTGGATCGCCTGTCATCAAAGTAAGGAATTTTCATGGGGGCTGGCAAGGATAATCCATGTGTTCAATGTGAAGAAATACAACCATCAAGGTAAGCTCACATTCAATACTTAGAGCAGGAATGATTTGATCATGATTGCTCTTGATGAGCTCAGTAGAGCTCATCTGCTCAAATGGACTGAAGAGAATGGATGATTCAATCCAAGACTATGATGGCAGATGAATAAATCTTACAGCAAGGCAAGCAGCTTCCTTTTCAGCCTTTTACTTAACTTCACATCCTGAATGTGCTGTTGGGTGTAAAACCAGGACACCTTTGCCCACAGCTCAGGGGGTTCACCATCATCACTCTCAGGTGAGGCTCTGAGATCCTCAATGGTCCCATACCAATAGCAATCTGGATGAAGATGTCCATCCGGCCGTCGAGGAGGAAGAGTAGCATACTCTGTCTCTGGTGGGATGATTGCCACACTTGGGGAAAGGATGAGCTCAGATCAATGTATAACCATTGCGCATGACGTTCTTACGTGTCTTTTCGAACAAAGTTCACTGTCTCATCACCTTCATCTACAACTAAGGTTGAAACATTGTCATGTAAGGTTTTCCAAATAAATGTGAATCTCAACTTGCCACGATATGAGGCCCAAGTTTTCATCTTAGCATACTGAGCATGTGTTGGAGGCTTTCCAGCAGGAGCCAGACGTCTTTGGTGGAAAACCGCAAGGTTGCTTTGGGAGGCCATTGATAATTATATCCCGGATAGATGGGTCTTTTATAGGGGATTTTCACCAATATCAAATTCAGGCACCAGTCTGATCAAATATGAAATTGAATGGACAGGTGATGATGGTGCCTAGCCTCATGCCCTAATCTCATGCTTAGCCTCATGCCCTAATCTGGTGCCTGAGCCTCATGGCCCAGCCAATATATAGCCTTCCAATTGACAATTGACACAACAAATTAAAACCACAGACAGCTCGAGTACCATGTTAACAGATCTCACCGAACTTCAAAATAGTCTTGCAACCCTTGAACAGTTGCTGGATGAAGAATCCCAGCCCGAAACAAATGAGTTGGAGGCCGACTTGGCAAGTTTACAAATGAACATGGCAAGCTTACAGTCGACCTTTGTAGGGGTTACATTTCCGGTGGAGTGTTGTTTCAGAATTGTCCGGTGATTGCTCTCGCTCATTTTCTCATTATCATAGACATGTGAAGATGAAGGTCAAGCACGATGGTTTGACAGTCCTGTTGGTAGCTTGATCTTGTTTCAGATTTTCCATGCTCAAACTGAAACCTTCAGCCATCAACACCAGAAGATGTATCTGTTGCATCTGGGTGCAACTCCCCTAGTCAACGCCCTGCAGTTCCATCGCAGTCAACACCACCTGTCCCCATTTATGTTTCATCTGACGAGGCTTCACAGTCAATCCCTGAGAGTGAAGATGGGACTGGGTCCAACAGTTCATATGAACCTGCACCAGCTGTACCAGCTGCAGAAGGGAATGACCCACCTGATCAGGAGGTTGTAGGTCCATCAGTTCTTGGTCAGTCATCCACTCTGAAAACCTCAATCATCTTATCACAATGTGTTCATTATTCAGCATTGGAGTTGCTACATCCCCTTAAATGGGGTGGAGCTCTGCTTCAGTTGTCGACACTCAAAGATCGCACATGGCTAGATGGGTTACTGCTGGACTTCTGGTTGTCTCACCTTTGGCTTGAGCTCGGATGCCCGGTGGGACGATACATTTCATTCAACTGGTGGATGCTGGAAACCATAACGGATGTTGAAATTCGGCAATTCCGTGAAACCTACCACTTGCCACTGGAAGAACCATGTGAGCTGGCTCCACTTGTTGGGATGTTAAACACGGGGCGAAGTCTGAATGAGAAAGGGGAGTACCGAGGAGGTAATCACTACTGTGTGGTATACTGGCAACCAGAAGAGCAAAGGGTCCATGTTCTGGGGATGAATTACATGGCATACGGCTCAGAGCTGGTTGCCACAGACTGGGATGCATGGGGTGGGCCACAGATCTGGGAGAAGCTAGCGAAGCTTCATGGTTGGGAGTGCACGGAGATGACAGTTTCCAAGGTGAACTGGTTGCAGAATGGCCGTGACTGTGGACCCACGACAGGTCAGGTGCTTGAAGAGATCTGGACTCGTGGCTTTCGCACCCAAGAAGGCCTGTGGCAGAAGCCCAACCTAGCATGTTGCCACAGCATGAGGATTCGTATCGCAAATGAAGTCCACGTTCATGCAGTTGCCGCCTACCACGACTATCTCGGCTTGGATGCGGCACATCACAATTTTCCTGCACCAGAGGAAGCAGTGGTGGATGAGCTGGAGAACCATACAGGAAGGAGAGTGAGGGAGGTAGTGGAAAACCTTCAGAGGGCAATGAAGCGATGTGCTCTATGCAGACAGCTGTTAACCAGGAACCATGCGAGCTGGCCAGCCAAGCCCCAGCTTCATGGGTTGTCGGCGCGAGGAGGAGACCAGAGAAAGAAGACCATCAATGAAACCCAGGACTCTGA
This sequence comes from Hygrocybe punicea, assembly GCA_963556145.1. Classification (NCBI taxonomy): domain Eukaryota; kingdom Fungi; phylum Basidiomycota; class Agaricomycetes; order Agaricales; family Hygrophoraceae; genus Hygrocybe; species Hygrocybe punicea. The sequence goes on from OY744469.1 coordinate 6,735,367, forward strand.
CAGTGGATCTGATGGTCATAACTCCAAGGTCAGTAGCCACCACCTCAGCAGTGAGACAATGCTTACAAATTGTATTATTACATAGAGTCCACCACCTGCTGTTGTAAACAAGGGAAAACATGTGCAGGACTGGACCATTGCTCGATTAGGACGGTTCCCTCGACCAGCAAATCCACCAGAACTTCCACCTCTTCAGAGCCTTCGCAACCTATGGCCACGATTCAGTGATGAATTTGATGACTACGAGGGTGGACCGACACTGGAGACACTGGATTCCATTCCAGACACCATCATTCAGCTTGCCTCGCAGTCTTTGGTGTACCTTGCAAATCGGATTGTCAAAAGTCCATGGACCATGTACAAAGACTATGGTTGGCGGTTATTGCCATCATATTCTCATCGGTTTTTCAATCGCCCTCCTGTTCTGGTCAAGGAACATTTGATGCCTGTTGGCCTTGCCACACCACCTCTGAATGACCACGAGGACGATATGGAGTGTGATGACAGCTGCATCATGGGTGCAGCTGAGATGATTGAGGAGGCTCAGCATGCAGGGAACCTGGATGTCTTCCTGACGGGTCTAACTTCGGAGGGCTTACACGTGCGGTTGGACTTGGGGAGAGATGCTGTCAAGCCGGAGGAAATTGTTGTGTCCTGGGACATCGACAGCTTGATTTGGGTGACAACGGAGCCTGAGTTCAAACACGCGATCAACATCTTTACTTTGCCGCAAATCCGTCACAAGGCTCCAATTTCCAAGCACAACCATGTTTACGTGGAACTACTCTTGCCTCAGTCTCAAGAAGATAAGGAGTCTCTGGGCCCAAGAACGGAATTCGAAACCAAAACTTTCCGCCTCAGCAGGCTGCCACATGTTGCCTTTGGCAAGTTGGGAGATGGATCCGGCTTGATGAACTTGTATCTGGTATTTCCTCGCATCTCACATCGGCATGAATACACAGGACGATGGATGAGCATGGTGCCTTGGGATATTCAGGGACAGTTTTGGAACAAGGTGGTCAGCCCAGCAATGCTTTTGGCGATGGATGATGCGTTCTATCCATACATGGCTCTCAGCAGTAAGCAGATGAGGTTCAAGGCATCTGCCAAGGGGAAATTCAAGGTGGAATCTGGAAAGTCTCCAACGTTTCCATTCAAACGGGCCTCTTTCCGACTTTTGCTTCAACACATGAGAAGACTGGTGAGCCATTCCCCAATGATGGTTGGTTTTCATGATGTCTCACTCTGCTGGCAGATTGATGAGTCGCCAGATGCCTTGGGGATGTTTGGCTCATTCTTCTTTGTGCTGGAAATTAAAGGTTCCAAACTCTACACCAAAGAAATCGCCACAGGCAACCAGGAATGCTTGAAAACCTGTTTTGAGGATTTTTGGATGGAGTTTCCTGGTCTGGACTGGGATTACACACTGGATCGGTCTCATGGAGAACTCTACATGGACCTGGGCATCACCTACAATGCCAAAAACCCAGAACCTCTTGTGGGACTTTGGAAATTGGATTCCTTAGAGGCTTCATATGGACTTGGAGGTTACACCATGGGGACCATTCACCATCTGAACACGTTGAGCCGCTATGGTGGCCTACAGGCTGAGATGGGTGGAGTGAGATGTCGGAGGAACCACATCATGTTTCGCTCATCATATAATCAAGCCTACGAAGTGACCCGCAAGCTGGACAATGGCAGAGACTTGTTCAGTGAGAAGGAAGCTTACAATCTGGACCCAAACTTTCTCTCTGAAATCGATCAGGTCATGCAAATCTACACCACTGATGCAGGCAAAAGGTCTTATGGTGTGAGGGACGAGTTTCGAGTGGGAGGCCAGATCTTGGAAGCTTTCATGGAGGGTGCTGATAGCATGGTGAGGTTTTCCATTTCATGATGTCCTCATATCACTGACATTGGCTCAGGTTGAGGACATGGTAGCTTCACAGCCCATCCTATGGCTGCCATCTCATACCTGGTTCACATTCCTTGCCCAGCGAATGGCTGCGATCCGCAACACACAACAGTTGTTGGCCGAGACTGTCCCAGGAAACTATGGGGTCATGACAGGCCTTTTGACATACATGCTGCAGTCTGTGTTGTTCAGCCCCAGCATGGTCAGCTCATGTGTGCGGGAAACATTGGGCTTGCTTCGTTACAGGCAGGTTGTCGACCGCTTTGGCATGTTGTTTCTCCACAACCTCGACCTGTCCAAAGACAATTGTCTTCCGGAAGTGTTGGATCGAGATGACATGGATATCCTCCGGACGTTGGGTGTTAAGCAGAAGAGAAAGCGAATCAGAGTTCCGAGCCCCGAGGTTGAGGATGAAGAGCGATATCCCATTGGACAGACTCCCACGTGGAAGGAGGTGGAACACTGCCTGAAGGAGACTCCATGGAGATTGATGAGGCCCCTCATCTGGACACCTGACTTGGAAGATATCGAGGGTGTCGCTGAGAGACTGTTCAAACTATTCACCACTCATATCTGGGCCAGTCTGAATGAGAAATGGTGCACGAAGACTGTCCTACCTGGGTCATTGCGGGAGGCATTGGAGTGCTGGACTCTAAGGGAGACGCACAGGACGCTCACCTCTGCAAGGTACATTGCTTGCAACGCTGGCCTATTAGGATCCATTCCAGGCAGACGGGTGAAGAGCTTTCAGGAGCGGTTGACGATTTATTTCCCCAAGTCAACTCAGAGTCTAACAGGAACCTGGAAGATCCTGGCGGAACCACCTGGCTACATCTCTGAATATCACACAGCTTGCAAGCAGCTGTCAGCGATGGATGTCGACATGTTGCATACAGCCTTGGAGCTGCTGCTCTCAAAATGTCAATGCTTGCCCAGCAGCCAGAGCAGCCATTCAGAGAGTGGAGGTCGCACTGCCATATGGGAAGTCCACCATGAATCAGTGCACATGCTGACCAATCCAGACTACTACAAGCTGGCCAAAATTGGAGATGGTAGAAAGAAAACGACAATCAGACGTGCACCAACTCATACGGCGGTGAAAAAACTCCAAGTGACCTTGCTAAAGCAAAGTGGGGTGTCTCAGGATGTTGCAAAGAGAGCTGTCAATTGGTCCAGAAAATTGAAACAACGTCGAACAGGTAAAGCTAAGAATCGCCGGGTTCCACCCAGAAAAGTACGAATTCAGAGTGAAGAGGAGGAGGAGGAGGAGGAGGAGGAGGAGGAGGAGGAGGAGGAGGCAGAGGAGGTGAAGGTTGAGAGTGAGAGTGATGAGGTAGAGAGTGAGAATATGAGTGAAGATGAGCCACTTAGTCCTGAAGAAGAAGAGGTGGATGATGGCTATTAGACATTCCATAAAGTTATAAAAACCACGGAGAAATTGGCATAAACCACCCGGATGCATAGACTGTGGCCAGAGGACAATCTCATGCACCACATCGGGACAATTACCAAATCGGGAAATTTACCAAATCGGGACAAGTCCGGACAATAGGCAGATGACAACAATAAGTCCATCAAAGTGTGATACATGGCCAAACATGTGACAATACTAAACTTATATAAAGAGCTATGGATTGATATCAAATGCCCCAATTCCAACTCTCACCACAACCCTCTCAACCCAAAGTTAGTTAATAATATGTCTCTCTCGCCCCTCAGCAGCGCCCAGTCGACCCCGGCCCCAGTGGCGCAAGCCCCGCGCATGTGGCCTCAAGCCTTGGACACCCTCTCCAACAAATACAAAGAGGGATATAAGAGAGTTAGCAGGGTGAATTGTAAGTGAAGACAAATCAATTTACTCCCATCAGAGGATTGAATAGTATTTTAGTGAAGCCAGAAGGACAGGCAGCTGTCCTTATCAAACCAGGCACTTGGTAAGTGTCAAACAATCTCTCTGAAGTTTCAATAAATCATATTTTTACAGCATCAGAGTCAGAGGTGGAGAGGAGGAGGATGAGTTGTCACATTTCAAAGCTATGATTATTGATATGAGAGTGGCTGAGAAAGCCAAGAGAGTAAAAATTGAGGTAACCACTAGCTAACCTAAGAAATTTTGCATAACTAACTTGTGTAACCAGAATGTCCAGGTACTTGTGTTTTGGTTCTGGATGGAGGTAGAGGATCTGGTGGATGAGGACATGTGAGTTTTCTTTGCATCAAACAAAAAACCAGAATAATAAATAAACCTTACCTTCTTCTAGGTTTCAGCAGCACTTGGGTACCCACCCAAGGGCTCTGATGGCAGGGGGGAATTGTGACTGGATCCCAGGGGGATCCATAATATGTGAGTTCCAAGTTTCTCACCAAATTATTTTACAAACTTATTTTTAATAGGCACAGAAAAAATTTTATATCTCCCCCCAGGGGGGACGCTGGCGCTGACGGATTTGCGGTGGCACTATTCGTATGTCATTTAATTTGTTGCTCCATCCAACCACACTAAATAATAACTATCTTGAGGTGGGTTTATAACCCTGATGCCACAGATAATGTGCAGGGGGAGGTGTTTAGTGCCACCAATCCTGATGGCACCAAGAGGTGGCCCTGGATGGTTCCAGGGGTACATGACTGGGGTGATGAGGTTGAGGAAGAGTTGCTGTGTCCATTTCCTTGTGCACAGTCAGGGTTTCTGGAGGACACAGATGTGTCAACAAGGGCTGGGGCTGGGGGAAGAGCTGGGGGGAGTGGAAGTGGAGCTGGGGGAAGTGGAGCTGGGGGGAGTGGGGCTGGGGCTGGGGCTGGGGCTGGGGCTGGGGGAAGTGGAAGTGGAGCTGGGGGAAGTGGAGCTGGAGCTGGGGGGAGTGGAACAGGAGCTGGGGGAACTGGAGCTGGGGGTGGTGGAGCTGGAGCTGGGGGAACTGGAGCTGGGGGGAGTGGTAGTGGTAGTGGAGCTGGGTTAGGTGAGGGTGAGATGGATGTGGATGGGGATGAGCAAGATGCTGAGGGTGAGCCAGAATGAACCCTCCTGCCAACCAGCCTGCCCCAAAATCTGTACCATAGACTTTTTTTTTTACCTTTTTGTACTTCCCACATGAAATTTCATCTCACCTATTGGCTGGGTAACCCAAAATGTGATGAAAGTCCAATGGCAACAATCTATACCAATGGAGAAGAATATTAAGAGCAACCTTAGATTGAGGCTGAGTCACTGAAGCTACAAGGTGAATTAATATATATATATGGAACACACAAATACACTGAAATATATAAAAAATGTGGAGAGTGCAAGTTATAGCCAACACACAACAACTAAACAGCCAACCAGTCAGAAATTGAAGCTGAAAAAGTACTAGCCATAGAGGTTGCCTTGTGGGTGACTCCACATGCCCACAGAGATGCATTCTGAGTGCGATCCAATTCACAGGCCCAATAGTGAAAAGTATGAGGCTCATACTCCAGCAGTCCCACATCCAAACGGCAAAACAGACGAAGCCCCGACTTGGACCTAAGTTCTCTCTCCTCAGCCTGAATAAGGGCATTCAAAGTGGCTGAAGCAAAACCCAAGAACTCATCCTTTGCCCTGTCAGACTCTTGCCTGGTTTGGTTGGGAGGATTACGCAATTTGAAGCCAGCCTTGAGTTGGCCATCATGAGAGAGGGTGCTGTGACAGTTCATATTCAATCAAGGTTATGTGAAAGACTGCAAATTGTGTCACCTCAGTTCAGCAAGACTGTAATAATCCTCCACCAAGTCAAATTCCCACTCTCCATTTTCTGCAAGGTTCTTGTGGGTCCAAACTGTGTAGACAGGTTGGGCATTGACAAAGAAAACCCGGAATTCACCCATATCTGCCAAGTGGTGGATGAAGGGCTGGTAAAACCAGCAGGCTCGTGGTAGGATTAGGTGACGGTTTAAATACGACCACCTTTGCTTGATGTCCCCGGGCATGAGGACGTGATTGCCGGTTTCACTGAAACCACGTTTTACGACGACGTCTGGAGGGATGGGATCGTTTGGATTCAAAGCGATTGTCACCGGGCGGCGAGTTTTTGTGACATTGTGGGCGATGGCGTCAAAGTTGGCGATGAGGGAGACTTTGTCACCATAAAGCCTCAACTCTGTGGGGTGTGGCCAGACTGTTGTGATGTGGCGCAAAACGTATTCACTGTTGACGTATGTATCGTAATTGGCATGTGTGAGGCCATAGTGTTCATTGCTAAGTAAAGATTCAGTATATAGAAGTTGATGAAAGTTGAGTGATGCATACATGTAGGAAATTGTGAAGTCTACACCTCCAATGAAGATATCACATGCTTTGTAGGACCTCCACAGGTCCCTGTGCTTGGCTGGTTCAATCATAGAGGCAAAGAAATTGCTCCAGTTGAGCAGTGTCACATTGAACTGGGGTTGGCCAGCCCTGTTGCACCTCCTGAGGTACAATGGAAACAAGAGCTGGTTGAAAACAATCAGCCACCAAGTGTGCCAAACCCAATTATTGCACTCACAAATTCCTGCATACAAACTTCACTCCCTTCACCAAAGACAGACTTTGGAAAAGCCCCTTTCAGCCAATCAAGCTCCAACTGTGTCAACCCCTCATAGCAGTAATAGGACAGCAGCCAAGTCCTTGCATTCTCCTCAGTGGTGTCTCTTGTAGGATCAGCAACAAAGATCACAGAGAGTTGTGATGGTTGGCCAGAAATAGACCTGGAGGGGAGAGGAAGCACAGAGGAAGTTGAGGGAGCAGGAGTTAGAGCAGAAGTGGATGCTACGGGAGGAGGCAGAACGGAAGTAGATGCGACAGGGGGGGCAACGGGAGGAGGCTTAGGTTGTGCCTGAAGGAAGAGGGCTTGGTGTTCCTCTAATTCCTGCTCAGTAGGTAATCTCACAAAGACCCGCCTGGCTCCGTGGGATTCATGAGCTGGGCAGGCCGGTGTGCAGTGTGGATGAATTATCCTTTTGACATGGCGGGTGACGGCACTGCCTTCTTTCTTCCAGAGTGTGTGGCCGGCCTTATTTGTGCAACTCTGAGCAGTGCAGGTGTGGGGGCAACATTCAAAGCCGGATTCAGTGATGTGGACCATTTTAGTGCGGGGGTGTCGGAGTTCTGTGCATTTTGAAGCGAGACCGTCAAATTTATAGCTTACAGTGTGTGGATCAGTCAACAATCAAACGGTTGCCACATGGACATAGGGTTGCGTAAGGCAAAACTACTAAGATTCCGATTCCATTGAACACAGGAATATCCACCCTGGTTACCCTGGCAGAGAACTGGGATTTATAAGGAACCTGGAGGCGTGGGAAGGTCAGGGTGATGGTGGCTGGGGGTTTTCAGGGTCCACGGTCGATTCTCGCCAGCCAAGCAAACATGCACGCGCAGCGGTTCACCCAGTCACGGCACGGTCACCCTGCGGTCACCCTGGCCATTTCTGAGACGGGAACTTGCTTAGTCAGCACCGAACGACATTCGCCGGGGGGTTTTCAGGGTCCACGGTCAAGATTCTCCAGCCAAGCAAACAGGTACACGCACCGGTTCACCCTGCAGCCACCCGGTCGCCCTGTTGTCACCCTGGCCATGTGCGAGACGGCGACCTGCTTAGTCAGCACCGAACGACATGTCCGGGGGGGTTTTCAGGGTCCACGATCGCAACCGTGACGTCCACAAATACAAATAAACAACGGTATACCCGGTTAACGACATTAGCTGCTCGGTAGGTTTCTCGGTCTGACAACGTCATTGCTCGGTCAGTTAGGATGTACTGTAACCATCGTATTCGACACAGAATATACTAGTAACACAGAATATACTATAACTACTGCTACTAAGATTCCGATTCCATTGAACACAGGAATATCCACCCTGGTTACCCTGGCAGAGAACTGGGATTTATAAGGAACCTGGAGGCGTGGGAAGGTCAGGGTGATGGTGGCTGGGGGTTTTCAGGGTCCACGGTCGATTCTCGCCAGCCAAGCAAACATGCACGCGCAGCGGTTCACCCAGTCACGGCACGGTCACCCTGCGGTCACCCTACCACGATTCCGATTCCATGCAACACAGGAATGGCCACCCTGGTTACCCTGGCAGAGAACCACGATTTATAAGGAACCTGGAGGCGTGGGAACGTCGGGGTGATGGTGGCTGGGGGTTTTCAGGGTCCACGGTCGATTCTCGCCAGCCAAGCAAACATGCACGCGCAGCGGTTCACCCAGTCACGGCACAGTCACCCTGCGGTCACCCTGGCCATTTCTGAGACGGGAACTTGCTTGGTCAGCACCGAACGACATTCGCCGGGGGGTTTTTCGGTTCATTAGTTAGTTAGGGTCATGTCCTAGTGCAACTGCAGAGTGACCCAGGGTGACTTAGGGTGACTGGGACACTAGCCATGTCCTAATTCAACTGCAGGGTGACCCAGGGTGACTTAGGGTGCCAGCAATGTCCTCATGCAAGTGTAGCGTGACCCAGGGTGACTTAGGGTGACTGACACACCAGCCATGTCCTAGTGCAACTGCAGAGTGACTTAGGGTGACTTAGGGTGACTGGCAACCAGGGAACCTGGATGTAACTTGGAAATGACAATCGCAGCAATTATGCTTTGGTCCGATACAACTCACCTGGCCAACTTTGGCAATTCATCACTCTGGCCCATTTATGCATATTTCAGCAATCAGTCAAAATACACTCGAGCAAAACCAACCTCCTTCGCAACTCATCACCTGGCTTATATTCCCAAGGTGTGTAAGAGTCACCTCCGTCCTTCAGAATATATCCACACCTGATATACGATACTCAGCTTCCTGACAACTTCAATGATTTCTACGCATCAGTTTTTGAGGGTAGTCCAACACCAGAGGTGCGAACGTACTGTAAACGTGAGCTGATGCATGCAATTTGGGCACTACTGTTGGACCCCGAATTCATGTGTGCTTATGAACATGGGATTATTATCAAATGTGCTGATGGGGTAACTCGTCGGATTTACCCTCATTTTTTTACTTATTCAGCTGACTACCCCGAAAAGTGAACCTTAACTCTCTGCTCTGAAAAACTGACTAAAGTTGATTTTCTATACTTACAGAGTACTTCTCACCACGATCAAGTACCTTGCAAACTGTCCATGCCCACAATGTCTCATTCAGATGGGCTAGATTTCGGATATGGGCAGCCATAATGACCGCCGCCAGCATGAAAATTTAAGGACTGATTCTGAGAAACGTCAGGCTGACGTGGACATGACAAGGAGATGGATATTTGAACGGGGTTATCCTGTTGATGGTACTCAAGTTCAAGCAATACTTAGTCCTGTCTCTGCTATTCCAACACACGTGAGTTGATTTCCTTTCATGTATTTGTCAACTGACTCAACCACCAGAACACATTCTCGCAATGATTATTTCATTTTGGCTTCAACTTTTTTTCAATGTTTGTTCTGGACCTTCTACACAAGTTTGAGCTTGGTGTCCGGAAAAATATATTCATGCACCTGATTCGCATATTATATGCACTTGGAGATGATGTTGTTCAAAAGCTAAATAAAAGGTCCGTTGCCTGCTACCATTCACTGTGATCCACGTTAACAATTTCAATCTAGATATCGTCAAGTCCCAACATTCGGTAGAGACACCATTCGTCGATTTACTGCCAATGCATCTGAAATGAAGAAATTTGCTGGCCATGACTTTGAAGATCTTTTGCAGGTGCGTGAACACTTGACATCGAGTCTGACTCTGTGTGAGTCTGCATTTGGCTTTACGTAGTGTGCCATCCCCATCTTCAAAGGCCACCACATGATGTGCTTGTTACTGATCTCCTCTTTGTCCTTGCAACATGGCATGCCAGTGCGAAGCTCCACTTACATACAGAAACTACTCTTTTGCATCTGGATGGTACAATGACAGCGCTAGGACAAATTTTGAGAAAGTTTGTTCGGATGACGTGCAGTGCGTTTTTGACTAAGGAACTTCCTCATGAACAAGCTGCACAGATGCAAAGAAGAGCCGCGAAGGCAAAGCAACACAAGGCTCCTGCAAAATCTCTGGCTCGAAAGACAAAGAACGCTACCGAACCAAGCAAATCACCAACTGCAAAACCTCCAGTGTCTTCTTGCCGAAAATTATTCAACCTTTGCACTTATAAACTTCATGCTCTTGCTGACTATGTCAAAACCATTCAATTATTTGGGACTTCAGATTCGTACTCAACCCAAGTGGTGCGAAACCATTTTCCTCAGTAATGCAAGATGTCGTTGACACAAATACCAGGGTGAACTGGAACACTGCAGGGTCAAATGATTCTTTGCACGTACAAATAAGATCCTGTTCACTTGGCAGATCACCAAGCATGAACGCTGTGAGAGAAGGCTTTGCAGAATCAGACTTTGCCAGGAAGCAGCGGAGAAGGCACATATAGCCGGTATGGAAACTGCAACAACCACTTTTAAGAGACAAAGGGCCAGAAAATCAAAGCCGACTTCTCTTGGCTTCACAGACTCTGACCCATTGCCATACACTGACCCCACTGCACACTATTACATGTCACATTCCACAAGGTATTATGAAAACATAACAAAATTTCTCAGAGATAATGCAAATGATCCCGCAGTTGAGGTACATTAGTAAAAATCTTGTCCACTCATCTCATGACACATGAGGTTTAGAATTTCTTTCCCCGTCTTCAAGACCATATTCTTGCACATTTCCTTGACCTACCATACAAAGGAGATGAGTATGACTTTTCAGATAGTGATCGACGCACAATCACTTTCATCAACAATCGAATTTACAAGCATAAGGTTATATGGATCAACTACACCACGTACGATGTCTGGTGGGCTCAAGATTCAATGAACCCTCAGATGCATGCCGACTTCATGTGTCTCTCACACGAAGACCAAGACAGCCCTAACTCTCACCCATATTGGTATGGCCGCGTGATCGGTATCTTTCATGCCCTGGTCCGCCATGTAGGTCCTCAGTCTAGTGTTGCCGAAGTCCGGTTCGGAACCGATCCGAACCTGGTTCAAACCCCGAACCGAACCCTAAGTTCAGTCCAAGTTCAGCAACTTTGGCTGAACTGAACCGCGGGTCCGGTGCAGGGTTCAGGGCCCTTCAGAAATTTCTGAACGGCTTGGAACCAGGTCCAAACTGTGAACTCATTGTAGGTAGATACTAGAATATTCAATTTTTATGTTAATTTTTTGTGTATGAACTTGCGAGAACTTGGGTCATGTGACCTTAAACATACACGTGAATGCACGCGGATTCGACTCAACCACAACAGCAACAAACAGTAACAGCAACACTGGTAAGTAGTTAGTTTATTTCATACTTTACTGACATTTTCTTACACAAAGAAGCCCCCCACGACCCACGCCCATGCCCACGCCCTCGCCCTCGCCTGCCCGCACCCATGCCAAAACCACATGCCAACACCATGCCCACGCCCACACCACGCCCACAATGGGAACCAGGGACCGTAGCAAGAACGGGACACAGCGGGGAGTGGTGCGCCCACCCCCGCTGCTAAGATACGTCACCTTTTATTTTTGATTTTTCACTTATTTATCTATACTTACCCCCCACAGCTCCATGACGCCTGCGAGCGTGGACTTGGCAGCAGCCCCACGGCAACCCCAGCAGCAGTGGCAGCAGCCACGGCTGCAACGAAAATGGCAGCGGCAACAACGGCAGCAGCAACAGCAGCAGCTACGGCAACAGCAGCTACGGCAGCAGCAGCAGCAGCAGCAGCGTCGACAGCAGCAACAGCGACAGCAGCAGCAGCAGCGACCACGGCAATGGCAGCAGTTGCAACAATGGCGCTGGCAGCGACGCAGCACCCACGGCAGCGGGCAGTCCCCCCCTTCCTCCCCACCCTCCCAACTCCTCGCAACCCCAGGCCCACGTCAATTGACGTGGTGCTGCGGCTTGCGAGGAAATTTGAGGGTGAAGGAAGGTGGTTCGCAGTTCAAACCGCATCGGAACGCAGACCGGATCGCATGGAACGGTTCCATGCGGTTCCAGTTCTGGTTCAGCGGGGGGGCCGAACTGAACTGAGGGTCCAGTTTTCGGTTCAGCCAAAAAGGCCGAAAACTGGACCAAACCGGACTTTGGCAACACTACCTCAGTCCAAATCCACTGAAATTCAAAGGGTGGATTTTCTATGGGTCCGATGGTTTGGTCGTGATCTCGGTAATTGAGGCGGCTGGGACAAGAAACATCTTCATCAATTGGGTTTCATGCATAGCAACAACAATGGAGCATTTGGATTTCTCAATCCCAACGAAATAATTCGTGCTGCCCATCTCATTCCAGGTTTTGCGTATGGGAGGACCACTGAGATTTTAGGGCCTTCAATTGCATGGCAAGATTGTGAAGATGATGAGGACTGGTGCTGCTTTTATGTAAACCCGTGAGTTCATCATAATTCACCTCCTATCACTGACCAAATCTTTCCTAGTTTCGTTGACCAAGACATGTTCATGCAGTTCCTTGGTGGTGGCGTAGGTCATCAGGCCAACTTGGACCCGATCCCAGCGCATCCAATAACTGACCCAGATGAGATTACGACAGATGTTGGTATGGACCTGGAAGTCAAGGTGGAAGATATACACCAAGACTCAGATGGCAATGGTGCCAGCGATGGAAATAAACAAGATAATTCATCCGATGATGAAGATAATTTGTACAATGACAAAGATAATTATTCCAATGATGAACACGATAGCGCAGGGGAGGATGATGACAGCGAGGGCGAAGATTTCTTGGATCTAGAGGATGGGGAGGGGGCTGGAGATCGTGTTTTGGAAATTATGATGGAGGGATATGGAGCATTGTAATGCATGTACTGAAACCAATGCACACTCATCTAATCATTTGCATCTGAGTCAAACATAACCCCCAGTGGGAAGTCCAGAATTTAGCATACTGTACTAATTTGTTCAATTCACCGGCACGTGACTGTGTGAAAACTCCCAATAAATCTGAAAAATCAAGAAAAAATTAAGTCTGGTGTCAAAAAAATTCCGTGTGATGTGTGACCGGCGAATTGAATGAATTAATACAGTAGTATATTTTTGATTACTATAGTTTCAGTTGATTAAGCTCCACTCATATTTAGTTACAATCAATTACTAGATTCGCTCTATGGTCTTTGGGCCCTGGTTTGGGCTGCAATATATGGGCAGAGGGCGTCAGTGAAGCTGTACCAACAGCTGTAAAACTCTCTCACAAGTTTGGTGACATGAACCCCAAAATTTTCAAACTTTTCCACCCTGTCTCTTCCTTCTCTCCCACCATGTTCCTCTCTTATGCAGTCCTCCCTTCTCCCATAGTGACACCCGACGACAATGACAAGTTCACAAGATTAGAATGATTCTGATGGGGTCAGGTCCACATCAATCTTGTTCTTGTTTCCGATTCCCTCCAAGTCAAAGAAATTGTCCGCCCCAGCCAGACACAGTTGGCTATCCTCGAGGTAATCAATATTTCTATGCTTATCATTGTGCTTCTAGGTTCAAGCTGTTCTTGGAGCCATATGCCCTTCGCGATAAACCAGTGATTGATCCTTGGCTGCTGCCAATGCCTGTTTGTAATTCTTCGTTCAATCCATATCTTTCCGCTACTCACCAATCTAAACATTACCAGCATGGCAAGACCGCCACCAACCTTATCATTGATTTCCTTTCTTGTTTGTGGCAGTATGCTAAACAGCAGATCACCTTAGAAACTGGAGCTGTTGCTGACCTTAGTGAGTATTCTTGTTTGCAGACTTGTGTAGACTTGACTAATGTACGTTCTTCTATCAGATTCTGCCGACATGTGGTTAACCGTCCCTGCTGCATGGGATGCAAAAGGCTGTGATATGATGTGAGAAGCCACCATCAAGGCAGGTCATGTCTCCTCAACCTCTCCAAATGACGGTGACTGGAGAAATCAACTCTGAATTATTATGCATGCTTCAATTTTCACCCCCCCCCTAACGAACTTCTGAAGCGAACCAGAAGCTGCTGCAGTGCACTGTGCGCATCTCACAGATCTTCAAAAACTTAAGCCTAGTCAGAATTTTATGATTTGTGATGCTGGAGGCAGAACTGTGGTGTGTTTATGATTCTATCTTACTTCGTTGTACCATACAAACAACCTTAATATGACAGGGTTTGGCAGTTTACAAGATTGTTGGCGAAACCGCTGATTGTGTACAGGCTTGAAACCCTACAAGAATCATGATGATAGGCTCAAATGACAAAGATGAAGAAAAATACGGTATATGAGCTTCTAGCCCTTACAAAACTGAACAACTTCCTCCCTACAATCTTGTTCATAGGAGCTCATTTGATGCCATAATTTGACAATATCATTTTGGATGTCAAAAAATACTGGTTTACCTTCCATTTCATCCCCAACTCACCATACATTAAGCATTGTCCCAATATAATTACAGGAGTAGATAGCCCTTTAGAAATAGTACAAATTTCCCTCTATAACCATTTCAATCCATGCAGTACTTCATGAGATATAGCTGAATTACTTTTATTTTTCTAAACTTCAAAAAATTTGAGTTATTGTCAAGCTTGCTGCAAACGGCTGTAACTTAAGCCTATTTCATACCTGTAATATGTGCAGGTATGTGAAAAGGCTACAAATGTAATTCTATGAACACTACAAAGTGTTTCCCAAAATCACTTGGGCCTGAGCTTTTGGAAAAGCCTGCCTCAGGCTTTCAGGCCAATCCAGGCCTGCACATCACTATGTGCACTTTTGCTGATGACTCAAGTATTCTAAGTTGACAGGTCTGTTGGAAAATGTAATCTACACATTTCCTAGGTACAGATTTTTTAAAACTTCACTTGAAAAATATTTATTGCTATTTTCTTTCACTTGTCACACAAAGTCATGTGATGTGGTATGGATGGGCTCGTGGTTCAATGTCCGAGTCGGTGTTTGAAAACAGTTCTCCCGCTGCCACTACCAACCTCCTAACAATATCAACAATATCAGGGATATGAACTCCACAGAGGCCCTAGCTTCCATGATCACAACTGGCCAGGTGGCTCTGACCAACAGCAAGGCAGAACAGCAAGAAGAGGAAAACCCCAGAGGGAGAGGGGGGTATTTCATGTTGTCGCATCTTCACTTGTTCAAAAACGACCCGTATGTAACCCTTCCTATCAATTCTAGGCCAGCATATGAATGCTCAGTCTATATATATTTGTTTCTTTAGGACATCAGTCTCTCGGATATGGGTCTCTGGAGACATTACCTGCCTCTTCACACACCAAATACACATCCGCACTACGTCGTTCGTTTTCATGTTGGTCCCTTTCTTCTGATGCGACATCATCTGCGCCGCCTCGTTCGTGTTCGAGTCGCCCT
>OY744470.1:0-45386 GCA_963556145.1 Hygrocybe punicea
TATGTCCACGAGTGTTGTATGTCCGTGGGTTGAGCATGCTCGAGTCACAGCTTGTTGGTCCATGAGTCATGTATGCTCAAGTTGCAGCTTGTCTCTCCACTGGTTGAGCCCGCTCGAGTCATGGCTTGTTGGTCCACGGGTCAAGCATGCTCAACCTGCGGCTTCATGTCTGCAGCGACCAATGTGTAGGTCCGCAGGTTGAGCATGCTCGAGTCACGGCTTATTGGTCCGTGAGTTGAGCATGCTTGACCTGCGGCTGCCATGTTCACCAGGTAAGCATCCTAGGTTTGTTGGAATCTTAGATGTATCATACAAAGACATACTTAATATATTTCTATTCATTGAGTGTGTTCGATGCACCAAATGCAGATGCCTGCAATCCAAGTACGGGCAAATTGCAGAATGCCATAGCTTGATTCCACAGGTCGAGTAAGCTCAACCTGCGCATATGTTTCCACCATGTACAACACAGCATTCACAGGGCCAAAAACATACATGTGGTATGTGGTACTTTTCATTTCTCACAAGCCAAACGCTAGTCTTAGCCTAACTGTTCTACAAAACACAATATATAATCACAAGATGAATCACAACAATTCCACAAAAAACCAGGCCATTCCCATGCATTCCACTCAATTAGCATCACTATCTCAACAACATTCACAGCAATTCCACAGACATCCAGGCCATACACATGCAATCTAGTGGCTCAGTGGAGGATCAGTATTGGATGATGTAGAGATTGACATCTCAGTGGATGCTGATTCTCATACTTTCCTTCATATCCCCATTCTCCTACTCTCCTTCCTACTCCTCCCTCTCTTCCATTCTTATTCCCTCTCCTCACATTCCTTTCTTTTCATACTTCACCATTTCTTCAGTACAGTCCCTTTATACATATTATATAGTATGTATATAGTGTTCCCTGTATATACATATAAACAAGTTGACTTTGGATTCTGACTCCATAGACAAAGGACTTGCCAAAACACCATTGGCACCTACAAAGGCCATGTTTACTACAGCCAAGATTTGCAGCAATCCCACACAAATCCAAGCCATTCACATGCAATCCTGTGGCTCAGGATCACTATCCCATGAAGAATTGCAGCAATTCCACAGAAATCCAGGCAATTCACAGGCAATCCTGTGGCTCAAGTAATCACATCATTCGTTTTGACTGACTTTGTCTTGGCCAACTACTGGACCAGTAATAGTCAAATACCAGTCAACTACTGGGCAACTACTGGTTAATGTATTTGGGACTCTACAAATACTAAATGTGAGATTGTCTTTCAAATTTTATGAATTCAAATTCAAATTTCAAATATTTTATTGACTTTGAGAGACTTGAAAGACTCAAATGCATTAGATATCTGGAAAGCTTCAAAATTCAGATTTGGAGTTTCCTGAATATGATACCAAATCCCAAATGTGAGTGTTTGAGAAATTGAGATTTGCTTTACGATTCCAGATTCTTCACAAGATATGAAACATTTGGAATTTTTTTGAATCTACATATGACCTTTTGATTGTTACTTCTAATTCCTAAAAGGTGTGGAGAAATATGATCTTTAGTAATGTATTTAGATATCCATTTCACACGGCCTAAATTTAGGGTTTTGTTTTGTATGGGTAATTTATTTGTGTCACCCCCAAAGGCCTTTTTGCACCTAGTGTAATTTCCCACATTAGCACAGATTACCCCCCCAACTTGCATGGACTCTTTCTCCATAACTGGTCTGCCGATTTCTTAGAAAATGGTTACTGTTCCCAATGGATTGCCAACTTAAATCTGCAACAATTCCATGTCCCAGATTTATATATATATACACACAAGACCAGTATAATATGGAGCATGGGAAAATATTGCCTAATTTGGTTAGCATGCCCATTGTATACCCAATGCCATATATAGTGTCAGAATTGTTTTATTTACAAAATTGAGTGAGAAAAATGCAAAAAAGTCAAATAAAGCTGATGCTTTTGAAAAACTTGGCAGGATTCCAAGTGGATTCCACATGATTCCTCATGAATAAGCATACCCCATGAAAACCAATGAAAATCAAAAAAAAAAGATCATTCCGAGCGGAATTCACTCGGAATCCAAACAGAATATTAAAATTGGTAGTACTCTACAAAAAAAGGTTCTATTCCACTCGGAATCCACTCGGAATCCACTCGGAATCCTCAGAGTCTGAGCATTCCAATTGCAGTCTGATCGGATTCCACAGGAATGTGTGGCTCAGTGTAAAGTGTTGCCATTCTTGCCTATGAGGTATTTCATGAGTTATTGTGCATTTACTGTATTTGTTTGTAATTGGCACTTTTTTTTACTGTTAAGGATTATGCAAACAGCTGTAAATCTTGGAAATATTGAGGGTGGGTGAGATGTTTATGAGTGTGAAAATAAATTTAACAAGAATATTTTATTGAGGCTGCTTGGGACACCCTGCAGTAATACTTCGAAAGGTATAACAGTATGTTGGAACATGGTAATTTGCCCATAATAAGGTGGGGTGAATGGATTGGCTTCAAGTGCAATGCTCGCATATTTCCTGCATGGCCACCTAAGAAGTCAGCCAAACCTCGCGACATTGGGAGTTGGGATTGGGTGTAGATGGGTGTTGGACGGTCGTGGGGGGGGGATGGCCGATGGCCAGCGTTGGCGGCAGTGGGTAGTGGCTGTCATCGTTTGTCGTTGAGATCAGCAAACTCCGGGACGAAAATCGAAGCAGTATTCACCACCATTCACTGCACAGCACCATGGCCCCCTCACTTGTCGCTGTCATCGTGCGTCCTGTCGTTCTTGTAAGGGTTGTTAGAGGATGAGCGGGGATGGTTGGGGGTGGGGCGCTAACTTACCATTGGGGCTGTCCTACTGAAACTCGGTGTCGCGTTTGTCGTCGCCATTGGCACAATATCCGAAAGGCTACAGAGCCGACCGAGAGACTTCAATCACACAGCATTCCACTGATCAATATATTGAGCAAACATCGAGAGCAAGAAACATACGCTTGTATCCTAGCCCATCTTGCCAGTTCGGTTGGCTAACGCGACTTCAAGGCGTTGGTGAATGAGCCCAAATCTCTGGTCTGATGCTCTTGTTCCCAATTGAAGGACTTTAGAGAATTTGTTCTTGGGTAATGTTGCCTCTGACTCGCCAAACGCGTCGCCCTCAGGTGCATCGATGACATCGAGTTCGTCCTCAGATGCATCCCCCTTGTCCCCCTCATCATCTAGGTCGTCTTTCTCAATATCAATCTCGTCATCTTCCTCCCATTCGTCAGGGCCTGGCAGAGGAGCGTTGCCTGGATTGTCAAGTTGGTCTTTGTGAACAATCTGGCAGGTCCACCACAGACCACTGCAAGCCATCACGACGACAGTTTCTTGACGTGGATAATTGCGAAAGAGAAATTCTGCTTGCTTCAACACATCGGACTCTGCAAACAACAATTGCTGCGATAAAGCATGGCGGAATGCAGAATCCCTCCATCTGTCGACACGTCTCAGGGGCCGTTTGACCTCCACCAGTAACGGAACTCCAGCATATCTCAGTTTAAGCGGTACAACAGCCCGGCGCGTCATGGTGTGGACGATGGCGAAGTCAGGAACAAGTTCCCGTGCAAACTTTTGAGGAACAGTGGACGCGACGGATGTGATTGATTCGATCGTGGTGTTTCCGCTTTCTTCGTCTTCTCCATCCTGAGAGTCGTCTCGATCTGCACGATCCGGAACGGGTTCGATGTACCATAGGGTGAGGAGACAGGAATGATCGGCGATCAGATCTGCGAAGACTCTGTCCCAAATTGCGTACCAAGGGGATTTGATGTTTCGCTGGTTTGAGATATGACTGTAAGCAAAGAGTATGGCTCGTTCAGTCCTGCGCTTGGCTTTGTGGTCTAATACGTGACCGGGGAAGTTGAAGTCGGGAGGTAGCATGTCGATGATGATCAAGTCGAGACGGGTGCATACATCAGGGAATCGGGGGGGCGCTGGTATATCCAGGCGGAGTTGATAAGTGGCAAGCAGACTTCAAAGCCATCACCATGTCATACCTAGACGTATAAAAGTATTCAAGTGTACACACTTATTGTAACAATTGATCAGTCATAGTCATATTTGCAGAAAATTGAGCATCGCACAGGGTGCACAGTAGCATACCATGTCACACAGTATCTTGAAAGTACTTGACAAGTATACTAAATATCATTACCATAACATTCAACATGGTATTGTAACAGTATTCAGACATAAACTACAATACTTGTGCCCAAATTCATCTGAAGGTATGAAGGCAAATGAGACTTATACCTTTTCAATAACATCAAGCCTTTTGTTTCACTACTTTTACTGTATCTACAGCAAAGTACTGTATAGTTCAGATAGAATACTTGCAGCCTAAGATGAATCAAAGTATTAAACTAGTAAGGAAGTTGTGCCACTTTCACTACTAGGATACCTTTTGAATCCTTTCAAGATACAGTGTGAAATAGTATAGTACTGTTGCCATATTGTGGATTTAAGATACTGTGTCAATACTTTTAAGATACTGTTTCAGTACTTTTATTATAATAAAAGTATCTTAAAAGTATTGACACAGTATCTTAAATCCACAATATGGCAACAGTACTATACTATTTCACACTGTATCTTGAAAGGATTCAAAAGGTATCCTAGTAGTGAAAGTGGCACAACTTCCTTACTAGTTTAATACTTTGATTCATCTTAGGCTGCAAGTATTCTATCTGAACTATACAGTACTTTGCTGTAGATACAGTAAAAGTAGTGAAACAAAAGGCTTGATGTTATTGAAAAGGTATAAGTCTCATTTGCCTTCATACCTTCAGATGAATTTGGGCACAAGTATTGTAGTTTATGTCTGAATACTGTTACAATACCATGTTGAATGTTATGGTAATGATATTTAGTATACTTGTCAAGTACTTTCAAGATATTGTGTGACATGGTATGCTACTGCGCACCCTGTGTCGGCTATAGGCCATTACAATAATCTTACAATAGTTCCTTTGGAAGGTCATTTTTTGGCAGTTTTGCAGAACCTTTGCCAAGCAATGTAATCGTGTTGCCGCTCGGTCCAGCTTAGTGTTACCACGGCTCGGCTACGGCTAACAATGGCTAACCCATATATGGGTTATTAGCCGGACCGGACCGTTGTGGCAACGGCTAAACCACGGTTAACCGTCCAAAAAAGGCCATTTGTAGTGTCACATATATAATTATTTTGTATTTACTGTTTGTCATCGCCACTCACCTGTACAAAGTACTAGTGAGTATTCCTAGAGACTCATCGTTCGCCTGTACAAAGTACAAGCGAGCTTTTATCTTGGCTCAGGTGCTCCCTCGTTCCCTCAATCCATCCTCGTTCGCCCGTACAAAGTACACACGGGCTCCAGGCAAATCTTCGTTCGGGCACGCTTACTACGTTCTCGTTCGCCTGTACAAAGTACCAGCGAGCTCTTGGCTCAGACTCTCCCTCGTTCCATCCTCGTTCGCCCGTACAAAGTACACGCGGGCTCCAGGCAAATCTTCGTTCGGGCACACTTACTACGTTCTCGTTCGCCCGTACAAAGTACCAGTGAGCTCCAGGCCCTCTTGGCTTAGACGCCTGTCCTCGTTCGCCCGTACAATACACGCGGGCTCTCAGCCAAATCTTCGTTCAGGCACGCTTACTACGTTCTCATTCGCCTGTACACAGTACCAGCAAGCTCCAGGACCCCTGGCTCAGACATTCCCTTGTTCCGCACTCACTGGCTCATACAAGCTATCAGTGAGCTCTAGACTCCCTTCGGCCTTGGCTTGGGTGCTGCCATCAGTCAATCCATTCTCATTCACCTATACGAAGTCCCAGCGAGCTCGGTGTTCCATCATTTCTCGTCCTTGGGCTCCATCTTACATCGACCGATTCTTCCCTCCTTGGCATCCATATCTGTATGTACCATTTTTTTTGCACCTATTCTATCAACTCAAAAAGTGCTGTCAGATGGAGTTGACCTTCAAAACCTTCCTCCTCGATAACTTTGTGATCACCTCCCCAAACGCAGGTCCCTTAGCTGCCTTCCCCAGTTCCCACAACTTCGGCTGTGACGATCCATCTCCAGAATGGACCTATAAGACGAACTGGGCCCGCAATAACTTCATACAGCTCCCATTTGTGCCCCATTCAGTCCGATGGGATCATCCACTAATACAGCGTCTAGTTTGTAATTACAAGTCGCTACCTATTGAACACGTCGGTATTCACTTCCAATTATCAGTTGCTGTCCAACAAAAATGGCGTGATCTTGAAACTGCTCTCTTTGTGGTCGCTCAGGAACTGCTGGCACAAGCCCCGGCCTATTTTTCACTTGAATCCAAATGTTTCCCCCTTCCACACACGTATGGCTACCACCGCCTTCATACACGTGAACACACTGCCAGAAAGTGTGCAATGACGTCGCGAGATGCTTTCATACCATTGATGGCATGGTGTTCGATGGGCATCTCATTTTTCATAACGAATCATGAACTATATGGCGATGACCCTAAGTGGGTGAAGATACTCATTGATGAAGCCAAGATCCACCCAGAGTGGGTCCAACAACTGCGAGATTCACCAATTGCCGACTTCACTGACAGTGTTCCGAAAGTAGGCGTTGTCATAGATGTACATGAATGCAAATGGTTAGGACACCTCCCAAGACTTATCAGAGCCTGCATCCCTATCTGGTTCGTATGGAGCACCCTCGACAAGCCCCTACGCACATCGCCGCAACCCGAGGTGGCAAAATACTTACCTAACAGTGCACAAGTCCAGGCTGCATTACAACAGCGGGAGTTGGAGCAGTTGCCTCCGACACCATCCGGCGCTACCGTCGATGTAACACCCTCCCCAGAGAAATTTCCTAAACCAAACCCGGGCTCTCGCCAGAAATATGGAGAAACTTGGCAGGAGTTCTTTGTTTGACAAGCGGTACGCCACGAGAGAATTGCTGCCGTTGAGACTGCACAAGAAAAAGCCGCTCACTTGGCTTGCCAGAAGGAAAGTGAGCGCTATCGCGCACCGGGGAAGAGAGGGGCTGCTGTCTTCCGCTGGCTGGAAACGGATGGCTTTCACCTCAGAATGAGAGTCAATTTCAGAGAGATAGAGGATCTTTGGGAAGAAAAGCCAGCGGAACATATGCAGTATAATGCTTTTGATCGGGAATGGGATGTCTGTACCGAATTCAACCCTGATGCGCCAGACAATGAAGACCCATTTGGTAACGACGACTATGATGGCGAATACGATGATCCCGCCTTGGAAGAAGGTGAGATGGGGCAACCCACTGGTCAAACGGAGAGCCAATCGATACCAGCGGGTCCACTTCCCACAGAACACTGGCAGCGAGACGTACTGTCTATTCATGGTGTCGGCAACCACCACACGGATGCCGCAGCTCCTAAATTTCTAAGCACGCTTGACAGCCATCTTTACGATCGTTTTGGATTTGATTGGGACGACACTATCTACTTTGAGGGTCCTACACCGTCGGATGCTGAATGGGAACGGACTCTCAATATTTTGCAGGACCCTCACCCTCAAGTGGCTTCGAAATACAAGGGCCCAATCTTCAACTTCGTCACACGTCTACTCCATGAACCAGTGGACAGCTCATCAGCCATGCCATGGGATCTCAGTTCATCCAGTCTTTTTCCATTGCGTGAAAGACAGGACCATTATCTGACAATTGAGCCGAAGGACATGGTAGGCAATACAGCGAAAAAATTATATTTCATTTACGCTACGAAGGCTACCAAGGGTATTGATTGGCTGCTCGCAGTAGATAGTCCGGTTACTGCTATACAATGCCTCCGCTCGTGCAGAGATATTACAGAAGCTGTTCGGTATCTCATAGGACAAGGAATTCTGTTCAATACTCTTAATCCTTGCCACGCGTTTTCACCTCCACCGACAGGCCCTCCACCACCTCCCGTCTCTCTTGGTGTGCGTCCAATCGGTTATCAGCCTGATGCTGCTGATTATGCCGCTTATGAAGTGGCTCGGGACCATTTTCTCCGTTCTTCACATGCACGTGCAGCCATCCTCAAGGGTGGTATTGTCTGGCACCTCGCAATGGAATTCATTGGCCCCGGATGTATTCTTACCGGACCCTCCGATGTCACCTCCTCCGAGGGACAAATATTCCATTTTACAGATGACACCATTTTCTGTGACGATATCCTCAATGACGATGAGCTTGACCTCATATGTGGCGTATACAGAGTTTATACTGGTAGGTACCCACCCTCTCTGGATTCAGTGGGTCATGTATTAATTCAATGTGATGAAGGATCGAACCAGCAGGTCTCCCATCTTTCCTGGTGGCCAAAGCACTCGACTTGGCAGAAGAGTCTTTTCAACGTTGGCCACTGGACTCCTGCTGCTGAGGACTGGTTTCAGAAACGTCTCGAACTCATCTGGCAGAACAAGGCCCCATGCAGGACTGCTGGCAAGTGGTACGAATCCATTCCGAGGCATGGAAGGTCACTGCGTTTGGCTCAGAAGCTAGATGTGGCAGCAGGCCAATTTATAGAAGGAAAGATATTTCTGTAGCTTTGTTGGTCTCATGCCTTGCCCATCTCGTTTTTTTTTCTTGTGCCGTTACATTTTCCTTACCATTCATGTAGATCTCTGACTATCAATACTGTATCATGAAAAATGGACTATTTATTTCACTGAAGCTTTTCTGTGAGACATTGAATGAAGGAATGAATATCTTCTGGGAGTTGTATCTGTGTGTCATCATAAGTCTCCAACTCTTGAAGCTCCTGACCCCAATCCAGACCATCAGTAAAGTTAAGACCTCTTCCCTGCCGAAAGGAATACTTCAAAAGTTGAAGCGCTTCCATTAATTCTGGTGAAATGTGATTTCATCGTGCTGTCATGGTCTCCTTGCTTGATGAGAATACCCGTTCACAAGGTACTGCTGAAGCTTGTATTGGCAAAATGTCCATGGCAAGAGGAAAAATTCTTGGATAGTGAAGTTGATTTTCCTAGTCCCACCCATATTTAGCATGAAAAGGATACACCTGTCATTGACCTCACATACCTGCCAGTATAAAAGACTATTTGTTGTTGGTTGTGTATCACAAAGGTATGCTGCAGCTTCACCCTCAATTGCCCGTTGCGCAGCTGAGTGATTTTGATTACGGTTGAGGCCGAGGATGTCTCTTGCAGTCGGACGTGGCCGTATGGCAGGTGGATCTGCATTGTTTATGGTAGGGGCCTCAGTTCCAGTATTAGAGATGGCGTCGTATGGGCGAAGCTACATAAGATAGAGTAATGCAGCTGATAAAAGCAAAAAATGTTGGTACATACGGCATTAATAAACAACTCCTTCGCCCAATCAATCCATTCTGGCTGGTACTCCTCGAACCACGTCAATTTGACAGACGGATCCAGAACTGGGGAAGAAAGCTGGTTAGCAAAAGTAAAGGATCAATGAAATACGAACTCATAGCCAGTGTATAAGCAGAGACCATGTCAGTTCGGCTACTATATGATTCGAGTTTGTCGATCCCATGTTGAACGATATCAGAAGTTTCCAGATTCTCATCTTGATGTACTTTCCAGATGTTGAGCATTGCTTCAAATGCAGGTACAGCGTGACATAATGTTGGAGTCTTCTCATGCGATAATATTTTTTGGAATGCGTGTGGAATCTGACAATGATAATGTGTTATATACAAAGCAACAATCAAATACACTAACCAGGAGAATAGAATAAAATTTTCGAAGAGCATCCCAGTCGGATTCATCAAGCTTGAACTTGCGTAATTCAACAAATTCCCGGCTTTCAAGGAAGGTGTCAAGAACCTAGGTAACCAAGTCAATATTGGCCACGAAAATTAGAAAGAAAAATACTTCTTGAAGGTTGATGGCTCGTTCAATCATGAGGAGTGTTGAAGACCACCTCACTTCCATGTCACGTAGAAGCTGAAGCTCTTTCCACTCTAGTCTCTCGAACAATGATGAAAAATATTGTCGGCACAGAGAAGATGATCGTATCTAGTATAAATTAATGTTTGCGCACCAAACCGTAAGTTGCTGTACAAGAAATCAAAAGAGAGACACACCGCACAAATGAGAGACCGAACTGTCGCAATCGGATCTTGGTCAAGTCCTTCCAAGAAGTTTGAAGGGTAAAAGTCTTTGGCAGTTTCAGCAACATAGTCGAGATTGGTGATTGCTGCTAGCACGGCCTTGCAGGCAAGATTGATGATGTGAGGAAAACATCTGGAGGCAAAGAGCATTAGTAATTGCAGTGCAGCAACAATATCATATCACATACCTAATTCGACATTCAGTTTTGTGAAATTTGATTTTTTGTCGTCGAAGTTCATGTTCCAACATGGCCATGAATGTATCGTTGTTTGAAGCATTGTCGAGAGTGATCCATCCAATCTAAAAGGATGAGGGTCAATGAGAATACTAAGAAAAAATTGAATACCTTATCAGTAATCAGAAGCCAATTGGTAACATAGATGAATACATGGGCGAGATGTTCACCATCATGTCACCCAGGAACACGATGAAATCCCACTAAGTCAGAACGTAATTTGAGAATGTGTTGAAGGCCACTCGGGGTTTCTTCGGTACGTGATTGTATCCAATGAGCGGTGACGGCCATGAAAGGTGAGCGATTTGGATCAGACCACATGTCCATTGTGAATGAAATTTTCCCTAAAGAATGCTGTTCCTCCATTAATAAGATTGTCCAGAAAGTAGGTAGCAGCCGCACTGACCTGCATGTCCTGACTTAGTTGATCTAAATGTTCTTGAAGTGTCTCTTCGATGTGTTTATGAATTGTGGTTCTACCAGGAATATCTGACTCCCGGAGTTCCTCTTGAAGCATCAGGAAAATTGCATGCAGGTGTGGTGATTCAACAACGTTGAGTGACTGAAATCATAATATCTCATCAATACAGGAATATAAAACCATATAAAAATATACTTGATCATCCCAAACGATGAACTGGACGATCGCATCAACGAAAGCTTCCCTTGAGAATGGGGTCCGTCCTTGTGGCACCGGTCCTGTTGATTGCCCTTTGCCCTTTCGATATTCATACAGGGCAGCCTGGGCACTCTTCACCTTTATATTGACCCTGAACTCATCACAACAGGATACCCAAACATCCATGTGCTCCTCCATCAAATGATGGCAAAGAGTCCCGGTGGATGTCTTGATACTAAATTTTGCAATCTGGTGGTTCAGATTCGTTGCATGGATAGTCCTATTAAAGTCGTCAAACATGATATAATAACCAGGCTGTTGAAAGAACATACCCACAGAAAGTACAAATCTGCTGGTTTCCCCTCTTTTCAAAGAAAGTCCACACGTCTGATGTGACATGATGAGTCTTGTTGCCCGCAGGACCATCCATTTGCGGTGAAGGAGCTGCTGGATTCGCTGCAGGTGGCCATTGGTTATGGGTGGATTTTGACCCAGAGCTGGACCCAGAGCTGGACATTGACGCTGGCGACATTGGTGGGGGCGTAGTATTTTCCAGATCAAAAAATGGGAGTGAAGGTGGTTGCTGTGAAGTCGAGGGTTGTGGAGGTGAAAGCGGGGAGAAGATAAGATAGACGCCATCAGGAACCAGCACCCATTACATAAGCCAATAATTGATGGTCTACCATGTCTTATACCTTCCACATCAATAATCTTTTCACTAATATCATTGCTGGAAGTGGTAGGGATATGTCTGGGCTTGTGCTCCTAGGAGACAGTTTCTTTATATTCCAGGAATTGAGCAAGTTATTACCAAATTACAGCCGTTTTTGATGATCTTGACACTTTTTGAAATTTTTTGATCATTTGAAACAATATAGACTTGGTGAAATTTTCTGTGCTCTACTTTGTATCTCATGAAATACTACATAGATTAACATGGTTATAGAGGGAAAGTTGTACTATTTCTTAAGGGCTATCTACTGCTGTAATTACATTTGGACAATATTTAGTGTTTGGTGACTTGTGGATGAAACAAAAGGTAAGCCAATACTTTTTGACACTCAAAATGATATTGTCAAATCATGGCATCAAATGAGCTCCTATGAAAAAGATTGTAGGGAGGAAATTGTGCATTTTTTCAAGGGCTAAAAGTACATATACCGTGTTTTTCTTTATTTTTGTCTTGTGAGCTCATAATAAGAATTCTTGTGGCATTTCATGCCTAATGCACACAATCATAGTATAGATGAAATATTGCCTCAAAGGAGAAAAATAAAGAAAAACACGGTATATGTACTTTTAGCCCTTGAAAAAATGCACAATTTCCTCCCTACAACCTTTTTCATAGGAGCTCATTTGATGCCATGATTTGACAATATCATTTTGAGTGTCAAAAAGTATTGGCTTACCTTTTGTTTCATCCACAAGTCACCAAACACTAAATATTGTCCAAATGTAATTACAGCAGTAGATAGCCCTTAAGAAATAGTACAACTTTCCCTCTATAACCATGTTAATCCATGCAGTATTTCATGAGATACAAAGTAGAGCACAGAAATTTTCACCAAGTCCATATTGTTTCAAATGATCAAAAAATTTCAAAAAGTGTCAAGATCATCAAAAACGGCTGTAAGAAACTTTTCAATAAATGTTTCCAAATCACTTTTCACGTGGATTGCCAGAGTTTTGATATTTTGGAGCAAACATTTGGCCACTTATGTAATACACCACGTGACCTGGCAAACTCCGAAGAGTGACTAGCCTGGCAGGAAACACAGGCCAGAACTCTATCTCCTGATGTGGGTTACTGTCCAAAGCTCATTCTGCACTTGAAGTATCTCGGAGATGGCACTTTACCAGCCAGTATGATTTCTGAAGTCAACAGGACTATGCTACAGTTATGGTACATAGGCCAAGGTCAACATTTGGCCGTGGGAACATCACGTGATTGAATTACATAAGGGTGCTGGTTCCTGATGGCATCTATCTTATCATCGTCATGAGAACTCGACGGTAACTGAAATGTGACATGTCTTGTAGGTATGATTGGACTTTCGGGAGAGGGCTGCTTGCGAGGGGTTGACGTAACAGACGTCTTCCTTTGCTGATGACGACCACGGCATGAGCAGGGAGATGGCATAAACAATATGTCGATAGCTGTTGCTATGTTGTCCGGATCATTAGCTTTCGCAGAAAGAACCCTGCACCAGGAATAACACGATATCGTAGGCCCTGCTTTTGGCATGGGTGTAATGGGTTGAACAACATGACTTGATAGGAAACCTGGGCCAAAGGTGTCGACTTCAAGATCTACTTCAACAGCCTTGCCTTTTCCCTTGTCTCGGTGGATCTGTTCGGTAGTTGCAGTGGATGGTTGAGGTACTAGAAATGTATGCAAGTGTCAGTACCATATAGAAGCAGGTTTAAAATGAAATATATACCTTGAATTCGGAAGGATGTTTGAAGCGCGCCATTCGCAAAGGCAGTCATCTTGGACTTTTTGGGTGCACGACGAGGAGGCATGTTGGTCTGAAGAGTTATGCAGAGTTTAGCTCTAAATAGCTGAATATATTTTGATTGACGACTAACATCATTTTCAATTTACTGGACCTCCGGACATGGATAGCTCTACTACATTTCCAATGATGTTGCCTCATGGCAAAGTGTCCATCTCAACCAACATGTATTGCAAACACGTGTATCGTCGTATGAGTGTATCCTGCCACAAACCACACCCTTACTGACAATTAATATTCCTACGAGACTGCGCCCCTGTACAACGTGGTGAACAGGTTGAATATGCAGATAGAAGGTGTCGGGTGAGTTTGATGGCAGACGTATGAAATACACATGAAACACAGATATTGGCAAAAGTACAATAGAAAAAATGTGCACGTCCTCAGCAGTGGCGAAGCGAAAAGGTGAAGAGATTTAAAATAAAATAAGAAGGTGGTACTAAATGCAGCAGCACGCAGACACATTGCAGCCAACGTTGCAATGGTGAGTTTGTGATCTATTCCTGCACAAGAAAAAGCTGCTCACTTGGCTCGCCAGGAGGAAAGTGAGCGCTATTGCACACTGGGGAAGAGGGGGCTGCTGTCTTCCGCTGGCTGGAAACAGATGGCTTTCATCTCAGAACGAGAGTCAATTTCAGAGAGATAGAGGATCTTTGGGAAGAAAAGCCAGCAGAACATATGTGGTATAATGCTTTTGATCAGGAATGGGATATCTGTACCAAATTCAACCCTGATGTGCCAGACAATGAAGACCCCTTTGGTAATGATGACTATGATGGCGAATATGATGATCCCACCTTGGAAGAAGGTGAGATGGGGCAACCCACTGCTCAAACTCATCTGGCAGAACAAGGCCCCATGCAGGACTGCTGGCAAGTGGTATGAATCCATTCCGAGGCATGGAAGGTCACTGCATTTGGCTCAGAAGCTAGATGTGGCAGCAGGCCAATTTATGTAGCTTTGTTGGTCTCATGCCTTGCCCATCTCATTTTTTTTTCTTGTGCCATTACATTTTTCTTACCATTCATGTAGATCTCTGGCTATCAATACTTTATCATGAAAAATGGACTATTTATTTCACTGAAGCTTTTCTGTGGTTGTGTATCACGAAGGTATGCTGTAGCTTCACCCTCTATTGCCCGTTGCGCAGCCGAGTGATTTCAATTACGGTTGAGGCCAAGGATGTCTCTTGCAGTCGGACATGCAGGTGGATCTGCATTGGTTACGGTAGGATCAATCCGTTCAGGTCACTCCACCCCAGTTGCTTGATTGGCTACCAACTTAAGAGGGTCAGTCATCAGTTGTAATCATACATTTCTAGAAATTCATCATCTAACTCGTCGCACCCCACTCCGACGGCTTCCAAACCATCTTCCTCTTCACCATCCAAATCGTCGCCACTATCATCGTTGTCGCTGTAGTTGTTGCTGTCACTGTCGCTCTCACCACATTCTGGGACAAGAGATCTTCCACTGTCGCTGCTCACTTCATCCTCCATGTTCTCGGACAGGGTTGTGGTTTTTCCATTGGCATAGGTATGTCCCACGCCAAGGCCCCAGTGGTATCGCATCAACATGTCTCGATCCACAAACCTAAGAAGAAATTCACTGGGTGTTCAAATAGACAAATATATTCATACCAATTGACATAATAAACTTGCCAATCCTTTGCATCTCGAGCACAATGTGAGATTCCGATTCCATCAGGATGGGCCTTTCCTCGAGAAAAAGCAGGCACCACGTGACAGCCCCATAGCACATCAGCAGGATCCATGAAGCCGAATGAGTGTTCGTCGGTGATTGGCGGGAAACAGATGCGATCTAGTTGGCCGCACGCCCAATCCGGACAAAAAGAATCTTCTTGATACCACCTAACCCACAGGAACTCTAGGCATCGGGGGTAGTGGTCAACCATACCCTCTCCAAGATAAATGACGTTAGCATGGAAAATACCAAGGACACGAGCATACAAGAATGGGTGCTCTGTGTCCGAGGCGACAGGATTTATGGCAATGACGTTACAGTGGGAAGTACCAGGATGGATGACATCATTTCCACGTCGAACATCATAGGCAGTGTAGTTCAACCGCATGATGTTGTGCCTATATATTCGATCCTGTTTCAAAAGTACCGAAAGCCAGTCACCGTTGTCTTCATCAGGGTTGATCAAGGGATCTGCGTCCGGGTCAAGGATGTTCTTCTCTGCCAGAAGAAGAGATCTGATCCGAGGCAAAAGGTGTTGCTTCAGCTTAGGTATGAAGTCCTGTCACCGATTGTTAGTGTAAATGTTGGAATATTGTCAGCCAGATGCAATACCTGAACAGCTGGGTCTCCTCCATGCTTCTGAACAAGTAAAATAACATTTTCCGGATGATTCTGTGACTTGCCAATGCGGTGATGAGCATCTGGGCTGATGGCGATTACTTCTGCATCTGTTGATTTACTGGCTAAGTTTCGAGCACGGATACGACGAATCCGTGTTTGACGATGCTCTATTTGTGCCATCTGCCTTACAAAGCGTCTGCGGTCAGTTCGGGAATACCTGGCTTTCGGTGTGCGGTGTTCTAGTTCACCCTTGTAAACCTTCATTCAGCCATGTTCCAAGAAATGCTGTGACCACTCACCGGCTCTGTGCTATAAGAGTCACATGTGCCATATGTTTTAATGGTAGTGCCATAATCGCCCATAGCATGGAACTTATAGGTCTCCAAATTCAACTTCTTCCGCTTACGAGTTGGGACTGTGGTGGTGCCATGGGAATCCTCCATTTTGCGGAGCTTATTATGACCATGCGACTTCTTTACTTCTCGATGCTTACGAGCTTCAGCTTCTCGTTTGAGTTCGCACGTGTCAAAAGCAACACAAGTCTTGTTAACAAATGCTCGGAAACGATTGCCAATTGAAATAGTGGCTTCATCGAGTATTTTCAATGTGTGATCAGTGTGCATTTGGAGCTTGGCGAGCCCATGCCAATGAGCACATGCAAAGAGGAGTTGAAGAATATACCAGTTGTGGGGTTCAGGTAGAAGGCCATCAAAAACAGGGATTGCGCACTGATCACTGATTCAGCAAAGATAAACACAACAACGGAAGAGTAAGTCTTACCTGGAGAAGATTCTCAAAGTCTCACGCCGCCATCCTTCTCATATCCGACACATTTGCAGAAAATTTTCGGATAGTGTCACGCCCAAAGGTTGGAATCTGTCAATACCTTGAATGTCTGTGAATGACACCACCTCCATGATGCAAAAGAAAAACCTTACCAGTGATCCAGTTCATTGAGGACAGCTGCCCCTGCAGCATCGACAATACGAAGAAGATGAATAAATAACATTTTCCAAACACCGATTTCGAATTCATGCAGCAGGTCAACCACCAACATAGCAAATAGGTTGAAGCCAAATTGCGCCAGCCGCGCCGAGAAAGCATTCTAGAGAGCTTTTATTAATGTGTTAGGTGATACTTCTCCACACATACTGTTGTTGGCACCAACGACTCTTCCTTCAACAAGCTCTCAATGGCGTCACTGTTTACCGCAAGTTTTTTTTCATAAATAAATTGTCGTGCGGCTTGGACTTTGCGCCTTCTAACATCGTCATCACGCCGGGCAAGTGTGCTTTGTTGAGCCATATCGCGTTTCGTACCTAGGTTTGGTAGACGCGATTTTGAGATGAGACACCTTGGGCAGGGGCATTTCCCACGATTGTGAATGCAAGCTATGAGAACCCTGGGTCAAGTTGTACGTCAGAAAGAATGAGGAAGTTGAGGTATGATATTTATTCACTTTTCTGGGTAGTCCGCCGAATATGTGAATATCCTCAGATAAAAGCGCCGAGTGATCCCATCACAACATGTGATCACGATTCCGTGCTCATAAGCTTCACAAAATTCGTCGTCAAGAAGGATTTGCCATTGAGCATGAAATATCTCGCAATAGCAGTGAGACATCATTTCTTTGCTCGCTACCTTGCCACCGGTGTACTCTGCAACAAAATCCTTGAAGGCATCTGGCAGCTAGAGCTCGTTAGCCAACAACACAGACAGCGGGGGAGAAAAAGGCTTACCTTTTGGAAGTACGCAACGTGACTGAATGAGTGACATGACGGTTTGCATCGCCGATATTTGGACTCATTCCCGAAACAAAGATAAACAGGCCAAAGCTTGGCGTCACCAAAGGATGTGAGATGAGTCGAATCTGACCAGAACATTAATCCGGCTATAACTCGAGGTAATTCACAACCGGGCTCACCCAGAGACTCTTGGAGATCACGGTGAGCATCCAGAAACGCAGCAGATGTATATAGTTCACCATGTACATGGACTTCACTACTTTCTTCATTGGGTTTCCACAATAACTCGTAGGGTTCATAATGAAAATGTTCATGGTCCAATAAGCTAGAGAGCTTTTCTTTCAGAATGGACACAAGAGAGCGGTGGTATAGGTCGCCAACAACCCAGTGGGAAGGTCCAGATTTTGTCATGTGAGAGTGGAAGGGAACATTAATTGATACAGGCATTCGACTCCATCCAGCATCGTCACCCAACCACTCTTGTTCATCTTCATCAAAGTCATTGGCAGCCAAAATGGCATTGATGGTCGACCATTTGGTGTCGCGTATGTCCGCTGGGCTGAAGTCAGGATCTCCAACAATGTTGACAAGTTCCTTGAAGCTCTCCTGTGATTTTTGTACGCCATGGTTCCAATACCAGTCACCTAAACGAAATGAATTCTGATTTGGGTAAGGAGAAAAATCCATATTGTTATGTTTTGAAGTTTGGGTTCCATCAGGCATTTCGAAAAGATCTTCTAGAGTGATGTTTTCCTCTGGATCATGCGACGGGTGCTCTGTTGAACAATATCGCCTGGAAAGGCCAAAGTTATTTCAAGTCGTCCGGAAAAATTGAAGGATTCGCAATCCAATTGATCGGTTTGGTATTGGAGCAGAAGCCGGAGAGACTGAGGTGGAAGATGTGGTGAGGGGTATAGGGGGTGGTGCTGGAACGGGTGGTGCTGGAATAGGTGGTGAGTGATAGAAAGGAGAAATTTTCGATGCCTACCAAAAGTCGGCAGGAGTGGCGGCGGCGGTTGGGGAATGATGTCGCGAAAGCGTTTTGGTAGACATTTTTCTCTTTGGGATCGCGGCCGCACATCTTCGTCAGACTATGTACAGGGGTGTGAGCGACACAAACAAATCGAGCCATCACGAATGATCATACTTACTCTATCAAAGGTAGCTTGAGGATATTGAGCTGAATCGCATTCTCGGACCTGAAGATTTGGAATGAATGTCTGACAATACACAAGTTAAAATTTCTAGTACCGACTGCAGATCCGGAATGATCTGAAGGTTGTCGGCGTGAGCATCCGAGTCGGTAGCTGCTTCTCGCTGGGATGGCCCAGCTGCTTTGGAGTCCAGCCGAACTTTTTTTCTCTTCTCCCACAGCTCCTTGGCTTTCACGAGAGCACTATGTAGTCGTTTCTTGCTTGGCTGGCATGAACGCTTGTGAAAATTGAGTGGGCCCGGGCCGGAAAAGGACCTTCCACAACCACACAGGTATGGGTTGCACTCTGATGATTCCATGTGCGAAGGGCTGAAGCAAGGCATCGTTTTGAACATGACAGTGAAAATTTAATAGAGAAACAGTGAGTGAGATTTCAAAATCTCAAGAGATCTGACCACTCAGGTTCGATCGGCAGGCATTCGAGTCAAGCGCCGTTAATAGATCGGAGGGCTCTGTTAGCCGTGATGGGTAATTCCCCACAAATCAAGAGCGAACTGTGAAAAACGTCAACACACCTTCGCAGATGTTTTTCGCGGGTTCATCATACATCATTTCTTGGCCTGGTATGTTGGTGAAATTTTGAAATTTGAGTGGGCCCAGGACCTCATACGACTACAACCGCACCCTGCTGTGAGGGACTATGTGAGAAAGCGATAACCCGCATCTCAGAAGATCCGCATCTCACAAGATCTGACAGATTAGATTTGATCGGCGAGCACCATGCCTTAATTTGAAAGCGCCCGGTCCAGCGGCGCTGGCGCTGGATAGGCCAACTATAAAGGCTTTCTTGTGAATAATATTTGACACCTTTCTGGCTGAGCCGACATGCCCAAGTCCTCGAAATCCAAGCCCCACCATACAGCGGAAAAAGTGTATGTCGTCGAACTTCATAGTTTACTTTAAATTTGACGCTCGACACCAGCCCAACCAAACCTTATAAACGTCTAGCTGATCATGCGGACCAAGTCATATTATGTTAGTCTCACCCGACATGATCTACGCCAAGAATTAGCTTTCCTAACTCGCATCAGCATGCGACGGCAAGTGTGGTAACAGCAAAGACCTCCGATTGACCATCGAAGACCTCGAGACCACTATTGCACAAATCAGAGATGAACTCGCGTTAAAAGAAGCCGAAGTGAAAGAACTGACTGCTGACGTTCGCCGCTATCGAGGATTATGGATGAATAATGCCCACACAGTGGAAATGT
This sequence comes from Hygrocybe punicea, assembly GCA_963556145.1. Taxonomy (NCBI): domain Eukaryota; kingdom Fungi; phylum Basidiomycota; class Agaricomycetes; order Agaricales; family Hygrophoraceae; genus Hygrocybe; species Hygrocybe punicea. The sequence goes on from OY744470.1 coordinate 20,011, forward strand.
TGCGGCGTCTCATTCCAGAGGATGAAGCAATGGAAGGCTTGTCTCAGGCTCGAGACTGGGATCACTCTTCGCAAAACTATGGTATGTTTGGATATATGAGATGTTATATTCATCTGAAAGGATAACCATGAAAACACACCAGCTTCGCCTTAGATAGCTTGAAATGCAATTTATTTGTTCGCGTACTCTAACGGTTCGCAGAAAGCCCATCGAACACGGAGAAACAGCTTTTTGTAAGATCATAAATAACAATATCGCGTGAATGCCCGCCCTATGATGTTGCAGTTAAGAAGAGAGCCGAATGAACAATCCTACATTGATTCTGACATATAAATTCCAGCATAGCTCGCAACTGGGACTGACTTGGATGCTGTGTCATCTCGTAGTTTCTCGGTTTGACATAACATTGCAGAGCATTTGAGTTGTCGTCCTATCGCATCACGACCTCCGAGTCGCTACCAGTGATTGAGAGAAGGCAAAAGCACGTTTCCTAACGGTAATTGGCCTGAGAATCCACACGTGCAAAGGTTCTTGAGGTGGTCCGGGACAACACGATCTCGCTGGTACTTAGTACAGGCGAAATGGAATGATGGAATCTTCGCTAGTACTCAGTACATGCGAAGAGGGGATTCAGAGGATGGCGTGACCAGTCATGGTGACTAGTGACTTAGTGACAATGAGCGCTTTTAGTTATTGAACAAACTTGAACAAACTTGAACACTCTCCGTCTTCTCCGTGGCAGAGCCACAGAGAGGAGGTTCTGGGTGACCTCTTTCACAATGGTTCACTCTCAGCAGCTAAGCCGCAGAGATCTCTAGGCTCTGGGAGAGCTTGTACTGTCCTGGACTAACATCAAGAACCCTTGCATGCACGGATTTCTGAGGGGGTTCAAGTTGTCATGGTGTGCATACAGCGACCTCTTTTGCAACGGCTCACTCTCAGCTGCAGAGAGCGGAGCGCTCATCTTAACCCATCAGCACCTCATCTCCGCATCGCTCTTAACTGGCTTTTTGCTATGGCCGATGTCGTCTTCCCCGCGTCGTCTTCCCCACGTCGTCTTCCCTGCGTCGTCTTCCCTGCGTCGTCTCCCCCCTACTCTCTACTTCCTCAGCTCTGGGTACGTTGGCTTATCTCTAACTAATCTTTTCCTTTTGCTGATGGTGTTGTTTCCAGTTCTGGATCCATAAAATTGACGTCGTTCGAGGAGTACATGCCAGAGTGGGGCTGCAACCAATTTTCTTCTGTAACTAGACCGCTAAAATATGTATTGTACATGACAGAACTCATAGAGCTAGTTAACAGCGGCGTTCAATGGGTATAGACCCAACCGGAACAATTTCAAAAACAGACTTAGGGAATGGATCGGGTCGGCAAAGTAGGCATCGAGGACAATAGCTGAAGACTCTAGAATGAATGGGTTTATTAAGTTTAGCTTTTGTTAAGTAAAAAAAAACTTACTCTCGATGAGCCCTCCATAAATTAACCAATTCACTTAGATCGTTCCAAGGTGTCTCCCCATGGCCCTCTCCCTGCCTGCTGCTAATTTGAGTGGCAAAGTTGAGGACGCGCTGATCAACGCGCTGATCAACGCGGTGACCGGTACCACCATATGGTGCGTATTGATTGTATTGGCCGTATTGTCCGCCTCCAGTCGTCATTTCATAGCGGTCAGGATGGTGCATCTCGCCTTGAAATTGTATGGGATGTTGGAGTGGATTTGGATGCTGCAGATTGGGCTGCTGGAGATTTGGTTGTGGATTCTGTTGCAGGTTCTCGGCAGTGCCTTGGTATTGAAGTCCATCGGAACTGTGTTGGTTGTGAACCGGGTTACCTACATGGCTGGGTGAGCTAGTTAATCAATATTGAGGCAACGAAATTCTTACCGCAATCCTGACCCCAACACTCGTTTTGGGGATATATTTGACTCATGCCGGTGGGGAGGGGGGCGAAGTTACAAGTTCTGGAAGATACGTCTTTAATTATCGTGAATACCTTAACCATCAGCTAACTCCGGGATTATGGGCAACGCAGGAATTCGTAAATACTCTCCTACCCTACGCCTGTGGGTAAATCATTGAATCGTGAATCTCTCCGATTCCCACTTCAGCAATGAATCAAGATCTCGGCAATGTGGTCAACACGACATACCTCACATAACCCTACGCCCAAGCAAATTGATTGACTCCGTGACCTAGAAACAAATCAACATCTTGATTTTTCACAAATCCAGTACAACAATTCAAATTCTGAATCTACAACCCTATACCCTGTGAGTAAATCGATGGAATCTGCGAATCTCTCCTTTACATGACATACTCCTACTTTAGCCATAAATCTAGATGTCAACCAGGGAAAGGAAATGGACGAGGTATAGTTGTAACAGCTCTTGCGATATGATCTTTTGATCAGGATCCAGGAATAGGAAATTTTGCCCAGTATTTGCCGTCACTGTGGGAACATATAATTTAAGGCTGACACGTCATCAAATTCTACCAATGGCGGCCTCTACCCACTCATCTCCCTCTGGGTCTCTGCATGACGAACATCGTTCCCCTCTATATTCTTTCCTCGACAACCTTCATAACCGTTGTCCGCAACATGTTGCGGGGGAGGTCTGTGATATCTCTGCTGTTCTAGAGCAATGTAGTAATACTGTTCTAGGAAATGTCAACCTGCTTCAAAAACCCTCAAGACGTTGAGGCTTTGTTAGATTTTGCCTATGAATCGCGCGTGGAACTTTTCGATGAACTTCAGCGTTCTGAAGATATTTGCCGTGATGCTCAAATGATCATCGAAACTCAACAACGGAACACGGATGATGTCCGCCAACGGTTGACCAGGGCAGATGCAGTCTCAGCGAGACTCATCAGCTTCACTCGCAATACTGGTGTGATTGACGATTTTGACAAATTTCTGCAATGCCGTGATGAGAGGCGCCCAAACGGATCCAGAGTTCTCAAGTCGGAATTTGACCTGGCTTTCGGGGGGTCCAACCATGGTGAGCGGTCCCAATGATTGTGAATTCTTCTTGACTGAAAGTTTTATGCAAGTTCGAATGGTCAACGCCATGTGAAATTTTGTCGGTCTATTTAATCCTACTTTCTGAGTCTCTGTAGTGAGAAATCAGCAAGGAATTCTGTAACCATAAAACATGTCTTTGTAGTGGCACCATTTCCTTGATATGTACAACCTTCGGACTGAGTTTTTGAGTAGTCATGGTAGTACTGCTATGTTAGCGTTGTTATTTCGAATTCTGATCGTGTCCCAGGTGTTCAAATGTTCTACACAGAGTCGCAACTGGTACTGTCACCTTGTCATCCCTCCATAGATGTTGAGTGAAGACCTGCTGCAGTTTGCAGGTGCTTCTTATCAAATTCGTGTCATTCAGGTTAGCCAGCCGTTCCATGAATTCACAAAGGTCAACTATTTTGGATCACGAAATTGTTTTGTTTTACAACCAGGTAAGTACATGTATAGTAATTGGGCAGTTAACTCATCTGCTGATCAAGCACTTTCCATGGTCAGGTCGATTATGTCGTTCGACTGACACTTATGGTAACAAAAGACCCCTTTCGTCATAATCCAATGGCAACGACGGCACTTGGTAAACATCTTTTGGAACTCAGCCTCGGGACATCCAGGCTCGGCAATGGAATCGAGACGAAGAAGTTTCGATAATGCCGATTCAGCCTGAGAGCTTGTTGCAGGTTTTCGGGCTGAGATACCTTCCGTGACTTCGGTGTGTCAGCAAACTTCCCCAATGAAGGGTGGCAAACGGTTGGGTTGCTCACAATCACCTTCGAAGTTCTCTCCTGCTGCCGATGGGCCAGCATTCACGACAGCAGCCATCTGGCCAAGACTTGGCCCACTGGCAATTTGAAACACTGCCATTTTGTAAATTCAGGATCTTAATCGTCATATATGTCATGGAACTGACCTCGAGGTAGATATTTCCTTGTAGGCAAGTCTGGCATCGCATAAAATTGTTCCATGGAAACTGAAGAATAGACGAGCTTAAAGTCCAACTATTAAAAGGAGAGTGACGAGTTCTCAAACCTAGATATCCGCACTTATTTCCATTACAGCATGCCACATACTGATTCACATACTTCCCCTCGACCGCCATAAAAATGATTGTTTCGGTGTAGTTCCCGTTATCACTAGATATCGCACATAAGCAGCAAGGGCCACGGAAGTAATGAGTTTTGCGGTAGGCGGCGAGATTCTTTGGGGCAAGTCGCTCTCCTGCCTCATTCTCCGGCCTTTGAGGGTGATTTTCGTGAACAGCTCTATGAACTGATTTCAAGTCACTTACCAGATCCACGGACGTAGGTCGGCTTGTGTAGAGTCATAATGAAGGATGTAAGGATAGGGTGAGGATCCTTGCCGAAGAATGCGCCTGAGATAGCGTGGCGTTGTCGTAGTGCTGGCTGAGGATTGAGCAGATATAAATTTATGCGGGTTTCATGCTATGACTAGTATTTATGCCCATCTGAATTCCTTCCACCATCTCGGCGCATCTTGACTGATCTGAACGAATCTAGATCTATTTGACTGTACCTTTCTTTCAACCTTCCATTTTGGGTTCCATCAACGCACATAAATACTGCATGCTCGCCTTCGTCTAAGCATCCAACTTGAACACTCCCCACCATGCCAACAGACGAAAATATCCCCCCCGAAATTCTAGGCCGCCCGCGCGATGAAGCTCTCCAACTTGGCCCTAGAAAAAAGGCGTAAGTGGGCTTCAAACAATTGATTTGCCCAGCTGACATCTTATGCAGTAGCGCCACTGACCCCCTTGTTCATCATGGCCGCCATTTTGGCCGGACTATTCATGCATTGTGCCGTGTCCACACTCTCCTCTCTAACGGGATTTCACGCGAGGTAGAACTTGCTGAGCATCCAGAAGAGTTGTTCACAGCCCAGTAATCTCCACACAATGACTTCCGGACGCAGCTGACAGGATATACATAGGGAAAGAAGGGAGCACCGCGTCTTCAAGAACCTCCTTCAGATGGTACCTGGTCTTGAAGAACACTTGATGAGCAGTTCTGAGGAAGAAGTCCAGCATATCGCCGACTTGGTATGTGCTAATGTGATTGCACCACTCGAACAATCTACTCAGTCTCCTTCCAGGTTCAGAAAGGCGCTTCAAGTGCGCGGTCCGACGATACCAAGAGTCTGAAGGGTGCCATTCTAGACTGGATTACTCCCCATGGTCAGACTCTCACTCCTTCATTGACTCGCAACGTCAAAGTGGATCGAGGGTTCCATCATGAACGCACTGGAGCACTGCTCTGCCCCGCCGGCTTGGACTGGACAAATAACGAGTAAGGATTATGTTTTCCTCAAACGCCACAACTGATGTTGTTTAGGGTCAAAGAGAAGTTGAGATCCGGGGAACGGATTGTCTCTGGGGATGAATGGCCTGTTTTCCTTTACCATGGGTACGCGTACGATTCGGAAGATCCTTGGAATGGCCTCTTTCGCAGTACCCTACTTGTATCAGTCAGTTGCGTTCTGATGACACTCGCCACACTACTCAATGTTCAATAAAGGCCTACAAATACATTTTCACATCTCCAAGTTCCGTGGACAAAGAGCCCAAAGCAACCAGGTCAGGCAATGCTCGTCTCCATGGGATGACTCGTGTCACGCCGGCTTCGATCGCATATGTTGCTACTCAGGTAAAAGCATATCTTGTCATGCTACATTCTTGACTGACAGTAGCCAGGTGCGATTCTCTCTAACTTCCTCGCCTGTCTTTTCGAGGACAGATATTATGACCGATTCCGAACGATTTTACAACTCTATTATGGATCTTTTGGAAGACATCGAGGAGCAAGAAGAGGTGAATCAGCTTCTCTCGTGGTGGGATAGGTAAGTTTGATTTCCTCATCATTCACACTAATCTCACTTGGACTGTAGGCAGATCTTTCCGAATACCTCAGCTCTTCGTCCATCCTCGAAAGATAGTGCTTTAGCAAGAATTAAAGAGAAACGTGCTGCGATAAAGAGGGCAATGGCGGACGAGACTGGGAACCCACATCACGTTTAGTTTCTGACGGTTTTAACCGCTCCGAGTCCAAGTCAAGAGAATTACATGGTGCAGTTCAAAATTCTGTTTCATTTGATTCCCATCTCTCATTGTATGTAAATTCTGAGTGTCAATATATGTCACTGTCCCCCGTGCGATGTGCGTGCGAAGTTGAGATCGCAATTGTAGTCATTGTTAGCAACGTGCTCAAACCATACCGCCCTGGTCAACTTTGGCTAGTTGACATAATACCGATGTACCTGTGTGCCTATATAAGGTCTATCACTTTTACTCACCTTGGCAATGCCGTGCAAATCTGATACATATGGGCATTCTGTATTGAGCTTGGAAAGCTGCACCAGGTCTTGCTGTCTTGAAAGTCACTGGAAATCTGTTCCGTACTGATCTTGCTGGTTAATTCTCTACCATCCTGATCGTGTATTGAAATACTGGGCACTTATTATAAAAAAAGTCAGTCTTGTACACATAGACATTTATATATTATCTACAAGGAACTGTAATCAAGATGTATCTGACCTTACTTGCCAATGCAACCTACTAATATAAGACATGTTATGGCTTGTCCGAATTCACAAAAATTCTTCACCTGTGCAATTGATGACGTTGTGGCAGATGTGGCCAAGCTCAATCGCCCAGAGGTCTCTTGTGATTACCGACAACCCACCCTATATATGTAAGGCCTTATGTGGGCATCTGCCAGAATTATATATATTTTAAATTTTGTGCAGCTTATAAGGTCATATCACGGTTTGTCTGAACCTCCTTATTTTCGTGATGTATATACTCCAAACTTGGCTCGAGGTGATGTAAGCGTGTTTCAACTTCAACAAAACACGCCGCCAACTTGAACAGGTTTCAACATCACAGTGACATTGTTATCCATTCATGATGTGTGTTCCTCGTTAAATGATCTGAGGTTATCTAACCAGTTCCAGGCGTGAACAGCTGCCAAAAACAACACGTCGTAGAGTACGCCATCGTGCTCAGGCCTTTGGTTATAAGGTAACCATGGAGTGGCTACTGGACTTTGGCATGCGCAATGGGATCGACATCGACAATGACATCAAAAATTCTTGCCTCAATGCCATCCAGAAGATTCTGAAGGATGCCCAGATCAGTCGAGTCGTCTCCGTGGAATGTCCAGATCATTCCACCGGTTCTGCGTTCTGCTTTGCGGTCGGGCACAACAAGACAATTGAGGGGTTGGAGGGGAATACGAAGGAGAGAATTGAAAGGTTGCAGCAGGCTTTGGGCAGGAGGGAAGACTTGCCGAAGTGGTACGTGCTGAACTAGAAGATATCGGACGGCACGGTATGCAATCCTGCGCGAATCCTGTTATATATTCATGACTTATTTAATTACAAGCTTAGACGGCTTCGCCGTGTTCCTGGACATTCAACAACAGCTGTCTACAAACTATGTTCGTCGTCCAATTTTCTCATGTTTCCAAACATGACTCGACAATCCTCTCTCTTTCGTACACGTGCTAGAGCTGTGAATAGTTGTCCATGCACAAAGACATCAGTTCATAGGTCAAGAACGGTTTTGTCGAGTGAGACCAACGCAACCTGAAAGGTGCATGCGTATGCGAGGCGTAGTGAGGTCTGGATCCTGATTGTCGTCCCGGTCCATTCTGCGGCGGAGCGAACGAGTTCGTACACCCGAAAGCCGAAATGATACTCCGCCCGCCTGCAACACTGGTTTTTTCTGCAGGTGGAATCCTGGGGCGCGGAGGGCTGTGGTGGAGATTCTCCCAACGTTTTGTGATTTTGAGGGACTGCGCACGTTTCCCGCTTGCGATCTCATAACCTCTCGGCTTGAGGAGGCTCTGCCAGACGTTTAGGGTAATGGCGGGGATGCGTTTCACTGCTGCAAGTTCTTCTGGTTCGTCTTGGTCTTGAGATGGGAGAAGGCCGTGAGCAGTGGGTGGTTGGTGGAGTGGGTTCTAGTTGCATGATCGAGAGACGGAGGAGGAAGGTCACGTTTGGTTTGAGTATGACAGCGATGATGTTGAGTGGTCATGAGAGCTACTTTCAGGCAGTGACTTTTGTTCTGGCCGAGAATGCCGTACTGGGTACTTGTTCTCGTCAAATTTGCCTAGAGTTCCTATTCAGACACCAGATGGGGTGCAATGATGATGCAAGAATGTACCTCCAAACTCGAGCAAATCTCAGAACCACTCTTCCCGAATGAGATGAATTTTAGCCTCGCCTACATACAGCACCTTCTCAATCTCCTCGTCGCCGGAACAGAGCGGATAAGTGACGCTGATGGGCCGTTCGAGATTCGTGATGTAGACGCCACACTGATGCGCGAACAGTTTGCTAATGGATGTCGTGTATTCCTGACAATGTCATGACGATACCTGAAGAGACAGGCAGGTGGTGTTTTTGCTAGCGTCCAGCCGCCCCATATGAAGGGCAGAAAGACCGGTGTGTTTCACCTCGTCGAATCTATATCACCACCTCGAAGCCAAAATCTGGCAACTATTGGTGATCCACAGGGGTTGGAACATGGGTATGTTTCCTTTACAGCAGTTTTCATAAACATGCGGAAAAGTTGAAAAAAGATTTGAGGTGTAAAAATTTTGGACTTGGTGAAATGTCTCTTGTATCTCATGGAATACTGCATGGATTGAGATGGTTATAGAGGGAAAGTTGTACTATTTCTTAAGGGCTTTCTACTCCTGTAATTACATTTGGACAATATTTAGTGTATGGTCAGTTGTAGATGAAATAACAGGGAAACCAGGATTTTTTGAGACCCAAAATGATATTGTCAAATTATGGCATCAAATGAGCTCCTATGAAGAAGATTGTAGGGAGAAAATTGTTCATTTTTTCAAGGGCTAGAAGTACATATACCGTGTTTTTCTTTATTTTTGTCTTGTGAGCTCATAATAAGAATTCTTGTGGCATTTCATGCCTAATGCACACAATCATAGTATAGATGAAATATTGCCTCAAAGGAGAAAAATAAAGAAAAACACGGTATATGTACTTCTAGCCCTTGAAAAAATGCACAATTTTCTCCCTACAATCTTCTTCATAGGAGCTCATTTGATGCCATAATTTGACAATATCATTTTGGGTCTCAAAAAATCCTGGTTTCCCTGTTATTTCATCTACAACTGACCATACACTAAATATTGTCCAAATGTAATTACAGGAGTAGAAAGCCCTTAAGAAATAGTACAACTTTCCCTCTATAACCATCTCAATCCATGCAGTATTCCATGAGATACAAGAGACATTTCACCAAGTCCAAAATTTTTACACCTCAAATCTTTTTTCAACTTTTCCGCATGTTTATGAAAACCGCTGTAATTGCAAACTGTGAACAAATGAAGGATTGAAGGACTTTTCCGACGAAAGCCTCCACCCACATTGTACTTTACATCGTAAATGAGCGGGACGAGATGTGTAACTCTGTAAAGTCAGGAACAGACAATGCTCCCAGATCAATGGCTTGCTTGAATAATGTGGGCTATCAGGATGGTGAGCCCAGGACAGAAGACACCAGAGATCGACATAGCCTAAGAATGGTCAAACTTGTGGATATGGTGCGGTGTTTATTAATAACGTTTAACCCCCGTGCTACATGCCTTGCATTGTTTTCTCATGATAGCCTAACATCATATCTATGGTTGTCTTGGTTGTTGAAATATGGACTAGTGTGAGGTGAGATGTTGTTGGCGACAATGTGTTGGGTGGGGTGGGGGCATGTATGGCGCGCGTCACTGGACAACAATGTTCTTGTCATATCAGTGTGCATCCATGTGCATCTTTGCAAGATGGTGGAGAAGCGTATGTAAGTGTCTCTTCTTGTTTATTTTCTCAGTTTGCAAATACAATTGTTCATTGCCGAGATACTTTTTTTGCGTAGGTGGAACTCAATGACCCCTCTACGTCAGTTCAAGGGCGTACCGTCCGAAGTCATTGGAAAGGCCGAGGGTAAACAATTTGTATGTTTCTTTTCTTTCTCTCTTTGTTTTGAAGATATGGCTGACGCCTCTGTTCAATGCTAGCCATGGTATCGTTACTTTGATTTAGTAGGTCTCCTCAGCCCCACATAGAATGTTATCTGCTTACCTGTGTCCATAGAATCCACATGAAATCGGTGAACTCATTGGCATCCCGAACGCTGGAATATTGGTCCACCGCCTTGTTCATAACTTTCCTAAACTACAGTGCGTTTCAGGTCACCCCCTGCCATTATTTTTAGTTCTTGAGCTCATTGCCTCGTAGGTTGCAGGCTCAGGTACAACCCATCACCCGATCCCTCCTCCGAATTGACCTTTCTATCATCCCTGATTTCCGCTGGGACGAGAATCTCCATGGAACGGCGGAGACGTTTCTCATCATGGTGGAGGACTTTGACGGCGAAGTTATCCTCTTCCATGATTCTTTCATTCTCCGGCAGCGGTACATGGAAGACGAGCATAGTGTGACACTCACTGTCCCCATGTTTGAGCCAGTCCCGCCTAACTACTATATTTCGATCGTATCTGACCACTGACTACATGCTGAGACCTGGCTGCCGATTTCTTTCAAGCACCTCATCCTCCCTGAAAAGTTCCCGCCTCCGACCCCTCTTCTCGACTTGCAAGCACTCCCGCTCTCAGCTCTGCACAACAAAGAGTTTGAGGATATCTACTCGTTGACGATCCACACGTTCAACAAGATTCAAATGCAAGTCTTTCGGGCATTGTACGAGAATGCATTCATTGGCGCACCGACCGGAAGCAGTAAGACGATCTGTGCTGAGTTTGCACTCTTGCGATTGTGGAGTAAGTGCGATCAGCCCCGGGCTGTTTGTATTGAGCCATACCAGGAGATGGTGGAACAACGGGTGACAGAATGGCACCGCAAATTTGGAAAATTGCAAGGTGGGAAGGAGATCGTGAGTCTAACCAGAGAGACCAGTGCGGACTTGCGTCTGCTTGAGAAGGAGATGTGATCATTTGCACACCAGCACAGGTCAGTCACTCGTGGCTTTTTCGATTCTTTTGGCCGTTTTTTTTCTAACGTGCGGACAGTGGGATGTCCTTTCGAGGTGGTGGCGTCAACGGAAGAACATTCAAAATATCAGTCTGCTCATTGCGGATGAGGTTCAACTCATTGGTGGTGAGGTGGGTCCAACAATGCATGGGATCTGGGTGAATGGATGGGTGCACCATCCCATACCATCTTCAACTTTTTTCCAAGGTGAGAGAGTCTTGAAAATTTTTGGATATCCTTCAGCCACTGATTTAACCCTACAGTGCTCACCCTCTGGATATGGATAGTCACTTGCAGAGTTCCACAGTCCCGCATTTCCCATCACTCATGATAGCCATGTCCAAGCCGGTGTATCTTGCCATTGTGGAATATTCACCAACGAAACCCATCATCATTTTTGTCCCTTCTCGCAGGCAATGTCGGCTTACCATGGACGATATTCTCACGCATTGTGCTGCTGACGACAAGCCGATCCAGTTCTTGAACATCGAAGAGGAGGACTTGCAGCCTCATCTTGACCATATCAGCAAGAGAAGCCTGGCAGAAACTCTTCAGCATGGAATCGGGTATTACCACGAGGCTCTCAGCAAGCAGGACAAGCGAATCGTCGAACGTCTATTCCAGTCAGGAGCTATACAGGTGCTGATTGCATCCAAGGTATGTCTGTACTATCATTCCATACACGCGTATACAAATCTCTTCATTTCAACTGCAGGATACGGCTTGGAGTCTGCCTGTCTTGAGTTATATGGTCATCATGGGAGTACAGTATTACGAAGGCAAGGAACACCGATATGTGGATTACCCGGTTATGGATGTACTCCAGATGATGGGCCGCGCATGTAGGCCGACAGAAGATGAACGCAGTCGATGTGTCTTAATGTGTCAGCAGACTCGGAAAGAGTTTTACAAGAAATTTCTCGCCAAAGGTCTGCCGATCGAATCACACCTTCCTACCCATTTACTGCACGATTATTTCCTGGCCGAAATTGCTGTTAAGACAGTCAAGAACAAGCAAGATGCTATGGTAAATAATGCTTCTCTTTCACAGAAGATTCGTGCTTACCGCTGATCTTGATTTGGTAGGATATTTTGACCTGGACATATTTCTATCGACGGATGACCCAGAACCCAAACTACTACAACCTCCACAACGTCAGCCATCAGCATTTATCCGATCACCTCTCTGAGCTGGTAAAGAACACTCTCACCGATCTGGTCAACTCGAAATGTATAGCGATCGGTACGTACCCGTATCTTGTTTAGACTTTCCGAGTACTCATGTTATCGGTAGAGGACAAGATGGATGTTTTGGCTCTTAATCTCGGCCTCTTTTTCCTTCGGCTCGTAATAGCTGACCCACTTGCAGAGGAGAAATCGCCTGTCGCGTCATCAGAACTGCCAAGAAGCTGGGTGTTAGGACAGTGGCGGTGTATAGCGAAGCGGACAAGGATGCATTACATGTCCAGATGGTTTGTCTGGCATTTTCCTAATTTCTCGGACCAGGAAAGATAATATGGATATTACAGGCAGACAAGGCATATTGCATTGGCCCACCACCTTCTTCTGAGAGCTATGTCAGTCGTACATTTAATATCGGTATCGAGGACCACATTCAACTTTCTGTCAGCTTCGGATGGACAAAATTATCGATGTTTGTCATCGAAGTGGTGCCCAGGTGCGTCTTTCCCTTGTTTTTGCAGCACCACCTACATTTTCCCTTCGAAATCACAGGCAGTCCATCCTGGGTAAGTCTACTTCTTGAAACGGTACGACTGCGACATCCAGTTCTGTACTGACGTCTTATTCGACCAGCTACGGATTTTTGAGCGAAAATGCGCTGTTTTTGGAATGCCTGGCTCAGGAAGGGATCGTGTTCATTGGTCCGCCTGCCAGTGCTATCATTAGCATGGGATCAAAGAGGTATGTAGGGATCTCTGTCCAAATGTCATTCTACCAATATACTACTTATCTAACATTAGTGAATCGAAGAATATCATGTTAGGTACGTTTCCTGATCTTCCTTTGATAAGACGAGTCTTCCTATACTTACTTGGTAATAAGCCGCTGGAGTCCCTTGTGTACCAGGATATCACGGAGATAACCAAGACTTATCTTTACGAACAAGCTAAGAAAATAGGTAACCCCACTTATCCCACCCTCTCGCGCCTTTCTTCTGAATAGTGGGCAAACAGGCTTCCCAGTGCTAATTAAAGCAATCCACAGAGGCGGTGGGAAAGGCATGCATACAGTCTCATCGCCTCCCTCTGCTGCTGTTTTTGAGGAGGTGCTGTTATCTGCCCAGCAGGAATCACAAAAGGCTTTCGGAAATGCAATGGTTCTGGTGGAAAAATACATCGAACGACCACGGCATGTCAAGGTACAGATATTTGCCGACAAGTTTGGCGGGGTGGTAAGCTTGTGGGAGAGAGATTGTTCGGTGCAAAGAAGAAATCAGAAGATCATTGAAGAGGTGTGTGCCCTCAATTACATCGTAGGTTGTCATTAAATACGCATTCGGGTGATTAGGCACCTGCCCCTGGGCTCTCGGCATATTTGAGAGCAGATCTTAGTGCTAAGGCAATTGCTGCTGCCAGAGCAGTAAATTATGCCGGTGCTGGGACTGTCGAGTTCATCTTCAACAATGATACGCAGGGATTCTATTTTATGGAAATGTAGAAAGTCTTCCTTGTCTATTCTCACCTTTTTCTCGCATGATCAGGAATACGAGGCTTCAAGTTGAACATCCTGTTACGGAAATGGTCACTGGGTTGGATCTCGTTGAATGGCAATTGGAGGTGCGGTCCTTTGTTTGATTCCATTGTTTCTCTCCGCATACAAGCTGTCGCCACCTCCACAGGTCGCAGCAGGCAATGCTCTGCCTTTGGCGCAATCAGCTATTCCACTCGTCGGTCACGCCTTTGAAGCCCGTATCTATGCCGAGAACCCCCACAACAACTTCCTCCCTGACTCTGGGCCGCTTCTCTACCTCTCCACGCCCACCCCCACGCAAATATTCGCTCCCTCCTTTCCTTCACTCCCGTCAGCCTCTTCACTCATCCAAAGTCAGACCTCAGACCCTCCCACGACACCGCCCTGACAATATCACCTTTGCGGCTCGAACAAGGCTGCACGGAAGGTTCACAGATCGGCGTATTTTATGACCCTATGATTGCAAAGCTCGTTGTGCATGCCAGGGATCGCACCGAAGCATTGCGAATGCTGCGCAAGGCATTAGATGAGTATAGAGTTGTGGGTGTTGCTACCAACGTAGAATTCCTGAGGACCTTGGCGGGTAATCAGGCGTTCATTGATGGGGAGGTCGAGACAGGGTTTATTACGGTACGTCATCCGTTCTCTATACAGTCTCCTCAGAGATAGCTGGAAATAGGTCAGCAGTGTGATTCTGCGCATATATACGTATGAGTTGAAAGACGGCGTCCCTTGAAGTTCTTGCACAAGCTGCAATATTCGTAGTCCTCTGGGACCAAACGACGACATCTCCCTCACCTTGGTCTTCCCCCCTTTCCCGTCGCTTTGGTGGAGACATACACGAATGAGTCATCACTCTACAAGACGAAGCCTCTGGAGAACTTATCACCGTCCTCATTAAATCTACCACATCTCATACTTTTGACGTCACAGTGCGCACGCCAACATCAAATACTTCGTTTCCATGTGTACTCGCGCAGCCCACCTCCCGACAACCTTGGCAGTAACCCTCAATAGCGAGCATCGGCGGACTACCATCGTTTCGCAACTGCCACAACATAGCGTACCCTCTTCATCTCCCAGCACTATGGAGCGTCTCCATGTGTTTACTGGCGGTGTGAAGATGACCTTCCTATTGCCATCCCCTAAATGGCTGCTCTCTATAGGCGGGGACGTGCTTGCCGCAGGTAAAGGTGTGCTCAAAGCCCCTATGCCAAGTCTAATCGTGGACGTATGGGTGAAGGTCGGTGACAGGGTCGAGAAGGGTCAAGCCATTGTGGTATTTGGAGAGCATGAAGACAGAGACCGTGTTGAGGGCTGATGTGGTTGGCGTGGTGATGGCTGTTGGCTGCACGAAGGGAGATATGGTAGAGGAAGGTAGGGAGCTTGTCAACGTCAAGGAAGATGCAGAATCGTAGGATCACTTGTCTATTTACAGAGTTAATTAAATGCGCTATCGGGCCTCCACGTGCCAAACGGAGTGGTCCTGAAGACATTGTTCAGAACATGCCGTCTCTTGGGCACGGCGACTGGAGGCGGTCGATGCGCGCTCCCAGGTCTATTGGTAGACCGTGGAGGGGGTGCTGGGCTGCTGGCGCGCGGAGCCGAACTACCTGACGGAGGTCTGGGTGGGCGACTTATCGAGCCCAGTGTCACACTGCGCAGTGCATAGGCACTGGGCGGCGGCGACCGCATGTGCCTCGGGATGGGTGATACGACTTGGGAAATGGGCGATGTGGGTGGTGACAGCGGCGGGAATGCTGACATTGGGGTGCGCAGCGCGGAAGGAAGTGCGAAGGCGGAAGGAATGTCCGAGTCGCCAGTGGCGGGCGTGGCCAGGGTGGGAAGTGGAGATCGGAAGCGTGAGGTAAAGGGTCCAGGCGTGGCCGCAGAAGAGAAGACGAACATTGGGTACAGCAGACATTGGGGTGCCGAGACGAGCGGAATTGGGGACCGGCGACATAAATGATTCCGTTGATGGAGTTTAAAGAAGTATCGGCTCGGGATTCTGATACGCGCGAAGGCTAAATGCTGGCGGTGATGCCACAGCTTCTGGTGAGGAGGTCATCCAAGAAGAAGTGGAAGTCGGGCCCATATTCTTGCAAGAGCTGCGTGACGGAGAATGAGATGAGGTAATTATTTAAAACAGTTACAGACCTTTTTACTCTGACTATGAGTAATCTTGAGAGCTTCATCCACGGTATTTGTGTCCACACCCGAGCTATACACTTGTTTCCTGAACATCTCGGCATAATCTTCTAGCTGCTTTTTTGTCCATTCAATAAACGCTAGCCGGGAAAGTTTTTGAGTAAGTCAAAAGCTTGCCACCGGATTCAAGATGAGCCAACACACAACTGGCCACTTCATTCTCCTTGAAGCTCGCCAAACACCAATCCGCCATATGCTTTATCCCTGTGAACACCACAATCGCTAAATCACCGATGTACATGCCAATATGGCCATCAAACCTGATCGTGCGTATGTTTATGAATGGCCTTCGAACGGGCGTTGAGGAAGGTACTTCGAGCCGCAGGACCCGCTTGCAGCCGCACCAGCCAAGATATGAGACTAACAACTTCTGATTAACGATTCGTAAGGGAAGAAAGTGATTGCAAAAGGGAGGTGGTCAACAGCGGTGAGAGTGGAGAGTTTGGATGCAAGTGGAGGGGTTGTGGAGAGTTTTGCTTTTCCTGCAAAATATGTGGGCACCGGAAACACAAGGGGGAAAACGGGTACGAACGAACCTTGTTCAACAAGCACAACCGCCTTTTCCCACTCCCTCAGTGCGACCGCAACCGTCAGCTCGTCACTCCATTCACCCACCCACCGAGCATCCCGCTCCGCCTTCTCCTTGGCACCAGAGTCATCACCGCCTGCCCTGTGGTTCAGATCAGCCATCCAATCAGGAACCGGAGGGACACTATCAGCTGAGACGGTGTTGCGCTAATAAAGGGCATGAATTGGCACTTGCAACAATCATGAAGGAAAGAGCAATGGGGAAAAATATGCAAATGCTTACATCGCCACTTCACAGACTCTTTCGTTGCTCATACTCGCCTTCCCTCTCCTTGCGTTTCTTTGCAGCCAATTCCTCTGCGACTTGGCGGACATTTGTGAGCAAAGCTTTTTTGTCTGCCGCAACTTCGGTGCGATAGACGTGCGTCTCCTTTGCATGGCAGATTTTAAATACATTCGTCATACCTGAAGACTGAAAATGGGAACAAAAACCGGCAGGAACGGAGAGGATGACGCACTTGCGGAATCCTTTGTATCCAGGACTAACATCTCATTGAGCGGCCAACACTTTTCTGCAATCAACTTCCCTTGTTCCGTCCTCCCAGCCGCGCTTGTACGCTCTCCGACCGTATTCGTCCTCCGTCTTCTTGCCACGAGTACCGCATCATCCAGCACGACGAATCGTACAGCATGATCAACTTTGTATGTGGCGGTGTTAAGCGCGACGATTCCATCCATCTCGATCACGACGTGTCATCCAGGAGTTGTAGGCGCAAATTTGGATGAACCCTCGATCTGAGCGTGCAAGGTCTGCGTTTGGTTGGCATAGAGGACCCGGAGATCTGCAACTGAAGGATTATTATTTATTATAATAATAATTTTTCTCCCTGTCATAGAACACGAGGCATACCGGTAGTAACTTAGACGCTGGAATCTGAGTCTGAGTCAGGCTCAGCACTCTTGAAGCTTGAAGACTCCTAGTGCGACGGGGGTAGCACCGCTCCCCGTCATTAGACGATCGACGTTTGTGCTCGCAAGCACCCTGGCAGGTGCAAATGGGGAAGAGGAGAGGCGGAGTAGGGGAATGGGAGTTAGAAAAGAAAACACTTGCATTGCAGCGGAGATTTGGCGTAAGTTCCCATAATCATCACCAGCGACCTTTGCGGGTGGTGGTCTGATTCTTAGCCAAAGCGCCCGCGAAGGAGACAGGGTACCTTCGCGGGGGTTGATTGGCCCATCCATTCCCAGACTTCGAGTATGCCCACCCTCGCACCTCCTTTCATAGTGGAAGCCGATCACATTGACTCGGTAGCGCATGCTCGCGAGGTGGAAAAAGAGTGGTGGAAGAAGGTTGTGACGACTACTGCAAGCGCCGTTGAGGGCAGTATCAGTAGTTGTGTTTGGAATAAGAAAACGAAGTGTAGTATAGGATACCTGTTGATTGAAATCGGGGGATGGCCCTGACTGGCCATGGACTGTGTGTACCATCGTCGCCATGGCAGCAAATATGAGTGGTTTGCCGTGAACGGGCGTCATTCGATGGTACTGGTTGTTAGTCGATCTTGTACTGGACGCCTTGCGAGGCTGCAGAGGCAATACTGGCTGGAATACCGACTCTGGGTTTCTGGAGATGCGATCGTCGTTGGTTTTCTTCAGGGCCAGGTTGCGAGATGGGTGCTCGAGATTTTCCAGAATTGGAACGGGGTGTTGGAGGGGAAGAAACTGGGTTTGGGGACGAGAGTGAGCTGGTGCTGTTGCCCATGTTGGAATGGCCTAGAGACACGTTGGTTTGTGAAGGGTTGCTGTTCTGGGTTACTGGAGAAGGATTGGAGTGGGGGTGAAAGGCGTCTGTGTGCAGAGCAAGCCAGGCCTGAGAGTAAGGGGATTGAGCAACTGGTGGACGAACTGACGGTCTGGTCTGAGCATGTGCGGGTTGTCGAGGGACGAATGAATATTAATATTAATGTCGTCATAATCCTGCAAATAGATCGCCATTAAGATAATTTGAACAAAGGGAAAAAAACAAAAACAAAAACAAGGTAAATTAAGAGACTCTGGTCAAAGAACCACCGAACGTTGATCGGAACACAACCTTGACGTCCCAATCCGGAGATTGAGCGCAACTTCCGGGACCAAAACAAGAAACATTAACATTACCTGGCTCAGTGGGGACATGACAGGACCAGCTAGCCACGGCACGGGTCCATCGCGAGGAGACTGTCCTGTAGTATGGCTTAGTGCACCCTCCGCGACTACTGGCCGTATCGATACGGGCCATGTCTTGCGGTTGTTCAACAGAATTTGGCTCAACACCAGCGGGCTGTCTGCGGTGTGTGAAGGTGTGCTGGGCATAGGCTGAGTAGGTTGTGAGTATGGAGAAGGATTTCTCTGGCTGGTTTGTTGTATGGTTTATCGGAATTGGCGTTGGATGTATTTCTTTGTCTGGCTGGAGTGGCATGCTAGCTGGTGGAATCGGTTGCTTTTGTTGTGATAAGGGAATAAGCTGGGCCGTGTCTAATCGGGACAGATGGGAACGCAACGTCGTCTGTGCGCCCGATAACATGAACATTTCGCGGCGGAAACCCGTTTTCTGTATCTGCTCTGCTTCTCGCTGGGCCGAATGCAGTTTGGTGGGCGGCACTGACTCTGATGGCTGGGGAAGTGGCTTATCTGCGTAACTCGACACTGGCAATGCCTCGTGGTTGTGGTTGTGGTTGGGGGTTGGGGTGGACGGTGCCGGTTGGAAGACAGTGGTGGGAGTGAATTGTAATTGTCATTCTTGACATGGGGCAGCGGTTTATCCAGCGAAGGACGAGATGTCGGTCTCGTAAGAGAGTTCGCGAGTCGATCGTGTTTGGGGTGTGCGGTGGAGTTGGAGCTTCGTGGTTGACGTTGATTTGAATTGCCGTTTGGCGAAGGCACTAACCCTGGCGTCGGAACGACGAGGATTCCTGATGACGAAGCTCCAAGTCGTCCCCTTGCATCGCTGTCTTTGTCCTTCTCCGCCCGACCTCCCGCATCGCCAGACCCATGCGCTCGGGAGCGATACTCGAATGTTGCAGAGCAGGCTCCGGCCTCCTCCTTGAATTATTGGATAGCAGCATAGGGGACGCAACCAACCTGGGGGAAGTAGAATTTGTCTGTGATGGTTTCCCTTGGTGGTAAGATAGGCCTCATTCAAATACGACTAATGTCATGTGATGAAAATTGTCACGCTTGGCAGGTAAAACACAGTTTAACTCACCAAATGCCTATCTCCTCCATCCACATTTCAAAAATAAAATTTATGGCTCCTGGGAACTACACATAATTGTATCCCAAACAACTCCCAGGAAGCAGAATTTTTATTTTTGACCTGTGTAATGAGGAGATGCAAAAGCAAGTTTGATCTATGCCTACAAACAAGGCTATATTTTCAATCAAAATGTCACATTTGTTTCGAAATGGCTGAGGGCACATGATTTGTCACGAAATGTCACATATGGTCGTATATGAATGAGGCCTATCTTAAGTGGTCGCGAATTTTGCAAATAACGGGGTTGGCATTGATTGGTCGGATGTCGGATCTGGTTTGGGTAGACCAGCATTAGGTAAGCAAGCGACAACATGGCGGCAGGCGTCAGCGCGATCGTATTACTAGTCCGAACACCGTGAGTCACTGGGCTACGGCAACTTTCAGGTTCATAACCCAGGTACCTTAGACCCCGAGGTTATCATAGCCTCCAACAATGCAGGAAACATCAACATCCGCATGAAGATCGACAACCGAGTCGACACAGAAGTCAAGTATCACAAACACCCACCATGAGTTTTTTCTTTATTATTACAAGGGCGCCAGACACAATGGCCAGTCCAGCGAAATTTCTTCCTAATTTCAGATGAGTTCATTGCCACGGTGGTCGAAGGCGAGGGACTCGGACTCGGAAAATCACCGTCGTACCGCTGACCACGGTCACCATGCACGCTTGGACAGATGAGAGCGTGAACTGGATGACCAGGACTTGGCCAAAATTGCGCAAGATCTCAGCAAAAGATACAGGAAAGCCGCAGTTCGATGCACTGGCAACATGAATGAAGTCCCACAAAGGTTGCTCACGCCGTCTGTTCATGATGCAAGTTTATAGCAGGTCCGAGTAAAAGTACGTATCATTTAACCTTCCTTGGTGTTAATTTTGACTCTTTGGCGGCAGCTCGGCCAAGAACGCGATATTGTATTCAGTCATGCGCAAAGTCATGCGCAAAGTCATGCGCAAAGTCATGGATCTCGAGTACACAGCCCGCCCCCTCCAGATTCGGTCCGCTTGCCCCTGCCAAGCATGATACATGATCTACGATCACCCGCTTCACCAGACAAGGCGGTGCGGAAAATGAAAATAACGTGGATTTTTCGATCATCGCGGAAGCTTCTTGCAAAGCTGCCATTTCTGTATTGCAACCAAGGAGGTCATGTCGGAGTATTTGAAGGTGAACAATCCGGCGTCCACGGCGTCGTCATGGGGGTTGTGCAAGGTGTTGTGACCTGGTGTGGACATCAATGGGTAGAAGGTTGATCTGCCTGCCTGGAACGTCCGGGAGAGGTTCAAACTGGGAGATCACGTCAACGACAGACTTGTCTCTGTCGCCAAACAATCGGTTTATGGTGTATGTTTTCAACCTTATCGTCGAACTCAACTCTCTCAGGCTGGGACTACCCCGATGGGCAATGCTGGGTACATTTTTGCACCGCCCTCCGGTGAAAGGTGGTCAAAATGTCATCTCAAAGATTGTCCACGACCACCACGACCACCCTGTTTCGGCCTCGTTCGCCTTCCTGGTCACTACCTTTTCCAACGGGTGGCAGGTACTTACCCGCACAAATTGCTTACTGCTGTCCACACGCTTTCTCCCCTCTCGCTCCAACTGACACCTCCCCAGGCCGCCTTTGGACTCACTGACGATGGCCACGTTGCCTCCGGATCCTCCGCAACACCTACACCACCTTTGGACCCAGAAATGAGAATGCAGGGGTACGCCGTGGACCAATGACAACGAGGAAATAAGAACAACGTCCCCGCTGCCCCTTGGACCCAGCAGCGGCGAAACCGCCAACAACACCCACATTGCCCCTTGGACGTCAATAGCCACGGCCACATGGCTGAGCCAACGCTGCCGACACTAATATGGCCTCCCAATTACCTCGCGAGCTCAGGGACAATACGCCCGCGTCCAGGCGTTTGCGAAGGGAAGAGGCCGGGGAAGTGGCACTTCCATCCCCCGTCCTACAGATGCGATGATTTCACCTGCCCTCTACCGCTACCACTGCCAAGGATGAGGATCGTCCCACATCCAATGCCACCTTCGGGAACGACGCATCTAAGAGAGTGGGAATGGCAATGAGGTGTATGAACAACTTCGACATGCCAAAAATTACAAGGGACGTCGTCCACATGCCCACGGACAACGGAATCGCGTCCAGGGACCTCGAAGATGAGACGCCGGCATCCAAGCTAGACGCGATGTGTATCTAGAGAGGAGGGGAGAGAACGAGGTTGGGGAAGTGGTGCTCTCGCTCCCCGGCCCACAAGTGCGTCGATGTCACCCACGCTGCAACTCGCCTTGCCACTCGCGAAGATACGGGACAAGTCAAGAGGCCCAAACTTGGCCGCATACTCAGCCAACATTCACTGGCACCCTCACAAACCAGGCTTCCATTTTCTCTCCATCTGAATCCTCACGGGACCACCTGTTGAACGAGATTGACGGAATGCTGGTGCCTAGAGACACCCGTCAAAGGGGCCAAGCCACCATCCACCCCACCACCGAGCAGGGAGTGACCGAGTTGGTACTAAACGCGACATTGGACTAGCGGTCGCTTTCAGAGGACCTCCACGACCTCCCATGCACAAGTCCACTACTTGCTGCGTGGGCGGCCTTTGTACTGATGAAAGATTCATGTTTCTTAAGCAGAAGTTCTCATCGGTGTGGGCGCTATGGTTGAGCGCAAAAAAGTGGAAGACAATTTAACAATTCTATTAGACTTCTGTCTTAAAATTGCTCGCTGAGAGAGAAGTAGATGGCTCAAGCGAGATATTGACAGCACCATGTTGCTCCCCAGCAACTTTCCCCTGTGTAGCAAATTTGATTGTGGTCACGCTAAATATCGTGGTATCGATAGCTTTTCCCAATCCAACACGGAGAAGGATGACGGTTGGCGCGATACCCTGCCAAGCTCAACGGTCATGAATGAATTCGCAAGGAGAGAAAAAGTGCACGAACGTAAACTTGTGCGGCCGTGGAGAACAAAATATTTTGTGCGGATTGACCAGTCAAGACTAAGATTGAAAGAATGAGCTGAGTGGCGGTGACCAATGCTCCGGATTCAAAGACCACCGCAATAGCGTTGGAAATCTCATCCGAAAGGCGGTATTGGACTGATCGGCGAGAGATGTACCAGATGCGACCGACGATCAGACCCGTCAGCAGAATATTGGTACCAATGGGCATTCCAGTCGCAAGACGGACCAAAAGCCCTATAGTTTGGCCTTGGCCATCGCCATCGGTGGGTAAGACATTGGGGAATTTAAGGATTAGAACAAGGGCAGAGATAGCACACGCTAAGGGAAGATTGAGCAATGACGTGACGACCTGAATTACGATGTGCGACATACACAACGAAGTGAATGACAAAAGGAGAGGGAGTAAAATGACGCTAAAGCGGTTATTCCAGACAAACCAACAGCGATATATCTACAAGCGGCCATGAATATTGTGGACACCAAAAAATATATGATGTATCTTACCAGTATCGATTGGCCAAGCCAGTCAATAATGAAATTCAACATATCAGCGCCGACAAGCATGTGGTCTTCGTCGCCAATCGCAAAGTGTTTCACCATCTGCAAGATAAAACTTTATTAATAAAACGATATTGATCGAAGTCAAAACGAGGGACCCTACCAAGCCTCGGTAAACATTAGTGAAAACTACTGCATAGTGCGTAGTGCAAAGCATGAAGAGGGCTATCATCGCCGCAACAAGAATCTTGTTGCACTTTTTATATCTAAATAAGATCCTGACTGTGGTGAAAAACAGCAAACAATAACTGCCTGTGAGGTACACGTTTAGTTGTGACGGGCAGGACAGGAGCGGGAGCGAGAGCGCTAACCCCACAACATAGCCTCCACGGCGAAGGCTACGAAGTACGCTTGGTCATCGTTGAATGCCATGGTATCGCTGGGAGGAGTCCTTCTCGCGGGACTTTCAGGTTTATATGCATCACGAGCTTTAGGTAAAGGATGTTCAGCTTGGCGACAAAAAAGGTACCCGTGATAACGCACTGGTTTCGCTAATTCAGTACTATTCAGTCGTGAAAAGTTCTGGCGTAAAAAAAAAACGTTATCGGAGACGACGGCCATGAAAACAATTCTAAGAAAAACCTCGCGTGCGCCACATTGGAGCCGCCGGGTTTGCGCCATTCCGCACCATTTTATTTTATGCCATGCAACAATGCACAAAAGGTGCTGTTGTTACAACAGGCAGCATCAAATTTGCTCCTTCAGCTCAACGTAGCGCATCCATCGTGCAGTGACGGCTGAAGGAAAAAATGTGTGGCCATATGTGGGACCCACATCGCAGGGACGAAGATAAGAAGACTGATTGCAGGGTCACTGGCAGTTTCATTGTCCGTCATTCTAACCACAACGGGGCGGCTCAGGCTATGGTGCGCTCACCTCTACTTTTTACAACCAAAACCACTCATGTATTTCTCCTTAGTTTTCTTGTTCCTTTGGCAAAATATTAGTGCTTGTTTCAACAATAGCAGGACTGCTAAGTATGACGCTCCACGTGCACTTTTATTATTTGCGCGATAGAGGCTGCGCGATCGCGCGAATTGGAACTGCGCGGTTTCACAAAGTACACGGACTTTGTTTTTTTGGCATTGCTGTGCGTCTGTGGGGCCATTTGGGGTGAATAGTACATTTAATTTATTTCTACCTGTATACTTAGAGTGTTTTAGTCAACTATTAGCTATATTTCAGCAAGCTTTGTGGGCACAAAGCAGCCTCGGTGAGCATGACCGCTAATTTTGGATTTCCTATTTTGGGCAAGCTTCGTGATGTAGAGATTTGATTGCACGATCCGATCATTGGCCAGGCCATCACGATGACAACTCATATCAGATTTGATATCACATGATTGTTGCAACCAAAACAGGCAGCTTGTTGATTTCTCGCTCGGAGTTAGAGTCTGCTTCGTATTGCACAAAGCTTGCTGGAATATAGCTAATAGTTGACTAAAACACTCTAAGTATACAGGTAGAAATAAATTAAATGTATTATTCTCCCCAAATGGCCCCACAGACGCACAGAAATGCCAAAAAAAGAAAGTCTGTGTACCTTGTGAAACCGCGCGGTTCCAATTCGCGCGATCGCGCAGCCTCTATCGCGCAAATAATAAAAGTGCACGTGGAGCGTCATAATACGAAGGGTTTTCCTCATCGGGAAAACCCTTCAGTTGCGCAACGCGATACACGTGACGTGTTAGCTATGAATGCCCAGTCTAATCAACGAAAGCGCGCAACACCACACATCGGATCTGAATTGACCGAATCTCCCGCCACTCGCCGCAAACTTGACATGGCTCTCGAAACTGTACCCAACGACGTCGATGATGCCACTCATGCTCGCATGGATGCTTTAATTCTTGAAACAGTCGATGAACAATATCATGCTATGTCTCTTCTCGCCACCATCGTATCGACCTCGGAGGGACTACTTGATCCAAAGTACGAGAGAACTCCGAGTGCGAAGTCCCTGTTGCGCAAACACTCCGATTTGGAGACGTTGCTCAAAGTGGTTTGGAAGGAGAAAAAGTTCAAGGAGATCAGG